>JASVER010000006.1:21112868-21139601 GCA_030449065.1 Oceanodroma leucorhoa | reverse complement strand
CCTGGATCCTCCTTCCGGCCCTTCTTGTAGATGGGCGTCACATTGGCAAGCCTCCAGTCATCCGGGACCTCCCCCGTTAACCAGGACCGGTGATAAATGATGGGGAGCGGCTTGGCAAGCTCCTCCGCCAGCTCCCTCAGTACTCTCGGGTGGATCTGATCCGGCCCCATAGACTTGTGTATGTCCAGCTGGCATAGCAGGTCATTAACCTCTTCCTCTTTGATTATGGGGGGTTTACTCTGCTCCCCATCCCCATCTTCCAGCTCAGGGGGGTAGATTTAGATTCATTTCTGATTGTATTCTGACTCATAGCCAAAATGAATGCTTATTGATAGAAATTGTGGTCAAGTAACTTTTGTAATTGTTCTTCAAAAATATAGAAAAGGATAAATTAAAAAGGGTCAGGACTTGATTCCTCATGTTCTACCTCTAAATCTCGAAAGATACATCAGAATGCGTTCAGCTAAACTAGTCTAAGGAAAAGTCATCTGGTTCATAAGCTTTCTAGAGGAGCTCTTGTTACTTTTATTTAGAAATTATTTATTTATATTTTTCTAGAAATTTTGATATTTTTGGTCCTATTGAGCATTTCATATTAATTTTTAGGCAGACATAAGCTATAAAGAGAACAGAGAATCTTGCTTATTCAAAAGAGGCGGCTAGTGAATCAGATTGTATTGCCCTATGCAGTACAGCACAAGAGCCACTCTTGCCTACCATTCTGAACATGGCATGGAGATCAGTCTGTTTACTTTGGATCCACTGTATTTAGCTGCCAGTTTCTCATTCTGCCTGAGGGGGAAGAGGCGATGTGAGCCAGCAGGCTGGGTTTTGGGTCACTAGAAATCCCAGTCATTCTGAACCAGCTTTATTCAAGATCTTGCCTAGTTCTGCATATATCTTTAGTTTGACCTGTTTTTGCTTCCTTTCAGAGCCCAAGATTTTCTTTTTTGTAGGCTAGAGGTAAAAGAGGTATGACACAATCTTTTTTGGGGGGTTTTTTTTGTGTGTTTTTTTTTGCAAGGGTTATGGTTTTACAGTGAAAAGTTGCAGCTTTTAACTTTCCAGTGTTATACATCTCTCTCTCCTACATTTTTGGCTTTTCCCGTATTATTATCCTTTTCCTTTCAGCATTTATGCTAGTGATGTTGGTGACTTATTGCCTCAACATAATATGCTATTCACCCTAAACAGAGAAACAAAGTTCGTTGTCTTTGGCATCTGTTTCCTATTCATTCACCAAAATTATTTTCCTAATTTAATAATTATATGACTGAATTCCTGACCAGTAGTCTATACCAGAAAGTCATAGATTCTCTCTGTGTTTTTTGAAGTGCTGTATCTATTGAAATGTTTTTTTAAAACTTTTCTTTTTAGGAAGGCATCAATTCTGTCTAAAAATTAGTACTTCACTGACTTTTGCTTCAGACCGTGGAAAGTGCAGTCAGCTTAGGCCCATACTAATTAATCCATAACTTGAGGAGGGGTATGTTTTTTCAACACCATAACTGCAAAGATATTGTTAACTTAGTTTCTGATCTTGACAGTTGTTGAGGGCTTAAAATACTCACTGATTTTCATGAAAATTCAAGTGTTTGTTTTCTCTAGGCGTTGAGCTGTAATTAAAAAGGAAACCCTTTAAAAGCACATATGGCAAATGTACGCTTTACCACATTGAAAAAGGGGGACCCATTAGGCATCCATCATCCATTAGTGCCTTTAAATATATTCTCCATATTGACAAATTTGGTTTCTGGGTTGTGAGTAATCAAGCACTGAAATGAAGCCAGCCCCTATTAGACAGACACCTTTGTTAGCTGTCTGTCTGTGATTTTTCTGCTTCCCACCTTTATGCATTTGCCTTACGTGGTAGTATTTCCTCCTACAATCTAGGTGCTATTTCACATCCTGAGTTCCAGTGAAAGCCTAATGTCTCCAATGGGGTAGGTTCAAGCCAAGAGGAAATACTCAGTCCAGGATCCCAGGTGGAATTTAGGCTGTGTGAATCCATGTCCCTGTATTCATGCTTTCAGTTCCTCTATGTGGGAGTGCAGAAGCTCCTGTAACCAAGACCAACAGCTGCAGCTCAGGAAAGCAATTGCAACAGGGTTCTGCTCTTCAAACCTGCATACCTTACTGTTCTAGAGATGATTAGCAGCTGTGAGGAGATGGAGAAGCTTGTTATCTTCAAAACTCTTAACGTATACACACTGAGCTTACAAAGGCTTTTTGTTTTAGGAAAATTTAAGTTGATTTTTCCTGTGGACAAGAGAATATGCTTCTCACCCATCCAAACACTCACAGGCAAAATTGAAGCTTCTACTTTGAAACGTGGAGATTTCTTAATGTAATTCTTTTTTCGTATTTTTAAATTTAGGCAAGGTATTCTTTCTTGTTTTCTCTTTTCTTTAAATTAGTCTCAAAAATTTCCCACCTTCCTTAGATGAAAGAGAAAGCAGGGTGGGTTTTATACTGAAAGTTATTAGACTGCAGTTGCCTGAGCTGGTGGTGCCAATACCACCAGCAGAAAGGTGGTCTAATAAATGCAGAAAAGTATAGTGTAAGCAGAGACAGTAATAATCAGATGTGACCCAAGTGCCAAGTTTTGTTTTGGTGGAAACCTTATTGTTGTGAAGAAACTTTAGAAAAAAGATTAGAGCAAAATATTCCTCTATTCTTAAATACTGACCATTTGATGGACTAAGAAAAGGTGTTCATTACCTAACATGTTTACAAAGGAAGATGACTTTGTAGATATCTTTAGAAAACAAAAAATGTATAAATCTGTCTTTGCACTGAGCTTGGCATTGAGGATGTACGTCTGCATTTTCTGCAGCGCTAGATACTTGACAACGTTAACAAATTGTGTTCGTATAATTTTCCTAGCAGAATCTAATGGTTCTCATCATGAATCTTTAAAAGGAAGATATTCTTATTAAGACTCAGCTGTATGAAACTTATTTTTCTCTGCCAACCTAAAAGAAGTGTTTCCAGTTTTTCAGGAAAGAGATCCTGTCAACTATGTTACAAGGGCAGATCCTCAACTGAGTTAAATGAGTATAGTGTTATCCTAAATTACATGCCCAAGAGTTTAAAAAACTGTGACAGACTGCTTTGTACCAGGTTTCTGGGCAAAATATTAAGAGCAGCCTTGGAAAAGGTGAGAAAGGGCTGTCTTCACAATTTTGTCTAAGAGCATGAACTAAGCTTTGGCTTATTCAAATTGTTATTTGACCTGAGTGTGGAAAGGCTGATCCTACAAAACCAGGACAGAATGGGAGCCTTGTTTTTCTGTGAGGAAGAGGCAGATGTTTGACATCTGTGCAAACAGGGCTTAGCATATCTGAACTTAAAAAATGGGAGAACCCTAAATTAGTGCTTTTATTTTTTTTAATGTTGCTCTAAACCAGTAGTAATTACAGTGCACAGTATGCACAGCCATGCACAATTATTACATTTTAGTGAAAAATTGGCAAAATTTTTTGTCCTTTTTATCCCTATGACTACTACTGCTTGTTTTAAATGATAGACCATGATAATAAAAGCAAAATCCATCATAATATCAATATTGTACTAATTGCGAAGTGAAACAATTTGAACAAGAAAATCCACAGAATTGTACATAGAGGATAATTGCAATAAGATACATCACTGCAAGAAGCTGAATCGCTGAGAAGAAAACACTTATTATGTTAGGTTTAAGATGTAGTTCTCATGTTTACTTTTCATACAGTTTTTAGCTATAGCCGTGTTTAAAAACACCAATTTCCAACCCTAAGGATTTGCGTTCCTTTCTTTTAGGTCCTGCTCAAAGATGACAGGCAGCTTTTGCCTTAAAGGACAAACAATAGAAAAATTCTGTAGTCCTCTGCTATGTGTTTATTTCCCATCTTCCGGGTTGCAGTGAAGTATATATAAACACCAAATAAACCCAGTCTGTTGTTTCACTAGAGTGTTTTGGAAAGAGCTGTTTGCTATCCAATACAATGTTAGTGCTAGATTTATGTATGTTACAACTCTGAATGTCACAATCCCTCATTTTTTTGTGAAGCAGAGACTTATTTAACACCACTATGAGCAACGAAAAGTTAGTCTTCACCTCTTCACAGTTAGAATCGGTTATCTAAAATGTCTTGCATGTGACCCAATGAGATATGCCCCAGTGTCTCTTTCTTATTTTAGGATCTTGCAATACCATGCTACAGTTCCAGGCCCACCCCTTATATTTGGTTTAGCAACATATCCAGCTGACAAGGCATACAGGAAATAATAACATGGTTTCCAGCATGGCATATAAAGAACGCCTGCTGCTTCAGGCTTTATTCTGGCCTGAGTATGCATTTTAGTAAACATATATTGGTGCACCTAGCACTAGAGGGCAGAGTACACCAGTCTTACAGGAGAAGCTGCCTTCCTCTAAAGGTTGTAGGCATATAAGAAAGCACATTTGATACACCTGAATTGGCAACACTGACATTGCCAGTGACCGGTACTATCATAATTAATTCCACAGACCCAGAATGCAGATTCAGCAGGCACAAAACCAAAGGGCAAATGGGCTGTCTGAGTCTGGCATTCCTATATTTCAGCTTCAGACAGAAAGATCTGGTAAACTCATTGGACTTAATAATACAGATCTGGGGAATTTAGAAGGGAGGGAGGTGGGTTAAGGGTAAAAGCATTATGTTTATTGGTAGCAGCTCTGTTGTATCATTTTCTATTGCAGTGCATTAGTGCAGTGTTAAATAAAATCTGCTTATTTAAAATCCTTTTAAATAGTGTTTAAATATTTCCTGCTGATACAATCTGCTAAAGTAGTTATCCTTGCTGCAGATTTCAGTTAACCTTGTCGCAGATATTAAGCCTGAAGCTACACAGACTTTTAGGGACCTTGATTATAGAGCAAAACCTAATGGTGTCATTATAAAACCACAGCTGGACAAGCTTCTGGAGTCCTTGTCCTTTGATCAGATTTGGGTAACACAGCAAGCCAGGAGAGAACTCACGCTAACCCTGCTGGAATTGCTGAGCTCTCAGGTTGCTTCAGTACCGCTTTCTAAAAGTCAAAATGCAACACAAATTATAAAATGAGAGTGATTGGTACCTCCCAATCTTCTGTATGTACCAACACAAATTGGAGCAAATCACTTTTCCAGAGCTAATACCTGTAGAACAGGAACAGTCCTTTTCTCCTTTCCCTTTTGGCAGCATAAGAAATATTTTGGCTCTGGGCTCTGTTTTTTAAACAAGGAGAAGAAAAACACTGATTTCCAGGCCTGTCTAAATTCCATGACAAGAATTGAAAACACTAAAATATATAAAACTCCGAGATTATTTTGTCCTGTGATCTTACTTCAGAATTAGTTCTCAGACAGGCTTCTAGTTCTTTATTTTCTCCTCCACAGATATCTAGATTGGTCAGCAGACTTAAAGATGCTGAGAACTCTTCAAAAGACAGTGTGTACTGAGGAGGACAGTCTTAAATCAAGTGTTCATTGAGTTCAATTTGTAAAATTTAAATACAGCCTTTTTTGTGTTTTGGTTTTTTTTCCTCTCCCTCCCTTTTTTTTTTTTTTTTCAAGCAGCAGAGCTTATTGTCTACACATTCTCATCTTGGAGGTGTTCTGCATTGTCATGTGGATTTGCCAGTCTTCTCCAAGACAACCCCACGGCAGTTAGATAGCAGCAAATTCTTATTTTGCCACTTTCTGAGATCAATTTGTTGTAGTGTTGCCTGTTCGAACCTCTCTTGGGCAAACTGGGCCAATCTTGTGCATCTTGTCTACCTTCCTCTGGGATTTCTGAAGGGCATAATCTGTTTCTCTGCATTTTGTCTTTCATCAGTGAGAACTTCATATAGGGCCCTATCAAATGATATAGTTTCTCTTTGTGAGCAGTTGTCACATGGTGACCACTGTTTGCTATTAAACATTGACAGGTCTCCTTAGATTTATAAGAACTAGAATATGCTTTCTTGGCCATGTTGTGCTCATAGCCTGAAATACTTTTTGCGGGATCTTATTTTCAGCCTGGTAATTGTGGTTCGCCTGAAGCTAGTAGTTCTGTTCTGGTAAGTGGTTAGTTCTGTTCTGGTTTTAATTTTGCTGATAAAACAGATGCATGAGCTTATAGTTTAAGTCGAGATTTCATTCAATCACACTTTTGTTAAGTACTTTAGAAAACATCAGAAACTGTGCAAGTTTTTATGTTCAACTTATAAACCATATGTTTATAGATAAAGAAAAGCATCTCCACTTTCCTGAGAGATGTTTTGGGAGGATCATTTTGAAATGTTTGATAAATCATTTATGCTTAGTTTCATGTAATGCTGGACTCACTTAAATAAAGGTGTGACACCTCTAGCAGAGATGGACTAAGGCCAAACCTGCTGCTTCTGTTTGAATCTGTTGATATCTATATGTAAGGATATACCTCACTTAGCTCTAACTTAATAGGCTTGGAAAGAGTGGGACAGCCTTCTTGATATTGTAAGCTGCATAATGAAGCTTCTCTGAGATTTTCCTTATGCTCTGGAAAACACAGTCATATTTATCCTTACTCATTTAGGACCGTTTGGTCTCCTGAACTGCCAAACACTTGATGTATATTTAATTTAAGTTAGATATCTTCTTCCATGCTGCTATTACAAATTGCATTGGTTTATCACCTGTGATAATTATTCTGACTGAGCAGTACATGCGTTCCTTTTTGGCTTGCACTAGACACAGACCCTTCTCTGTGCATGGCCTCAAGGGAGTTGAATCATTAACCATTACTAAAATATTTTCAACATTTTATTTATTGAAATAACAGAAAGCTATAATAAGACAAATTTATGAAGAGGGGAATCTTTGATGTTTGCATATGTTTCAGACTTGTTATTTAAATAAATCTGAGCAACCTCCTTACAACTTGCATTTCTAAAATGCTTCACCAATTAATGTCTTTTTCTGTTACTGTAAGTCCAGACCTTCCTGGGTATTTTTCATCTTTCACAAGTATTGTCTTGTGTGTGAACAATACAAGCCTGAGTGTTACAAGGCCATAAAACAGTTGGATGTAAGTTTGATTTTAAAAATGTTTGATGGTTTTTATGACTGGAGGAGGATTCCTGTGTTTTCAAAATCTGTTTCCCTATCCTCCTAAATTATGTGAAAACATATGCAAGGCATATATCATGTCACAAAAAGCATGAAAAGCATTCTAGGATACTTCCTTTCCTGTTGAATCACTGCCAGAAATCTATCCTAGGTTTCTACACTGATTGCCTAAATTGTTTACATAAAGCTTAATAGCCTTTTAGTCAGTACTGAACTCCATCATGCTTTTCACTAGTCTTCCATGAAATATTGTATTTTTATGACAATCTATTTCCGATTGAAGCATTTTACATAAATTGTAGGTGGACATTGAAAGCTGTCAGGGGTTTTCTCTTTTTTTCTTTCTTTCTTTTCCATGTTTTTTACAGTATAAATAGAGTGATACATTAAAGTGATGTGTTACCAGGAAATTAACTAGTGCATGGGAAAAAATATATAAGTGAACATAAAACTAAACATGTAAGAAGAACATCAGATTAGTGTGCTTTAAATAAGGCTTAGACACATGGTCTTAAGATGAATGGAAAGGTTGATGATAAGCATCATTACTGTTTCTGTGATGACTGCTTTGGATATACCATGTTCCTTTATTACAGAGGCACATTTAAGTCACATTTACAGTATGCATATCTTGATTTCTTTTCCTGTATGTCTGGGTATGTTTAAGGCTACATGTAAATAAGCATCTGAAATTCTAATTTAAGAATGGTGCTGTTCAATCATTTTGGTGAGGAGTCGTGCTCCACAAGGTCTGCACATGTAAGAGAATACATGATCAGGTGGGAAAGTGTGAATTTTCACACTGATGATAATATACTGCCTGTGTTCTGTATCTGGGAATACCTCATTAGCAATTTCTAATTTGTGATTTAATCAATTCAGTTTATAAGTTCTATGTTCTTTCTGTGAGCCTATGTGGTTTCCATCAACAAAGGTGTATAAATATATAAAATTTTATACAAATATCTTGGGGGACACTTACAATATTTTTATTTTAAAATTTTTCTAGTTGATATAAATTAGAGTTGGAATCAGTGCTGAATGGATAGTAAGGGCAGCTAAAACAGCTCTGCCAACAGTTGAAAGCTTTCTTGTTAGGACCATGGATGAATAGCTTTGCATCCCCTCTGTTAGTCAGTGGAAAAGGTTATTCAGTGGTGACTAGAGAATCTGGCTTATTAAAATCTTCTGGGTCCTCATTGCTTACCTTTCCAGGATCATTGGCTAGACTGGGCGAGTTCATACAAAGGGTGCATAAGTGGTGAAAATTTCCACAGTCTATTCTAGGAGAAATGTAGAAAATGAAGGAAATTATCAATAGTGGAAAGTAACCCATGTTGGTGCAGTATGTCAATAGATCCCTTTTGAAAGTTGAATTTYGTACTGACTTCAACTTTGGAGCTATTTGTGATCACTTAATTTTAATATTGTTACTTATTTGTTTTCTGATCAAGGAACAATAATTTAATCCAATTGACAAGAATGTTCACATGTTCTCATGAGCTGGCATGCTAGCCTTTTCATCAGCTCAAGGATAAGAATGCTTTCCTATATATCAAAATAATTGTAGTGCCTTTTGCTATTCTTAAAAGTTAGAGTAAAAGTATTATTTTCATTTCAACTAATGTGTTTTGAATTTTTGAGAGATGGCTCTTGGGATTTAATACCATTGTTGCAATGTTACATAACAATTTTTAAGCTGTTAAATTGTACTGGGAATTAAAATACATGCATAATTGAAGTCTTTCTCCTAAGTTTATAGGCAGAGATAAAGTACATAGAAAGCTAGTCAAGGAAAACTCAAAATAAAGTGAGGTACACTGAAGAAATCAAAAGATTAAATAAATAAATAAATGTTACCAGAAAAGAGAGGTGCAAGTCTTAGCTTAACTATGAAAAGAAGTTGCATGGCAGAGGTTGAGGCACAATAAAAAAGTGGTAGTTAGAACTAGAGCATAATTTAAAATATTTGCACACAGGACAAAGGAAAATCCAGGGAACTAAATAGCGTAAGTTCAAAACAGTTGAGAGAAATTACAAGATGACTTCTTCCACTAAAGATCCTGTCCCTAGTGGTGCCTTTTTGGGAGATACATTAATCAACACTGTAGTGCTCCAGCCAGAGAACCAAAAAAGCAACTAGACTAAAATCATTCCTTGTTCCTACACCTTATCACCAGGTAACAGAATGCTTCTTAGAGGTAGAACTGCTGCGGGGAAAAGCCACAGGCCCTGCAAAATCTGTGGCGTTCATGTGCTGTCATAGAAATTGTGGTCACAACAGGTATTAGCTTACAGGCTTCAGCAGAGAAGCTGAGGACATGAACGGGCATAGAGATCAGTCTTCTCCTCCAGGAGAACCAACTAGAGGAGCAGTACATCACGTTAACTATGAAGCGTAAGGAAGTTTCAGTTGCAAGTTCTGCGTTCTCTTCGTAAGTTAGGTAGAGGACTTCAGTTTACTCTGGCACCTTCTGAAAGCACTGCCATTTAACATCTACCTCTTAGTCGTGTCCCTGCGTATCACAAGAAAATTCAGAAAGATGACACCAATACTGTAACATCAAGCAGATACATTCCCAACAATGACTACTAACAGATAGTGTCTGTTGCTTTTCTACAAGAAAGAAAAAATAATGATTATAAAATCTAACCAGTCTAGCTGGAAAAAAAAAAGAATTGTGGAGTAGTGGGACTGAAAAATATACTATGTTCTCCATACACGAAATTTGAGGGGGGAGAGGGTTGGGATGAAATACGAAAGCCTCTTAAGGGTTTGCCACTTGTGAATTATGCATCTCACTCTCACTAGTAGGCGTAAATGCATAATTCTAATCTGTTCTTATTATTTATTTATAACATGCAGTAGAATGTAAATTCTATGCCTCCTTTGTAGAAGCTTAACATGCCAGTTAAGGTATGCAGATATTTCAGGGAGCCTACATAGATAACTTTCTTGGCATAGCATACTGTTGCCAGTTAAAGGGCATAAACTTCAAATAATAAATTAAACTAGCTCTCCCACCCCCATTTACAGGAGGAATATAGACAGAATGTAAGAAATAAGGGAGAGGATCAACAGATAATAAGAAGACCATTCATTTTGAAATAAACTACTCCGCATTATTATTATTTATGATAGTTACTGTTATTAATAAAGTACATGTGGGATAGAGAAAAAGCCTACAACAACCACTGAATTTATGAGACTGGGGACAGATGCATGCTCTTTCTTTTATATCGCTGGCACTGATCGATTTGTATTTTTCCCTGATGATGGTTTATGCCATTATAACTGTTTGGTGGCTCCTTACTATTGAGTTATGGTTGCAAAGCACTTCACAAACGCGAACAAGCCTCTGAACATTATATCCTAATCTGCACATCCTATAGATAGGCCATAATACAGAGCAGCTGACTGCACCACCTGTGATCTGTGTACCCACAAACATGATTTATTTTGGTAATCCCAGTTTAATGCATCACATCAGATTGTGGCAGTTATGTTATCTGATGACATTACTGACACTACATGACATAACTGGGTAGTGCAACATGTCAAGTTGAAAAAAACTTTGGGCTTTTCAGGGTTTTGAGTTTGGTTTGGGTTTTTTTGGTTTTGGTTTTTTTTTGGGGAGGGGGGTATGTGTTTTGAAAATAAATATAAAGCAAGTAAACTTTAAAAAAAAAAAGGGGAAAAAGAAATTCCAATAATTTTCCCCAACCACATGTTGACTGTATTGACAGCTGGGGCTGATGGTTCAGGTAAGGACAAAGGAGAGCAGGTGGAAGTACAGTATATTTTACTATGCTGCTAATTCTGTGGCCAGCTGAAAATTAGCTCAGCTTTTGTAGTCTTGCAACAGATTTAACATGCTATAAATTGTCTTGTTTAGGAACGATGCTCGGAAGCTGAGTCCTCCCACTATCCTTGTTCCAGCACTACAGTAATGTTTTAGCAAAACCCTTTATTCTCTGACTATAATTCAGGTATACAGAGCTGTTCTGGTCCTGGGAAGGTGATAATATCTCTTCTACAGAAACTCTTAAATCACATGATGCCTTGCCTGGATGGTGAGAGTTGTTCTCTAATCATCTTGCATGCCTGGTACTATACAAAATGGTGGAACAAGTTACCCATAATGGATGTAAAATGCATATGTAACTAAATAAAGCTCATAACCTATAAACTACTAATCTGTAACCTCTAGTTGATAGCAGTTCAAACAGCCATTGTCATATTTTTCTTGTTTAGATTCCAATTTCTAGTCTAGGTGTGCTGTCTCAAGTTTCTGCTTGCTTGATGAATTTTTTTTTTGTTGAATATTTTATTAATTAAAACAATTGTTTTGTGACTAAAATGGTATTTTGTGATTTAGGATGCATATTCAATTTTTATAAGTAAAAATCTACTAGTAAAATTGGTTACTTTTTGTCAAAGTAAATATTTCTTTTGGAAATTAATTTCCTTCCTCCCATCCTTCTTTTTCTTTGCTTAGGCAGGAAAACTTAAAAAAGAAAATAAAACACAATGTTGAAGAGTTCTAAGTAGTCTCAGGTAGAGTGAATGACGTATAGAAATCCTGCAGGACTCTCTTGTACAGATTTGCAAATTACAGCGATGCTTGTAAAAGTAATTTTTAAAAAATGATGTTGATATTTAATGTCTCTCCCCCAGAATTTGATTTATAAAGATAAACCTGAATCTTCTTGTCAGCAGTAGATGTTCCATGATTTTGGGTGGGGTGAGTTTTTCTGAAAATTCCACTTTCTAAATTTATTGGATGTCCTTTTTTCCCTGTATTATTGAAAGGGAGTTCATGGGAGCACAGGATCCTAATTGCTTTTCTATGTAGCACTTACTATCTTATATACCTGTATGGTGTGTCATCTTCTTTGTTTCCTTTTCTCAGGTTGTTTTTTCAGTCTCTCTTCCTAAGAGAGTGTTCGTAAGCCTATGCTTTCTCACTGCCGTTTTCCAGACAGACTTTTTTTCTGCACTCTCTAATATATGCTATTCCAGATTGAGACTGCACTGTTGGTTTATATAAAATGGGTAGTAATAGCTGCTGTATTACTTACCATATATTCTTATATAACTTAACATCTTACTGGCTTCTCTTACCAGAGCTGCACACTCATGTGTTCTTCAGTGGGTTGTAAAAGTGGCAGTCAGGCACTTCTCTTGACCTGATACAATTAACTCATCACCAAATGTAAGGTGGATCTGAATTTTGTTTCTCCCACTGCAGCAAGATCAGAATTACTTGGGAATACAGGATGTACTTCTGTTAGCGAGCCAAGGGGTTCTTGGTCATACTAATGTGAATCCAGAGTAGTCCCAGTTTTATAGCAGCAGGTATCTGAGATTCAAATTTGCAATGTCGTTGCCTAGTGCAAATATATTTTCCAGTTGTGAACATAAAGCTGAAGTAATACAGAGGTAGAATGTTCAGAACACATTTTTTTCCTTTTTCACTTCTTTGGGCTCAACATTGACTGAGAGATCATGGTTCTTATGATGTATACTAAAAACTCCCCTCTATTTAAGCTGATAGCAATACAGTGACTGGATTGGAAGCATTCATGAAAGGAAATTTTCATTTAAATCTTAAAATAGGGCTGCGTCATGCCATATGATGTGCTAGGAAATGACAAAGAGAGAAATAAAACTAAGATAGTGATATTGGTATGACCACAGTTCTCTTCATGGGCCTGCTAAAAATTCATGTGCTCTGTCCTCTTTCTGCTTTCTCCCTCTCTGACCTTCAAACCCACCTTTTTTGTCCATCTGTTATAATTGAAGTAAACTAGGGAGACAATGCATGGTTTTAATTCCAGTAAACAAAGATGTAACTTGGAAGTTCACTAGGTTCAGTTGATGCTGAATGTTTGCACTGACTGGCTATGTGGTGTTTTGGCGGCAAGAGAAGCCTTTAAAAAAAAAATCCCAAAATGCCTCTATATTTTTCTGGCGGTGACTAATGATGATGGGCTAGGGGAACACTTTAGGGATGTTAGGGGAAGGAGGGTTCCAAGGAGCTTCATGCATGCACCATGATTCTTTTGTGGTCAGTGACATGAGATGTCTTTAGAGTCACAGAAGGAACCAGGTAGATTAACTGGTGGTAAAGTATTAAGAGACGTTTAAATGTCCTTCTCTGATGTTTCCCGTCAACTTTTTCTGAACACGTGGTATGTGGCACTCCATATGATTTAAGTTTTCTTCAGCTGAGCACCTTTAGGATTTTAAGCAAGAGTGTCCTAACTGGAGGGCAAGAACAGCCTGGAAAATGTACCCATAGTAGCTATCTCAGGGACATGGCTTTAAAATAAAAGACTGGAATCCTTGTATTCCAACTTTTGCAGTTGGAAAGGAATAATATGCATGTTTAAAAAGATGTGTACCTTGCAAGGATAAGGTTAAAACTAATAGTTTTACCAAAAAAAAAGGAAAAATGAAACACAATAATCAGGAATGGATACTAATGTGGCCTTGTGAATTGGCCAGGATAAAACATAACATTTGAGGAATGAGTTTGTGCTCAAAGAAGTACAAGAGTTTCGGCTGACAAATGGCAGAAAGGTCTTCTGTGCAACCATTAAGGGTTCTAAGAGCATAACCAAGAGACACTGTTACTAAATGTGAAAACAAAGACTTTGTAATCTTTGCTGTTAAAACATAATTATATTTAAAAATATTAAAGTACTTTGGAGCTACCACTGTTCCAAAAGTGGTTCTACCATGTGCGTGTAATAACTTCATTAATTGTTTGAAATCATTGCAAACTGAAAAGATTAAAGACCCTTTTGTACCAAAGGGTTTATCTTCTTGAATATAATTTTTTTACACAGTCCAACACATGACTGTCATGTTTTTGGTGCTCCCATATGATACATGGTTTCGTGCTATGGTCTTTAATTTATCATATGGGGCCTGGAAGTTGTACCTTTCCTGAACTCTTCTGAAGCATATATATCTCAAATGGAATGAGGATTTACTCCTTTATGAGTAATTTGGAAACCCAGCAATATTTACTGCTCAGCAAATAGCTTCTAAAACACATCAGCATTTGTTGGCCAGCTAGAAGCAAAGTTGTTTCGTCCATATGCCATTGTGTCAAAGTCTTTGCTGGTTAGAGAGCAGAACAACAGCTTATGGTGCTTCCTTAAAGTAATTATTTGTGACCCTGAGTTTATTTGTGTCTCGTTATTTCTTGCCCTTGTTTTTAGTGGCTTCACAAGATTCTTTTAATTCTCACTCTGGAACATTATTAATTATTAATTAATATCTGTCAGAATTTGCTGCTATCTTGGAAGATAGCAGTTTTCTTCAATTAATGGGCCAGTTCCACATGTGAAAGGGCATTCATTGCTAGTTTATACAGTTAGGTACATGAGCACACTGTTTTCTTGGGCTTGATTGAGTTGCCTGAAGTAGGCAAGTGGTGTCATTTGTGACACCCTGTTTTTTCGGAAATATTTTCAAGGGAGTGATGAGTGTGGCATGGGGTTCACAGGAAATCTGTGGAAAAGATGCAGCATTAGTATAATACATTCCCAGAGAAAGTTGTACATTAGTGATGGTTCTTCAAGAGTCAATATAATTAAGTGACTGGTGCTTTATAAATACAGAAAGCAGGATATACTGTACTAAAAGTTACATATGAGTTGTTGCTTGCTTTCAGAAAATAGTCAAGGGAAAGAACTGCTAATGATGTCTGATGGAGCAAGCCTGATAATAAGGTCTCGGCACTTACTTTATGAATTTGATTTTTTTTTTTTTTTTTTTGGTAGTGCATAAAAATTAGATGGGGACATCGTTGTATTTGGTGATGCAGATTTATGGTCCCAAAGAGTTTACTTTCTAATTAAATATTAAGTTACTTTGAGTTAATTTAACAAACTATGAGAAAGAAGATGAGAGGACAGAATAAGGATGCGAGTAATGAGCTGAAGTAGTCGTACAGTCTACCTACATAAACAACGTGGTGATTGGAATTCTTTGGAAGTTTTTCATCTTCATACTCTCAGCAGGTTTTCTTTGTTGTGCTGCTAACAATCCCTTGCTACAGTGCTGCCGTATTATTTTCCTTTGAATATAGTAATGGGATAGCTATTGTCTCAATTATTTTCCTGAGAGAAACTATGTGGGGTTCCTTACACAAGTCACATTTCAACTGATCGCTCACCAAGACAGGACGTTGCCATTTCTGGTCCTCACAATAGCTGCCTGAAACCAGGGAGAGTGGAAATAGGGTGGCAGAGGGGAGAAAAGAAGGATATATGACTCTCTTGCTGTAAACCTGAATACAGAATGCTGCATGTTACAAATAGATTAAAACATTATAGACATTACTACTGTGTTATTTTTCAACTGTGATGTACTCTGACATCTTGACGGTAAAGCTCACGTTTTGAGTCAGGTTCTTAAATCTCTAATTTTGGGGTTGTTTGGTGTTTTTTTTTTTACTCTAACAACTATGTTTTTCTTCTCTGTCTTAGTACTATCTCTCAAATTCCATGCTAAAAGTATCACTGTAGTGTTGCGTATTATGTTTCAATGACTACCCATTAAATTTGATCAAAGCAAAGTGAGTGTTCTTATTGACCATGCAAACAGGGTCATTTTTTATTCTTTCTGTCTCTTGCATTGACTGTGCTATCAGGACTTATGCTGGTGGTTATTAGAAACTGGATATATACCAGCCACTATAGTTAGATTTACCATGATATTTAAGATACTTGCCTTGATTAGTGTGGAAATTTCCACATATACCACATATATAATAAATGTAGTGGTATGCAAATGTCGATTTTAATGATAGCCACTATAGTCAGCAATTCCCTTGCTGACATACGAGTTAGAAAAGAATTTAGTTTGTTTGTATTGCCTCTGAGGTCAAAGAGATGAAAAGGCAGGTTGATCCCTTCTCTCCCTCCCTCCCCCCACCTTTTTCCTTGGGGAAAGTAAGTAATGGTTTGAAAACAGATGTGTGGGGTTTTATTTTGTTTTATTTTTATTTTGTTCTGTTTCTGACAGGAAGAATGCAGAATTATTTTTCTGGCTACGTGCTACCTTAATAGGATGATTTGAGGGAATCCTGTACCCCCAATAAAGTCCCTTTTTTCTTTGCCCTTTGGTGCTCTGTGCCCTTCTGAGTCCATAAACAAGTACAAGAACAAATCCTGAATTTAGGTTTTTCTCAGTAAACCTCTATAATTTTTAAGTTTAGCTTTGTTTTGGTAAGAAATAAGTGATTTACGAGAGTAGTTATTGGAAAATTGCAATAAGAAACATTTGATATTATTTTAAAGTAACACAGGGGCCTGGAATTGTGGAACACACAGGAATATAACCTGATCAAGCAAATGTGTAAGAATAAAATTTCAGTTTTTGCTGTGAGTTAAAAAGAAAATAATTGTCCGCTTATTGGGTTCATTTTGTAAATTGAGATCAATGAAATTCTTCCAGCAACAGCATGAAATCAATTGTAATATAACATATAATTCATGCCCTATATTGTAAATTACAGTTTGTTTGACATTAATCACTGAGTTTTCCATGCACTGGGGTGCATTTTCTTGTAACGCATTTCTGGATAATGCTTGTAGATCCATTTCTAATGTGTTTGAAAGCGATCTGTTTTTCATGTCCACAATTGCCTACATTTGATCTTATGCAAATCATGCAATCAAGCAAATGGAAAACAAGGCGTTGTTGCTAGAGGACCTTGACAAACAGCGGCTTTGTAGTTTTAAGAACCTCCTCCCTCCTCATTCAGATTCATGTTTGTATCTGTAGTTGTTTGAATCCATTGATCCATTGTGAAACACTTTGAACTTTAAATAGGAAAATATCTGCCAAATCAGATTGTGACCAATAGTTGCATCAATTATGATGTAATATGATTTTTATTGTTCAGTTTGTCAGTTTCTGGTTCTAACCTTTTAGAAATACTACCTACACTATATTTGCGGGCTTATCCAAACCTTGTTGAAGTCTATGGAGAGATTTTCAATGACCGCAAAGCTCATGCTTTGAGTGACATTCTTAAGTCTCTAATTTCTGTATTTTCTTCTCCTGCTCCCACTAATGTAATTTTTCTTTTTAGCCTTTATCCCACCAAAATCTTTCAGATTCTATTGAAACTTTCTATTCAGCATTTATTAGTCAAAATACGTTGGCATTATGAAATCAAGATGAGGAATAAAGATTTCCTTTGATCCTGGTGACACATTGCTTTTTTCCATATTTTATCTTTCTACTCTTTTTTTTTTAACCTCTCCTCTCCTTCCCTCCCCTCTCAGTATGCTTATCAGTTGATCCTAAAGGATCTTGCTGCTCATATGTCCTGTGTTTCCATTCCTTGTTATTCCTATTCTTTTAAACTTTGCATGTTTCCCTCGCTTGTCTTTTTGCTTTTTCCATTCCAGGCATTGAGACACACATAGTAACTTACAGTCACTTGGTGTTTTTCAGGGAGGAAAATAAGACATTTTTCCATTCTCTTCATCTTTGACAAAGTTCCTCCCTCCTCAAATTTAACTAGGTATTTCCAGAAACTCTTATGCATGCAAGTAGTCTCATCAGCTACAGTGTGCATCAAATCAGGGTTTTAGTATGAGCTACCTTTTTAAAAAAAAGCAGTTCCTTGATGAGGAATTTTCCTTAAAGGAGAGAAAAATACCCCTCTCCAACCCAAGTCTGCATACAAGGAAAACGGTGATCCACCATAAACAAATGGAAAAGGAGAAATCCAATTTTCCTTTTTATCTTCTCCCTTCCCTTGTGCTATATTCACTCTGCTAAGTGAAGCCCTGCAATACAGTTTCAACTTAGAGAGAAGAATGTGTATTCACTGCTTAGAAGGATATGAATTAAATAGGTGCCGTGGATTGCTTTCAGCTGTTCATTCTAGTAAAATCCTTCTGGTCGCTTGTTTGCCCACCCAGAACATGGAGTATCTGATACTTGTCTCACAGACTTCCATCTCCATCTGTACGTTTTGTAGCTTCTCTGATGGCAGCTGCAAGGAACAAGGGACCCAGGAAGGTGTACACTAATGAGGACAATACAGTTGGTGCAGAATGTGGAGTTTACTTTCTCTGCTTGCTGAGCCAGCTTGAGCACCTGCTCCAGAGTGTGCTTTCCCCCTCTCACCCACATAAGCACTGCTTAACCCTGGTAGAATCAGCCCCATTATGTTGATTAAACATGTCACTGTGTTACAGACATTCACTTGATGATTTTTTTTTTTAGTTATGGCAGCTTTTTTTTAACTCATACTTTGCCACGTGCTCCGTAGAACAATACCACTGAATGATACTGCGTTTTCAAAAAAAATGCACGAGTTCATYCTCTCCTTACGCAGAGTGGAGTAAATCAGAAGGAATTCCATTGCAGCGGAGAGTGGAGACGTTACATGAGGGGAAAACTAATGAGGAAGAAGTTGGGTCTACAACATTTCTGCTTTAGTGATGTTTTTGTCACCCAGTTGCAATTTTTGAATTTGTGCTTACAAATATTTTTGTACAAAATGATAGTTTGATACTATTTGGCTCTGAAAAGACTAGCATTTGTTATGTCTTGCAAAAACCCAGAACTTTCCTGGCATACAAAAAATGTGTATCTATAACATATGCATTTTACTTGCAAACCTTATACTGTTGCCAAAACCTCAGTTGTAAATTCCTTCTTAAAGGATTTGCTCATTAAAATCTGTGATTTGTATTTTAATAAAAAAAAATGAGAAAGATCAGAAAATTATGTCTGCATTACTTTCCTACTATAATTTTTCTGACAAACATTGCTTTATTAGAATAGGGAAGAATATATGAAGCTAAAAAGCTTTTAGAATATTTATTCAGCAAAGATGCTACATTTTATTCACCATTTTCTGCAGTAATTGAAACTCAAGATAGCTTCATAACAAATAACCATTTAACAGTTGTTCTGCTATAGCATTAGACAGGTTGTCTTTACTGAAATATATTTTACAAATGTTTGGTGTTCATGCAGCTGAAGACAAACAGGCAAAGCGAGAACAGACCAGTATGAGTGGTGGCAACAATGAGCTTCCTTTGTGTTCATGCTTATAGTGAAATCTGCATGGAGTGAATCATTGTATGTATTGATGCTTGACATTCATGTATCATACAGCACATTTAAAAAAAAAATAATCTGGCTGTGTTAATGAAGCTGTACTTATTTTTCCATTAATTTGATTTGATTTAATCATTTTAAAGGTGTTCATTTGCCACTGTAGCAAATTGATATAGTATGTAGCACCTAAGAGGCTAACATCTTTGTTTTGTTTGGGTGATGTACGTTCTAGCGTAAATGTACTGTACAACGGAGTCATCTCAACCAAAGCACGCTCCGTAGATCTATTCGTAGTCAAAATTTGCAGTTATTTGCAATTAAACAACCAGCACCTATTCACTCCTCTGGGACAAATCTGAAACATTTAAGGGATACAGATCCCTATTCCTCTTGATTTTCTGAATTCACTACCTTTTGAAAGTTACAGAAAAACAAAGTAAAATTAATATACAAATTAAATTCATATTCCTTTTTTGCCCTAGATTTAGCAGTTTTTACGCCACACCAGTTTCTGCTCACTGCATGCACGCTTGCTGGCTGTACAAACAGTTCCCAGGTCACCTTGTTTACAGCACAGCTGCCACCATCTCACGTAGATGCCCCGGTCCTGATGGTTTTGGATTCTAGAACAATATATGTACAGTAAGTAAGGATTTCTTCTTTCCTGACAACACAATAGTGCATCAGTTTATTCAAGAATTCCAGTGAGTTCAATCAGGGGAAGGGTTTGTGACATAAAATTAAATTTATTATGATTAAATGCATAGAAGTGATTAGTTTAGTGGTTCTGTGAACCTTCTGATTATCACTTGCCAACTTAATTTCCATTTTGTCTTTACGCAATCAGTATAACCTACATATGGGCATAGCCTCTGCAAACTTCAGTGCAGGAAATGTTCTGGTGATATGCTCGTTTTGTAGCCCCCGCTTTGCGTGTTACTGTAATCATTTATCTATTGAGTACAAATACTGCATTACAGGTATGCCTTTGATTTATTTTTATGGTTGCAAAACTATGTTTTCAAATTCTTAATATAAACCCACAAAGTCCTCTAAACAAAGCCTTACATTTTTCAGTATGGTCTGAATCTTTGCTGGTCTTAATCATATTTTGTTTTTATTTGCAGATGGAAAGAACCAGTAGAAGTAAATGGAATCCTAGATCGCTATATAATTTATATTGCCAACAATGAACAGAATTTCACAAAGTGGAATGTAATCTATAACAGCACAGAACTTTTTCTGGATTTTACTATTCGGCAGCTTTTCCCGGGTACTGAATACCTCATAAAACTAGCTGTAAGTTTTAAAGATGTGTAGCAGAGGTGTAAAATGGTGAAAATTATTCTGATTTTGTTAACATCTTAAATACTTAATGGTTCATGTGTCCACTTTGTTTAACCTCTTTTTTCTGAAACTAAGGAGGATGAGCCATCCTGAACAACAGTAGGTGTTTTGTTTCAAAACAGGCCCTTAAAAAATGTGTACATAATTTAAATACAGATTTTCTTCAATGATAAGTTGATGATAACTAATAAAGAATTGACCAGAAATATATGAAAAACTTAAAAAATGTCTCCTGCCCCCAACTTATGAGACAATGTTGAATGTATTTGAAAATGATAGCCTTTCATATTTTGTACCATGACAATTTGCTCTTTCTTCATAAAATCTGTATGTAGAAGGAAATAGCAGAGAGGAAAAGAGTTCAGTGTAAAGTAGCAGTTTGTTGATTGAAAACATTTTAAAAGATCTTGTTATTTTCATTGCATTTCTTTATCATTGGTTTTATTTTGTGATGAAATAAAACAGCTTCAGCTCACTAGCAAACCTGAAAATATGTGCATAAAAGCATGGGATTGTCCCTTGTTTTAAGCACACTGTTCATTTTATAACAATACCTATATAAGGATATTTGCTTTGATAAATGCCATAGGAAAATATTCTGCTCTTGATTATGAATAAATTTACATTTATGTAGACTGGGTCTGCATTCATTTTTTCTTAACATGCTCTTGAATGTTCTAAATATTATACCACAAAAAATAAACTACCTTCAGGTAATGATAAGGATTTGACTTGAACTTGAAAAAGCAAGGATATTCAGTCTAATTAAAGCTTAGATACATGTTGAAATTAATTCATTTGTGCCTAGACATTTCAGCATAGTAAATTGTATAGCATATAAAATAGCACCATGTCCCAAACTAAGGCAGTAATTCAACAGCATTTTATGCCTTTATAAGCAAGCAGGACTCCCAAAAGAATTTGTGTTGTCCTTCACTGTGCCACAGCTTTTCTCTGCTCCTGCCCAGCTCCTGTGCATAGAGGGGCACAAGGAGAGAGGATCAGGGGAGAATTAACAGCTAAGATCTGGAGAGCAACTGGGACTGCTTCTTTTGGTGGCTCTGCCTTGAGATATGGTTAAAACAAAGAAGTGTTGTGGGGACTTGGTTTTTACTTCATTAATGTGTACAGCTTTTCTAGAACTTGCTGAATACATTTTTAGGAACCTTTGATCTTTAAATTTTATTTCTCATTTCTTTGTTGTTGTTTGTTGTTGTTGTTGTTTTGGGTGGGTTTTTTTATGTTTGCATTGCGTCAGGGGTAACCAGAAAGTAAGAGAAGATCGTCTCTTCTGGTGATGAAGATAACCAGGTTTACCTGGATAAAATGCAATGGTCTGTGATAGGCAGGTTAGAAGATCTAAATGTCCTTGCAGGTTTGAAAAGGGCAAGTCTAAAAGTGCATGAAATGCCCAGTATCTTTTAGGTGATAGCTTTCTTAAAATATTTGAACCATTGTATTTAGAACTTGTCAGACTAGTTTGAGAAGAACGTGGTATTAGAGATTTACAAGTTATGAAGCTTAAACGTGACCAAATGTTATACTTGATAAAAAAAAAAAAACAACAAAAAGATCCCCAAAAAACCCAAATCAAACACACACACCTGGAAAGAAATTGAAATATTCAGTGTTTCACATATAATTTAATCTGAATTTCAATAAAACTTTTAAAGTAAAAACAACAACAAGCCTTCAACACTAGAAACTTAATTAAATGCTTCCTRGTTTTTTGGTTAGAATGAAATATTTCTATCAGCTAGAATCTTTTTCTTTTCCTTGTTTCACAGGTAATGTTAATTTTGTTTTGTATCCATGCAAAAACCTGTTTTGCTTTATGTGGGAAGTTGGAAGCTGAGTTATCAAAAATTTGCAGCTTTGAACACAGGAGTGAGGATCCCAATCAGCAGAACTTTCAGCACCTCACAGGCTGCTGGCTTTAACTTTTGTATGACAAGGTTTATATAAGTACATGAAATGAAGTTAACAAAATATTTATCTTTGTATGCTGTTACCAATTTTCACAATTGATTACTGCCATTTAATATGTAGCAATTGTATTTGTAAATGAGTGCAACAGCTTTTATAAGCAAATCTAATGCTTCTTCCCAAAAGTCAGCAGAAAAGTCTTAAAGTCATGTCTCCATGGATTAGTGCAAAGGAACTTGCTTTTGCTCTGTTCATGCTCTAAGCTGGATGGGTGTGAGCCAGGCCAATCTGAAAGCAAATGAGAAGCTGAAAGGCTGCATTTAGTAGCTGGGGTCRCACACCCATTTATGTGACTTGAGCGCTTTTGTGATTTAACGGTTAAGCTAGTATCTCCTCACGGCTGTGTTGTGTGGATAAGGTAGCTCAGGTGCTAGCTGGAGGATCACTTTGTGGTGTCTTGTTATGTGGTTTGTCTAGAGTCCCTTGGCTCTCTAGACACTTTGGTATTTTTTGCAAATTTTGCCTCAAATCTGTTTCTCAGTGAAGTTCAGCATGGCACAATGGGTCTCGATCTGGGTGTAGGATTTCACAGCTTTGAGCATCACTGGATGTGGTTGCCAGAGTCCCAGCAATGTCCAGTCCATTTGGATGCACTAATCTAAAATCCTACTATTTAAAATACAGATGAGCTTTCTTTTACTGATTTTCATTAGAAGAATCACAAACTCCATACCCCAGCACGTTTCAGAGATACAAAAATTGAGCTTCATTGAAATTCAAGAAATAAATGAACGGGAAGGCTGCAGTTACCAAGCCCTTGAATGAAAATGCCCTTCACTGCTGAGGAAGACTCTGTGGAACTTGTTTAGCAAGGCAGTAAGGAATGTACAAGGAAGAGGTCTTCCAGAGCTGGTCTTTTTGGCTTCTTCATGAAGCCAGTAGAAGCAAAATCAGTTGAAGAATAGTCTGCCTTTGCTGGAAGGATGATGTTCTTAAATATCTTCCTTATTGCAATGCTAACAGTTGTCTGAGTATCTGTCTCAGCTGACTTTTTTTTTTTTTTTTTTAAAAAACTATCATGTTTAAAGTAAATGCCAGTTTTGGATGTTCCAAAAACTGAGGTTGCATTCTTTCATCTTTATTTGATAGCCCAGACTGAACACAGGGAGTCATTCTGTAGTTGTGTTGGGAGTGTAATTTCCAGTGAAATCAAAACAGTCTTGATGTATAAAATAGCCTCATTTACAAACAGTTCCTATTTTTACCCATGGGGCTAGTATACACTTTTGGAGCGGGGTAGGAAATATGTTGACTGCTCTCTGATTTGAAACACTCCGCGAAATGGGAAACTGAAGCTAATCCTTTCAAATAAAATATACTAGATTGAGAGAAACATTTTATTCCTGGAGATTTGAACAGCAAGGTTATATTTCCTTTGTGTGCTGATGACCCAGAGTGGGCTATTTGCCCACTTCAGCACATGGACAACTCCTAAAAACACAGGTGATCCCATAAGTTTTAATTAAGACTATGTCTGAATCTGAATCTTCGTTGAATTCAGGTTTTGATTTATTTTGTTGCTAAACAATAAAATTAAAAATAAACAGTAAACTAAAACAAATCCAGTACAGAGTTTATATATTCTTGTATATTTTTTTAACTTCTCTAAGAACTCCTGTCTCTTGCCATTGATCTTAGTGCAAGTAATTGGAAAACCAGCACATGTAAGGACCATAGCTGTGTAGTCTTATGTTTGTGCATGTAGAACTTTAAAAGCCTGTTATATGGGGCGATATGCACATTTTCTTGTACATTGTATTGTTTCATAATCAAGCAAAATGTAAAAATCATGTAATCAATCTTTTCTTCTCTGGTAACTGAAATACAAATGATTTGACTTTGTTATCCATAAACATGTAATAATAACTGTTACATAGTATTTATAGTAGAGTGGTTTTTCAGTATTTTAATTGCATCTGCACACCACTGTGTCCTGTCATGAAGTGCAGGACTGTCTGAATGGCATTTTTTTCTCACTGACTATTCATCAAGATAATTTAAGTGTGTTGAAGTTGGTCAGCATATTCTGTGTCTGGAACTTGTGAGAGCTTTTCAGTCAATTCCAGAAGAGTTTTGCACTGTAAATGATATATATTGTACTGTAATTTTCTTTAACTGCGACTGCAAAAGCAATGGAAATATAATTGTGATTATGACTCACAGTCAAATGCAAAATGCTGCAAATCAAACATTAGTATAATGTTTTAGCTACATTATACATAAAAACTAAGTATCGTGAGCAGCGCATCTTATTATTTAAGAAAAGAGGTAAACAAATCTATGCTAAGAAAAGTATCTTCTGTGAAAAGCGCAGACGTACTAAGTTTAGAGATGTAAAAATTATAGAACTTTACAAAATATCATTGCTAAAATTATTGGTATTACATTGAAATATGTTTATTTGTTTTGATTCATAATTTAAGGCTTGCACTGGAGGTGGATGTTCAATAAGCGAAGCTAGCACAGCTATAACAGATGAAAGTACACCAGAAGGTGTTCCTGCTCCAAAAGCCCAGTCATATTCATCTGACTCCTTTAACATCTCATGGACTAAGCCTGAGTATCCGAATGGTAAGTGAACTCTTTTAGCCTCAAGTTAAAAAGATGATTAGTAAAGGTAAATTAATATTCTAAATGGCAGCTTATATGTGGTGCTTAATTTTTAATGATCATTTTAGCACATAAAATACCTGAGATAGTATCATTGTCTGCAGCCAGGAGATTGTGGTTTTCAGCCTATCGTACGATTTCAGTGGCTCAAAAGTGCTCCCTTTTGATAGTTCTTGTGTACTGCATCTCATTGTTTAATGTTTTCCAGGACAACTGAGCTGAGGAATAGGCATTCTTGGAGAATATCAGTATAGGATGTTCATTTCACCCTCCAATAAAACATTAATTTCTTTTACATTTATTGATATGTAATAATAATTAGATTTGTGTTCTACGTAATCATCTTGAAGCTGTACATTTCCATGGCTGTGGAAGTTAAATAATGTACTTGCTTTTGTTCAGAAATGTTTTCTATTGTGAAATGTCCATGTGTAAAACTTTTGGACAAATTTTACATTTCTAATGGTATTGCATAGTATCATATGGCCTTGGAATTCACCTTGATTTTACTATCATGCATGTAACAGTTTGAATCACAGCAGAGGAAGCTATGCAGAAAACACTGAATTTAAAGCAACAGAAATGTTTTCTTTGTTGCCTTATGATATTGGTATATATTAATTATTTCTCACAGTGGTTTCACATGAATTTCATTTTTCCCCTGCAGTTTTTCCCCACTTTCAATTGTGGTAGAGCACATCCTACTTGTACAACTTCACTACAAGGCACTTTAAATGATTCCCCAAAAACTGGTGATTGTAAAGTTACATATATGTAATATTCTGTAAGGTCTTACATTACTTTTAGAAAGAAATAAGAGTATGTCATCTGCTGTTAAATAATGTATTTGATAATTTATGGTTCTTTGTATGGGAGTCATATTGGAAGATTTTGCCTCCTAGCCCCTTAGAAACTCTCTAACCCTGTTTCTAAAATCCCGTGAGCATATGTGGCAAAGGTTTAAAGGAAGGCAAGAAGGAAGGAAAAAGGGGAGGGGTAAGGGATGGGGGGGAGCAAGGGGGGAAGAGGAAGGCAGGAAGGCCATTTATGTGGCTTAGTGGCTAAAGTCTGAATAATTTTCAATGAAATAGGCATTTTTTTGTGTGTAATAGTTCATGTCAGGGCCTGATCCTGTTATCCTTGCATTGTGGGAAAAAAATCCAAATATTTTAGAGAGTTGTTTAACTAATCAAATAAATATAAATGTGTACATACATATATTTATATACGCATATCAACAGCACAGGATGAAGACCTATAGTTTGATAAATAAATTTCCACAAGCTTCCTTTAAAACAACTAAAAGTTTGGAATACATCACTAAATTTGCATGTTGTATCTTGTTGTTAACGCAGCATTTATTATGTACAGCTTGGCTCTCCTTTTAAATACAATAAATAGGTTGTTACGAAACAATTGAGGGTGTTAGTGTACCCTCAGTAAGTTTGCGGATGACACCAAGCTGGGCGGGAGTGTTGATCTGCCTGAGGGTAGGAAGGCTCTGCAGAGGGATCTGGACAGGCTGGATCGATGGGCCGAGGCCAGTTGTATGAGGTTCAACAAGACCAAGTGCCGGGTCCTGCA
>JASVER010000006.1:21102592-21112400 GCA_030449065.1 Oceanodroma leucorhoa | reverse complement strand
TGGCCTCAAGTTGCGCCAGGGGAGGTTTAGATTGGATATTAGGAAAAATTTCTTCACCAAAAGGGTTCTCAAGCATTGGAACAGGCTGCCCAGGGAAGTGGTGGAGTCACCATCCCTGGAGGTATTTAAAAGACATGTAGATGTGGTGCTTAGGGACATGGTTTAGTGGTGAAGTTGGCAGTGCTAGGTTAACGGTTGGACTCGATGATCTTAAAGGTCCTTTCAAACCTAAAAGATTCTATGAAATACAATAAATAGTTTGTTAGGAAAGCTTTGAATCTGAACGCCATGAGCGACAGGTGTGATAAGAATCAGGGGAGCTTTATAAAAGAAATAATATTCTTCTATCCCTTGTCTCCTCATCCATGGAAACTGGAGGTTTCAACAGCCTTGATGAAGACACTGTTCACCTCTATATTGGGGTTTTGAACAATGCATTTGGGTAATTACCAAATTTGCCATATAGTCTACTCTCTGTAATCCCGAATACACTCTGTGCAGGCCTCCTCTGTGTATTCCTCCCCTTTAAAAATATTCGCTGGTATTTTCACATCTTCTCACTATTTGAAGCCCATATAGTATTTTTCCCGTGGTACTGTTATTTTTTGGTGATATGTGGATATCATGCATGTTGCTGTTAGAGGTTTTTCCTTAGGGTCAGAACTGATGGAGGGGATTCAGCGAAGTCAGCTGCCACTGTCCTGCCGTGCAGGGAAAAGTTGCTGCTTTTCACCTGTGAGCTCTTGCTGAGAGGTTAAGAGTGGAAGAATTGCTATCTCTTGAGCATTTGGCAACCAGAAGGGCATTAGGGGGAGCAGGGACTTTGTTTTTTCACTATAGCATGCTCACACTTGCACAATGGTCAAGAAGGGATATGCAAATTCTCTCTCATTTCTCTGCTTTATTTTCCCCCACTTTTTTGGGAGTTTCAAAAAGATCATATAACTAATAACACATTTTCCCATTCTCCTATTTCTTTCTTTCCAATTTCCTATTTCCATCCCTTTCCTTATTTCATAAAAAGAATTAAAACAAAAAAAGAATAAGCTTTAAAACTTTTCACTGAGCAACTGTTTAATCAAGAAAGCTTGCATTGTTCTCTGACTTTGTTTTGTCCATTCTCAGCATATCTTTTGGGTTGCCTAGTGGCCATGTCATTTATAATTGCTCTCTGTGTCAGTATTTTAAAACTGTGTAAAATATAGTTAAGATGACTGAAATATGGAAAGACCAGCAGAAGGAACTTTACTTTAAATTTTCTTCAGCATTTTACTGGTGTATTCTCATAGTCAGAAGTTCTAATGTAGCTCTTTTTTTTGCAAAAAGATAGAAACCGTTTCCCACTTTTGACTTAATTGGTTCAAACTTGATGAGTTTCAGTATACTAGGTGTAAGTAATGCTTTTTGAAATTACTGAACTTGGCTTTGTTTCAGGTGGAAGCCTCAGAATTAGAAAGATTGCATATCATAAATTGTCATCTCCTTAGTAGATCTCTGGGGCCATCCCTTTATTTCCCTCCTCCTTTCTTCTGATACAGTATGACAGAAGTTACTGTTTATTTCCATGGGCTGAGGAAGCTTATCAGCTGTTGCTGATGTTGAATGGGTGTGTAGGCTGACTGGTGTTTGGGCAGCATAGACTTTACTATGCTCTCTTGATATGTGTGGAGTCCAGCTGCTTGCCACCAATTAGAAAAAGTTATGGCGGATCAATATGCTACCCTTGAGGCCATAGGTGGCAAATAGGATTAAAGAGTTCTTGGCTTCTTCATAAAGGTGGCACAATGAGGGAAGTCAAGCTTTGAGATAAGGGACCATATAGATGTCAAAGGCTAATGTTATCCAAGTATGGATATTGAATTTCTGGGCCCCATTTTGGTTGAATTTAAGGCCAATTTACATTATTTTTTGAAAAATTTTCATTTCATAGAAAATGGGAAACGATACACGTAATTCTTTGTTGAAAGTTGCTTCAGAAATGTTATTTATGCACTAGGTGTAGAAAAAAAGACATTTGGAAGATGATATGCTGAATATATTTGTAATATGCACATTTTTTTTTGTCTTATTTTCAAACCAATAATAAAATGGTTGATGGGACATGACCCAGAGGTATGCCACTTTACAACAGAACCCTCCTCTGTTTCTATCACATACATGTCACGTATATAGATAGTGTGATATCAGTAATATTGACCATTTAGTAGAGGACAAGATATGGGGAGGCTTGTGAAATGACATGTGGCATCAGATATTCTGTTTTGAGCCTTCACTGTTCTAGCAGCCTCAATAAAGAATCATATATTCTTCAGACCATATCCATTATTGTCTTGCCATATAGTTTGAGGTCTGCTCTTTTAAAATCCATTCACATAACAAAGTGACCTTATCTCTTTTCACCGTTGAAAATTTTCCTTAGATGTTCACTTCTCAAAAACTTCACTTTATTTGTGCACAGGTCATAGATAAAATCAACTCTTGATCTCGACTATATTTTCCAAGGCTATATGGGATTTGCATGGGAAATATTAGGTATAGTAAAAACTGATTTATAAAATTATTCAGTGAACTAATCCAGTACTTGTTCCGGCAAATTCTTGTGCTTGTGAGAGATGATTTGTGTTTGTACTCAGTGAAATTGATGTAGGTAAAAGTATGTTTGCTTAAGATTTGACCTCTAGATTGTACCTTAAGATTAAAGTGCCTGTAGCACTTTAGATTCCAAACCTCTTTTCATCTTTAATGTCTGGAATATCATTGACAGACTATATGGCCTTACCTGGGGAGGGGAGAAGAGGAAGAAAAAGGGAAGAGCGTGTAGCTTTCTTCAGCTTAAGCTTATTTTACATTGTTGGATTTCTTTTTAAAAGTGAAACATAATTGTACTATAGTCAATAGAGATTTTGTCTTCAGTGAAACCAAGATTTAATCTAGCTACCTAGACTTAGTAATTATGGAGAAACTGCATCTTTTCATGGTGACCATGTGTCGCTCATGAAGCCTTGTAAATCACAAAAATGTGCTATACTCTTCAATATTTCATGAATGGTAAACTTCAGGAATGTCAAGCAAGTCTTGAGAAGCACGTGAACTTTGGGCCGACTTTGAACTTTTTCTCAGTATGCTTTGGAAGCATATACTGGTGAAATAGAGAGGCTAAGTTATTTATCCCTGGCCAAAAAGAATTATTGCCTAACTTAGAAGAATGGCTTCACATCTCGAAGTCAGACTACTAGTCCTTTTGTTCTGAAATGTACTTTTTTTCTTTCTTTTCATTCTGTAATTTTCTCCATCAGAGTCATGTAAAGCAAAGGCAGAAATAAAATCAAGAGATAATGAATCAGCTTATTAGAGGTGATTGTTCTCTGACAGTACTGGGAGGACTAATGAAAGCTCACAGTGTTGACCAGCAAGCTGCTCCTCAGAGTGTAGATGCTGCATAGTGCTGTGGTTTTAGGAACACTTTAAAATAACGGTCCAGTTAATTAATGCTGAGTTACAGTGGGAATCCCATATAACACCCAAATTAATATCAAATGATCTCATTATGATTCATGCTGTTACGATAAATATCAAAGGAATTAATAATGATTTGTCCATTACTTTAAAGGGTTAGAGCTACCGGTTTAGGTACTTCAGTGGTTGTTTTTTTCCCCAGTAGAACATATCCTTAATGCTAGCATTCACATTTTTCCTCTGAGATAAATATAATATTTATATATATATATATATATATATAATTTGTTTATTTAATGTAGGGCAAATATCAACCATTAATGCCCTTGCTTTACAAGCAACTAGACATGGAACCCCAAGGGATTTTTACTTTAGGAAGCCTGTCATGTGTGGTAGGATTGATAGTGTGAGATTTACCAGGGATTCCTCCCACACACACGTCTCTGCTGTCTGACTTGAGTTTAGCCTCTCACTTTTCTAGAAGAGAAAAGAATTGAGGAGTCTGTGAATCACTTCACCATACTCAGCTCTGCATTGCTTTAGCATATAAATCTTATGAAGTATAACTCTTCGAAGCTCAGCTGAAACAGTTGTGTATGTACTTTTATTTACAAAGCATTTCTCTATTCAGTAGAGGGGAAAACCTTTTCTCAATTTCAAACAGAATCTTCAGCAACGTTAGTTTCAAACAATTCAGTTTTAAGGGAAGGAAAGATGAACTGAGCTATATTTTTACAATACAAAGATGTTTTCTATAATGGGAAGATTAGAAGACATCCTCTGAACTGAACTCACTTCTAATGAATCCTATAGCTTTGCATTTGTTGGCCTTAAGATTTCACATTTAAATAGCTTTTAAAAAAGGAGAATATTCAGAAGTGAGAAAGATGGAGGAATAGCCCTGAGAAAAAGGATTCCTTAGCAAACTCAACTTCCAATGTCTAAGCAAATCCGTAAAATTCAGTCTTTACTTCATTAAATTCAAAACACTGTGTATGTATGGTCTGTCCAGGATTCATGCTATCCTGTCATGCACCTTTGGAAGAACAGAGATTTAAATTTCCTTATAAATGAGATGATAAGCAATCACCTGCAATTTTTGAGTTAGGATTAGCCAATTACATCAGAAGGACCGTTCTCTCCTCTATCTAAAAGTCTTGCTAATGTTTGTTTTGAGTTTGCAAATATGTTTTCTTTCTTTGGATTGAATAGGTAAGGAATAGTTTACCTCAGGACTTTTTCTACAGCATACTGTAGAAAGAGAAGGAAACAGCAATCCATACTATTTTGTGGTTTTGTTTAGAAAAGTGGGTAAAACAGTTTTCAAAAAAAAAAAAACCCATGAATTAACGAACTATCTAGTTTGTTCGCAAAATGCAGAAAATCTGAGATAATTGTCAACAAGAATGAGTATCAATAAGGTGTTTTGTGTGACAAAATTATTTCTTACTGATTTATTGTAGCTATAGCACTGGCCTGAGTTCTTCAACGTATTGTAGATCACTATTTTTTTACTAAGTCTAAAGCTGTTAAGATGTGAGATGGTTTTGTGTGTCTTTCCAGCTTTTGTTTTGATAACTATATGCAGAGTAGGCTGTGAAACAGAATTGCCTCAGTTTTCCTGATCCCAAGGTGATGTTAACTGCTATTCAGAAACAAGTTTGTTAAAGGGTAGTCTTCAGAACAGTGTAATTGTTTTCAAAAGATGCAACCCACTTGCGAGGTTTTTCAACAGTTAAAGATGGGGGAGTGTGTTTCTTCTAAGTGTTGCATATACAGTCCTGCTAAACACTTACCTGCTTAACTGTAAACTGTTTGAAATACTACTACTACCACCCTAACGTCTGTAGCATTAGTTTTCTTCTAAACTCTGTAGCTCTTTAGATATTAAGTGAGTGCTATCACATTGTTTTATAGGTATTATTACTAGCTATGGATTGTATATGGATGGTGTTCTGATGCAAAATTCATCACAGCTAAGTTGTTATGCTTATGGACTTGCTCCTTGGAGTCTGCATTCCTTCAGAGTCCAGGCATGTACTGCAAAAGGTTGTGCTTTGGGTCCATTGGTGAGTACCTTAATTTGCATTCTGGGAGTGTAATAAATGTCAGATGGCAGTGAATATCAGAGTAAATGGTGATGATTCACTCTGGTCAGTACTAACCCATCTGGCAAAATGTGACATTTAAAAAAAAATCCTGTTTAAGAGCTGCTTAAGATTTGATAGGTCATTGTTAGGCATCGTTCCAAAGTAGAACAGAGGTACAGTGAAGAAAGGCAAAATTTGAGGCTGAAACACACATTACTGAAATTAAATAGAGTTAATATGTTTGAAAGGTGCAGATGTGCTTTAGCCAGATTTATAAGGACATATATAAAGAAAGAGTTACTGTTCCAGTAATGAGCAAATTTCTAGCTGCCTGACTGAAAGGACTGAAGTTAATTTGAGAATCGCAGAAGCCAGAAGTGGCAACAGGAGTGAAAAAAATATGGTGATTCATAAATATCTTTTGAATGCAAGTATGTGATTGAAATGTTATACTGGACATATTTTAACAGCCTTGTACAACACCCCATTTTTTCAGGATTTGAGAATACAGGAATATTAAATCTGACGTGAAAAACAAGCTTTCTGAGGCTTTTTGATTTTGTTAAAGTTTTTTAGACATATAGCTGAACTGGTAAATCCAGTATGATTTCATAGTACTGTAGCTGATGAATAACTGGAATAATATCTACTATGCTTGGTTTTGTTTTCAAGCATAACTGAGAAAGAAACTTGTGTTAATTCTGAGATTTAATTTTTTGTTTAATTCAGCTTTATGTGTGCACTTCTAATTTTGCTAACAAGAAAAGGAAGAAAAAAGAAAAACAAGGAAGATTTGGGAGTTTTTCATGTTGTTCTGTTTATTTTTCCATCATAATTTATCATATCACTATATTGTGCTCTGGAAAGAACTTCCAGGTTTTATTCTTATGATATAATTCGTTAGTCACATTTCCAATATTCTTTCCAAGATTGCTTTCTTTCAAATGCTGGTAACATTGTCTATCTGTAGAAGACGACTAGACTTTTTAACCATTAAACATTTTATAGCTTGCTCTACTTTGAAGGATATTTACTCTTAAAAGCTTGAATGGCTTTTTGCCAGTTTTTCTTGTACATTTTTTAAAACTTCACATATACCCAAAAGCAAACCTTGTCTTAAGGTATTTGGTGTGCAATATCCTAATCCATTGTGTTAGTAGGGATGTTTAAGACAAGTCCTTACCAGACTTTGCATACAGATGAAATATGTATGTTTTCAGTACTTCTGTCCTATCAAATAGGCATCAAAAGGACAGAACAGAACGGCAGTAGTTAGGGTTTTAAAAAATATTTTTAGCAGCCTTTTTTCACATCTTCACTGAACTGCAGACTCGTAACTTGACTTTTGAAACAATTCAAAGTAGGGGTCGCTGTAGCTGATACTCATCTGCATCCCATGATCAGTACGCAAACTGTTTTCCAAAGCTGGTGATCCATCTCTAATCACAGGAATTGAAGTACAACATCTTTATTTAGGCTCACCTAAGTGCTGCCAGGAAGTTAAAGCACTGCATCTTCATTTGATTTTTTGAAATATTTTTATATCAATTACAGAATAAATCCAACTCAAAAAAAAAAAAAAAAAAGAAAAACCAATTGTTTTGCCTCTACTCTAAATAGTATGGGAAACATCTCCCAGCAGTAAACTGATAACGCTTCCAGCTATTTTCGTTGCTGATCTTATGCTTAATGTGCCCTAATCGATGAATGTATGCTATGTGACTATCCTAAATACAGGATTTCTCCAGCTTATGTTTCTGAAGATCTTAATCAGTTATGAGAGCATTAGCAGTTACTGTGTTTTAATAACTTTTTTATTTGGGTTAGATAGTTTTTGTTTAACTTTTTTTTTCCAGTGACTATGATGTATTTTCAAGTGAGATGCAAATTGGTAACGTGTAAATTAAGAAAGGCTAAATTTTAAACTCTTTCTTGTAAAGCCAAGATACTGCTTTTTTGTCTGCTCTAATTGGGTTTTGTTGCTTAAAAAGGAATAAAAATTTGGATTATCAAGAAATAGTGTAATCTCTGATATATTGTCTAGAGGAATTCAGGATATCTGAAATTCTGCTGGTTTTGAAATGTGTTAGCTTTTGTAAATATCTTGTAAATAAATGGAAATGGTCAACACTGAATATTTGTCATCTCAACCCACTGCTGTTAAACTGAAATTTCAGGTTTTTAGCTTATGTGTATGCTAGTACATTTTTTTTTTAACTTAGATGGATGACAATATTTTCCCAATATTATTATTATTCCTATCCTATGATTTAGTGTTACTTATATGATAGCAGAGTATTTTTATTAAGTTATTAATAAACACATCTGAAAATATCACAGAATTTTGTATAAAGTAATGTTTAGAAAAAGAATATGAAACAGGTTTTCTGTGCCATATGTTTATATACAGAATGTACCTTTTTTGCACAAAATATTCTTTTCAAAATACACTGCAGAGGTGTAGCTGTAGCAGATACTACATGTACTGATTCTAAACAGTGTTTCAATAGTTTTTATACTGAAAAGAATAGCACGTCATAATGAAAAGGATAAAGACAATACAGCTGCTGCAGCTGTTTAGGGTGTAGTACAGATTGCTATAAATTCATACTGTTTTAAGAATATTTTAATCCTCTTCAGTAGAAAAAACAGTTGGTATCGATTTCTTCATGTTTCTGATGTGGTGAGATCGGAGTACCTGCATTTAGCAGCACAAGCTTACAGGAAGTTATTTTAGTTTAGAAAGCACAGTTTAGTCAAATTCTTCCATAAGGATGTTTCTGACTGAAATATCCAAATAATCAATGTGGCACTGATCCAATAAATCCATGAAGCATTTGTTTATCCTTAAGCATGTACTTTATCCTGTTGACTTTACTGCAACTGCTCACGTATTTTAAATATAATAGAGTGTATGAATATAGAAGCACATGTAGACATATTGATGCACATCAAAGATAGATATAGCCTGGCACTTGTAAACAATAAGCTTTCCAAATTTTACATGCTAAAAAAGAAAACATTCATGTTTTAAGGACAGAGAAAGTATGTTTGGTTATTTTGATGACAGAGCAGGTGTGGCAGATTAAAAATAGCATTTATTAGCACTCCCATGAACTTGCAGCTGAGAGGTACTTAGAAAGGTGTGAAACCATCTTATATCTTAGAAAACACCAAATAAATAATGTATGAGAAGCAAACTTGTTGCCATAAATAACATAATAGCAAATTATTTTGTTTCGTGACACTAAATTTTTACTACAAGATGTGAAATTTAAATACTAAATTTCTATAATATTGAATGAGTATTTATTTATTGATATAAAATATTTCATATTCATTACATTTTCCAGCTTTTATAGTATTTTGTTTTCTCTTAAAGATCTACTTTTTATTGCAACTTAAATTTGTTAGGTGAAATTAGAAGTTAATTTAGGGAGCAGCCAATATTCCGCAAAGGATATTTTTTTCCTCTATCAAATATCTGTAATAATTTACTACAGCATTTAAACGCATGTTCCTTTCAGTTGTCTTTTAAAATGCAGAAACTAAAAAATCTGTGGTCTTCTATTGCTGCTTTCTCCCCTAACGCTGAGCTGAGATCATTCATCCACATGAGGTGTAATGGTGTTTTCAAGAAATTAATCTTTCTTTTCCAGTATTTATTTCCTGTTCCTTACAGGGGTCTCCATATAAAGTATGTTAGTCGCTGGACAGCTTCAAACAAATGTAGATGAAAAGAAAGTAAAACGCTTAAAAATTAGGACACCTGCAGTGTTAGTTACATTTTTTTCTAAAGAAATAACTTTTCTTAAAACTTTGCATTTCTCATTCCTTCTCTGTTTGTAAACTATGGCAACAAACCTCCATCTCATGGTTGAACTTACAGGTAGAAGCTCGAACCATGGAAGCATCCCCTGAGGGAACAGTTGATATATTTGCTACTGTTGATGGGTCCAAAGAAGTCCAATTAAAATGGCTTGCACCAAATAAACCTAATGGAAAATTGACCTACATAGTCCTTGTCACTGGTCTCTTCTATGCTGATCAAGGTATTTTTTTTTTCCTTTATAATGAGTCTAATGATAGCATTGATATTCCATTTCAATTTTTTAAAAAATTCCTTTAGCACTAAATTTTTCTGCTTTTTTTGCCACTCCATTGATTATTTTAGAATTATCAATTTTATTCTTTAAGAACTGCTTCTTTGATTTATGGTGCTTTACATTTGTACAAACACATAAATTGGCAAATAAAGATAA
>JASVER010000006.1:21080092-21097592 GCA_030449065.1 Oceanodroma leucorhoa | reverse complement strand
ATCCTCCCATTGAGTCACGAGGTTCAGAGAAGACCYGGCTGGATCCAATCTTAGTCTCAGATTTGGACAATGGTTTATGTCTAATAAAAAAGGGTAAGGAGACCCTTCCATTGAGTCACGAGGTTCAGAGTAGACCCCCTTGCCTTCTAAACTCCTTCTCAGAGAGGAGTCTAGGTGTGGCTAGATCTACCCCTAGTCCCAGACCTGGTCAACGGTTTATATCTAATAAAAAAGGGTAAAGAAACCCTCCCGTTGAGTCACGAGATACAGAGTAAACCCAGCTGGAGCCATCCCTAGTCCCAGACTTGGTCAACGGTTTATGTCTAAAGGATTATATGTGTTTAGCAGTAACCTAAGGTTCATTCACAATCTTAAGATAGATCATAAGATTTTAGCAGACTATATTTGTTAGGGGGTACCTCCATCAATTCACACACACACTCACACAGACACAAAAAAACCAGATAAATATACAAAGGTATGKCTGTTAAAAATTCCCCTCTAGTTCAGTGAAATACTAATGTCAAATGTCTTGGCATTTGTCAACGGGCAAAGGGTTGAGCCTCAGGGAGTGTTTCGGCTGAGGAGTGTTGCAGCCCAGGTCCCGTGCCAGTTGGCGACAGTCTTCCGAATATCGCAAACTTGAGAGTTCGCGAACTCTGAGAAGCGTTCTACTCAGAGGGAGATTCTGGGCGCAGCCCACTGCTCTCCAGGAGAGTTCCAAGGGCCTTACTTGGGACCGCTGCTTATAGGGTTGCAAGATGATTGACTTTAGTCATTCATCAAAACTCTCAAGGTTTCGGTAACAATGGTATTGTTCCACTTGAGCTATGACTCAGATAAGGGTATCAGGGGACGACAATTATCCCTGCTCTTGTCCTCCTCCCGGGCCAGGCAGCGGAAGTTTCTGGTACGATCAGTACATTCCCCAACCTCAGCTATGCCAGAGCTCCTGATACAATAAAGGGACATTTCACTGCCTGACTCGTTGCGCCAAGGCCAAAGTTTAACAGGAGTTTCTGAGATCATGGAGCAACCCGGGGCGGGGGGAATGCACCACCACAGCTGGGTCTGTTTCACCATTCTGATCTATACAGGTATGCTTTCCAGAAGAGTATTTGTTCCCAGCAAACTGCATATGGGGATCAAATATGATTTTACAAATTGAGGGCTCTGCCCCAATTCTGCAATGCTCAGGCAACATGTTTTTCTGCAAAGACAGGTTGCTTTGCCTCAAGTCATTTAAGTCCCGGTGCCTGCTTGGAAGAAGCCTTAAAGAAGAATTTGTTTTGCAGTTGGTTAGTCCAAGGCATGAAATACCACATCACAAACAGCCTTTCTGTCTTTAAGAGTTAAAGTTCTTGTTATTATCTGATACACTTCCAATTCACAGAGGACTTGAGGGGGAAAGAAAGGTGACAGAGTCAGGCTTATTTCCCTCAAATAGTTTCCTCATTCRGCCCTATTTACCCTCAGGGTGGTTTAGATTAAGTACAGGGTCATTTTTAATTGCATCTGGATATCTGAAATTAAGTTCTAGTACAGGAAGAAACAGGTATTACCTCTTTTCCAGAGGAGAGAGTTGCAGGAAATTCTTATCTTCCTACCTGTGTCAGATGACTGCACTAGCACAAAATGAATCCAAATCTGTAGTCCCCTGGATGTTGTGATGCATTTGAATGCAAGTTTGACATAAAGAGAATCCTTAATTAACTATATGTCCTTAGGGAGTTTCACAACACAAAGTTGCAGGGTTATACTCAACTCTTTGTTGCTCGTGAATGTAGAAATCAATGTACGTTATTTTCAGTTTGTTTTTTTTGTTGTTGGGGTGKTTTTTTTTACTTTTTGTAACTTCTGTTGTTGACATATCATCCAAGGTTCTTACTTTTCAGCAATGTAATTCATCTGGTATTTTTGTAAGGGGAAAATTATTCAGCTAGTGACTCTGCTCTGCTTACTTGAAGATACTGTGCCAGAAAGCTTCCTTGCAGCCTACTCATTCTCTTGGCAAACTAGAGAATTCTGACAGCAGAATACAGCATTTTCTGGTAAAAAGAGAAAAAAAAAAAAAAAGCTACATCTATAAACAATTTGACTTTTGCATATATACATTAGAATTTTGATAATCTAATCTTTTTAGTTTAATATTTACTATATATAAAAATAAATAAAAGGAAACAAAGACTATTAATTTGGCTTCTCTTAGAAGGTTCCTCTTATAATCTCGATTGGGGACAATGCTTTCAGTACACTCTCCAATCAGAATTCAAATAGGGAATATTAAGAATCAAGCTAGTGCATAAAAGCAATGTCTGCTAGGGGAAGACATGCCACCTGCAGATGCCAACAGAAGTGGGGAGAGGAATGCTGAAGCCCCTTAAAGTTCCTAGCCTGTCTTGTGTTGAAGGTTTGAGAATGGAGAATGAAAATTCTGGGGGATGTTATCTTCAAAGATGTAGATATTGTTAAGTGTCTTACATTTAGATCTGACAATTTAAAAAGAACAAAACAGTTTTTGAGAATTAAACATGTTTCAGAAATTACTAAAACATTTCTGAGAGACTTGTTAGGCCAATTTTCATAGTCAATTTCTTTTAGACATGGTTGTTGGTGTAATTACCTCACAATATAAATATCTAAGTATAGATTTACATTTACAGTTGCTGCAGCTGAATATGCAATACCTGACAATAGATACAAGTTCGGTTGTGCTTTAATATTTGCAAGAAAAATTCTTTTACAAAAAGGACAGTATAGTCATTCCATATATGTAATCAAAGCATATGATTTATTTTCAAGACAAGCTATTTCTTCAAAAACTTGCTAATTTATTTTCCTATTGTTGAGTAGTTATTAAGCCTTTTCTCTCGTGTAGTTGAACATTCAAGAAGCTGGTACCAAAGAAATCTGAATATTTTTTCCATAGTAGGTAAATACCAAGACTGTGTTCTTCTTGCATTTACTTACCAAAGATGTTTATAATACGTGTGTTCCTGTGCCATGGACAGACCATTATCTATTAAGGACAGGAAAAGTCATTCCAACTTTACTCTAGTAATTTAGGATTGCGCAGTAACCCTATACATTCTGCAGCCTGAACTCTCTAGTAGTAATCCTTGATTTTTTTTTTTTATATGATAGGCACACTGTATTTGACATTACTAATGTCAATAATTCGTAATACTAATTATTAAGAAAAATAATCCTTTCTTCAAGAAGCTGGCCCAAGGAGAGTAGAGATCTTTGACCTTAAAAGAATGGTAAAGTTTTCTAAAGGAATGTGAATCTAAAATTGTGGTGATATTAATGATATTGGTAATTTACCAGTTACCTTTGTAATATATAAAGAAATATTTAATCCGTTTCAGTTTGTTGTACTGCTATGATGTTGCACAGTGCCTAAGGTACCTTAGTGCCTTAATGTTACTAATGCTAAGGACCCTGAAGCTGCTGAGGCAGTGTTTTCCAGAGCCTCTCTGGAAGTATTTTCTGTTATAGTTCTCATGCTGTTATTCTTGGATAATTTTTCTCATGGCCTTGCACCTGCAAACCCCAATAGTGTACTAACAGAGGATCTTCATGGAAGCAGCTATGATGCTGTGAGAATTGCCTCTCCCCACCAGGTCTTGATCTCCCAAAACCTAGTACACAACAAAGTCAATAGTAATAATTTAAATGCTTGATAAGTACTATGCATTAATATATGTACACAGATGTTTAGCGACCAATCAGTGTACAACACTTGCACCATGTTATCATGCTCCATGCAGCACAAATAGCATCATAAATGGGAACAACCAACAGGGAGTTCAAGCAGTTCCCAAAGGAAAGTATACAGTGGCAGAGGGACAGCATGGCAAAAATCATCGTCTCCACGGTGAGCAACAGCATTGGCATATTCATCATCACTACCTGCTGCACCAGAGAGACACCCTCCCCACTCCCAAAGTAGGATACTTTTGTGGGAGCCCTTCGCTGCTTTTCCAAGCCAGTCATTAAGGAGATTTTTCATATTTCATCCTCTTCCTCCCTTATTTCCTCTATCTATCTCCTTAGTTTTAGCTACAGACCTCACTAATAAAACTCACTAGTCCTAAAGATGTTTGAGGGGGAAAAAAAGGGGATGCATGATCCATTTTCAAATAGTCGTGTTTAATCTGTTCACTAGAGCAGGGCTTAGGGGTATTTTGGCACTGAGTAATGTGCCATTTAAAGTTTGATTTGCATGGCTAGAAAACGTATAGTTTTCCATGGGCTTTCAGATGATTATTGGGTAATGTTTAATCAAGCTTCAGTAGATTTTGAACAGCTTCACCATACACCACCTACTAGCATGATTTCTTTCAACACCAGATATGCTTTTCTATTCCTTGGTACAGGTGTCTCAGAAGAAAGCAAAATGAAAGCAGTTTCTCTCTAGTTTCTACATTGGACTGTTTCTTCGATGAAGACTCTAGCATCAGACTACAACTAGTGTTTTAATTGATCTTCTGCATCTCTCTATTCACATAGTTACGTTTTTGTCACATGTATATTGGTCTGTTTCTATATTGTACGGTATAATTTATTGGCTTTCATGTTATAAAGCAGATACGTAAGGCTGAACCTCATTTCTGTGAGGAATGTATTATCAGTTCTTACAGGCTGAAATTCCTAGTGACTGCCAATAGCACGATAGTCTCTGAGACCATCCCTGCTCCATGGGAATAGTCTAGGGAATAATAACAGCAATCTTCTGGAGAAGGCACTGGTAAATAGTATTGAGTAAAAGGGAATTTGCCAATCAGTTCTTCTATGAAAACAGTCTTTTAGTTAATGAATGTCTTCTAGAGGTTTTTAACTCACATGAAGGCTGAGGAGGCTACAATGGCAGTGCTTAGGTGTCTGTGGTAAATCCTAAATGCAAAAATACAATTTATGACATTAGACTCAAAATGATTAGTGTAAACGATGTAAATACATGACCCAAACAAAATATAATCTGAATATAATCTGAATAGAGCTTCCGCAGATGAAGAAATTGCATTTGGATRCTTGTATGTGTTGGTCTCAAACCAATACGCTTCTCTTCAGAGACTAATGTGAAACCTATCTATTTTCTCAGGTAGAGAAAGCGTGATGAAAATTGGGTTTTGACAAGCTTTGATGACATTTTTATTTAAACTGTGTAAGGGCTATCAAATTAGATTTTTACTGTGTAATTTTTTAGTGTCATGCCAGAAAGATCATGATACTGTGAGAGGTCATCCTTTTATGTGCAGTTGATATGGTTGTTTATGTTAGTCTACATAGTTTTTGCCCTAAATAGGCTAGAGGGAGCTACTCTATAAGAAAATACAATGAACACTCACCTGAGTGATTCTGTGGTTCTTTCAATCTACAAGTGCATCATTTATGATGCCTCATGTAAGGTGACTGGAAAAGCCAAAAGAATGTCTTATATCAAATAAGAATCCTAGATCAAGTTTAGAGCTTCATTCCTTCCAAAGTATTACAACTAAGTGTAATGGCATTTGACAGTATTGACATTTTTTATATGACTTCTTTCGGCTAACTCAGCATTCTGAAAAAATAAATAGTGTTCTCTCTTTGTGATTGAAAGGGTTAAATAGTACCAATTCATTACCACTCACAAAAGGATTTATTTTGTTCTCATAAATCAGTTTTATTCCACATTTTTATTATTCCCTTGGGTCAGCTGCTCCAATTGAAATCAATACAAGTGCAAGTGACACAATCAATCTAGATATTTGATTATGGATTTGAGACTCCCAGTTCTGCTCTGTGTGTTTAGCTAGTCTCCTTCCGATAGTGTCCCTGGAGAATGGAAAATTCTTATTGGCATCCATGAATTATGGGCATAGATTCAGAAACCAGATACTGTGATAATCTCCATTTATGTACTGCTGCAACTAGGGAAAGAGTGTTCTAAACATGGAAAAACAAATTTGAAGATTTTAAAGCTAACTGTTTCTGAAATTATTTTAGTGTGTAAAATCTCTCCTGAAGTAAGCTTTATAAAGTCTCATCATTGGTTTATAAAACCCCTCAAACAAAATTAATTAAATCAATAATTATATGCTCTATCATCAGCTTAACATCACGAGTACAGCAAACGGTTTTCTTATTTGATGCCTTCTGGTAATTTATAGACAATGTGATGTTATGCCACTTAGGATACTAAACTGTGCTGGGATGCTTTCTCCTGTTCATGTAAGAGCACCTGAACACTGGAAGCCTGTGTGAAATCCACAGAAGTTGGTTCTATTCATAGAATGCTTTCCAGAGTTGGGTGGCCTCACCCTATTTTATGATTTCTTTAGGTCATGGACTGAGTTCTTACTGTGTGTCCCTACAACACTTAGTACAGTGGCGGGGGGCGGGGGTCCAGGACTGATGCCCCTTGGTGCTGTTGCAGCAAAGTGAGTTACAATAYAGATGAATATACTTACAGCAGAAATTTAACACTATCCTGAAAACACTGTTTTAACTGGAAGGTCTAAATGAGACAGACTCAATTGCAAGACTCATTGGACATTTCTATTTTCAGGAAAGAGTAATGAGAAAACCTAAAACCTAAAAAAGTTTCTTCCTGACTATTTCATCTACAAATACAGAGTTTTTAAGTTGAAAGCCTCATGGCACTGAACTGGAAGCTCAAAAGTGTAGGTGAGACCACACACCAAACATTCTTCTCTGCTATCTTCATTCTGCTATCATGACAGAGCCTAATCTCGGCTGTAGTCATTAACTATCCATGGAGTCTGTGCTAACTTTCATGTATGAGCTCCCCCATCAAGCTTTATTCATATTTCAGTCCATAGAATTAATGAGCATATAAATGCACATTCCTTTGTGTTTGTAACACTAATGATCAGTTATTTCTTCTGACAGGAACATACTTTCATTGTAATTATTACCCCTGCTTTGCCTTAGGGTTCTAGAAGTATTCTGCAAGTTTTCATAGAATTGTAGAACGGCTGAGGTTGGAGAGCACTCTAGAGATCTAGTCCAACCCCCCTTCTCCAAGTATGGTCAGTTGGAGCACATTGCCCAGGACAGTGTCCAGTTGGGTTTTGAATACTACCAAGGATGGAGACTCCACAACCTCTCTGAGTAACTTGTTCCAGTGTTTGACCAACCTCAAAGTAAAAAAGTTATTTCTTAGGTTTAAACATAATTTCTTGTATTTCTGTGAAYAAGTAAGGTTTTGTTTCATTTTTATTTTGCTATTCTGACATTAACTTTTTCTGTGGCCCAAGATAACATGCTTAAACTCTATATGCTGACACACATATAAAGCAGACATAAAAATAACTGTAAGTTGTTGTGCTAGTTAACTAAGTAATCTTTGTATAATTCTTTAGATCCTCATATGAACTGTTCCTTGACCTGTTTTTTTCTACCTTTATTCTTTGAGTAGTTGTCTACGGTGGGAATAGTTCTACTTCTGTCTGTTTGAATGTTGTGGAGCAACATGCTCTCTAAGTAAAAGAGGTTATCAAGACCTTTATGTACGTAATGGAAACAATATAGATTGGTAATAATATTTCAAAGCATGACACAAAGCCTTAAACTTACCCAAAAAATACCTTTTGCCATGTACTAGCACACAATATGTAGTGTACTTTTGTGATTGAAGCCTCACGTTATCTTGAAATAATGATATTGAAAGAAAAAAATAGCTCATTAAACATCTATGATGATAAGACTTTAGTGTTTCAGGCTTAAGTATCTTTTAGGTGGAAATCTCTCTGCATTTCACAAACTATGGTGCTGTAATATTTAAGTTCAAACAAATCTGGGGGTAAGATGAGCAGTCAGCCAATTTCTAAGACACCACAAGTAGAAATAGGTAGAATCCTGTTTTACAAAGGCAGCTCGGTTGTTGAAGTCCTGTAAGAATATGAACAGAGAAGTATAAGGAAGGCAATTTTTGACCAATATCTTCTGTACAATGATGGCTAGCTGTTGATGCTTAGGGAAAGAAAAGCACTTGAGCGCTCAGTGCTATTTTTCACTAGCATTGGTCTCCTTGCTTCCTGAAGTCAGCAGCATAGTTGTGTCAATGTGTTTGTGATACCAACACATTAGACTGGTTATGTTTAAACTTATTACTTTAATAGTCAGCAATGCAATGATAGTAATAAAAGTATTTGGTAATTTGGAAAAGATTGCACCTACATATGAAACATGAGTTTTTGCTGTTTAATACATAAAAAGGAAACATCTCAATTTATTACCTTTTTCCTTAAAAACATTAATTTTTATCCAGATGGGAAGAGTACATTTAAATGTGGCAATTTCTGGAAAGAAAAAAAGTTTTTAAATGTGAGATGAACGCATTTAGTTTGTATTATTTCTTTTTTCCTTCGCAGTCTTTGTCATGAGAATGGTTTCATGTTGTACCATTTCCTGCRCTCCTTACAACCTTTGTCACATGAATAAGATATCAGAACGCTAATGATTAATATACAGTATTCTATGTCTGCTGATACTATACTGTACAACCGTGACCTTTGCAATATTATGTATTCTGATTGGCTGTCCATTTCACCTCTTCCCCACAAGTTAATAAGGCTGTAAAAAGGAGAGAACTTGAAATGGCCAGCCAGTCAAATTACAGAATATTGAAAAGGTCAGAGCAGTACAGCACACAGAAAAAAATTACGGAATATATGAGGCATTAAAATTCTTGTGACAATGATTATAACAAGAATGGAAAAGGATACCCATTTATGTTATTTCAATCTAGTGAACCCCATAGGATGACGGACCCAGGATAGCAGTAATTTACGCACCACCGACCCACAGCAGCGTTATTCACCTATTTACGGTAGTAGTACTCAGTAACAGGAATGCACATCTGCTTGGGAGCTCCCTTCGAAGTGTCCACCCAAGCCCATAGTGAACCTTCAAACACAAATACCAGCTAGAGTGCTGTGTGCAGCTTAGCACTTTTAAACAATGATTTTGAATGGAAAATATATTTGTGTATCTTTTTAATGTAAGCATGTTTTATTACTTGACTTTTTTTCAAGTATACATAGTTTTTAAGTATGTATATGGATATTCTTTAGCCCTAATTCCTTCATTTGGATAATGTTTTCCTGAAAAACTGAGGTACTTTGATCTGGTATAAACTAGGAATAAACTGGGRACAGCACAGCTTTTTCTCAAATACTAGACTTGGCCAAAGAAGTCCCTCAGAAATACTGGGGGAAATATGGAGAGCCTTATGAGAAGGAAGGCTAGTAAAAGAACAAAACCATCACAATACAAAAATATGGGAAGATTAAAGAGCCTGGGGAAGCCTCTCATGTCTGCAAAGGATTTAGTCTTTTTTGAGAGGCTATATGAGATGGTGGCTCTGAGCCCCCTTCCATCTAATTCATCTTTTGGTAAGAGTGCTTGCGTGTCTAAGTATTGAGGGACGCGGTGAGCCAGTCCTAGGAGTTTGTTTTCTGCCTCCTTAGGTAGTTCGTGTTAGCTATGTCTTGAGGGGATCTTTCTTGTTGGAGCGCTGGTGACTGTCGCGGCAGAAGTTATGAGGCATAAATGTGCAGTAACAAGGAGGTATTCTGGTAGAAACCACTTGTCTGAAGTAAAACAATGTCTCTTAGGACTTTGCCAGTGTCTGAGGCAGCTGCTGTTTAGGTCTGCGGCAGACTTGCTGGTAGACTACAGTGGGACCTGTGGGCAGGATGGAGAGAAGAACACGTGAAAAATGGAAAAAGAGAGGCCTCATCCATTTATACTCACAAATAGGGTCCACACTGAAGCAGTCTGCAGGAATGGCACAGAGCGATATGACAGGGTTATCGCTGTATCGCTTTCTGTCAGGCTGAACCTATGTGTCTGCATTTTCCAGCCCACTGAAAGCAAAGTTTAAGCACTGAGAAGTGGCAAAGCTGTATATTGCAAGTCATCCCCAGCAAGACCTGCATTTTAAAAATGTTCTTCTAATATTTTACTTGCCAGTAGCAGTAAGTTGCTTGGCTGGCAACGGGGAGAAAACACCTTTTGTCTGTGCAAAATTCAGCTTAGGAAACTTGCAAGTACACCTCAGCTTTTTATTAGAAGCGATGAAAAATTTTGAATTGCTATGTTGTCTAACTCATTGTAAATTTGCAAGTTCATTTTTGAGCTGAATAAAATGGTTATGTAATTACATACTTCTCCTAATTATTGAGTAATTATATACTTCTTATAATTGCCGAGTAATCACTCTGCTATAACTAGAATTTAATGTTACAACTAATTGTATAATTACTGTATATTAATGTTGTTATCCAGGCAACTTGGAATAGAGTGTTATCCTTTTAATTCCTTTTCTGTTACTTGAAACTGTATTTTTAAAAATATAGTATAGTTAGCCACTGGAAGAAAGATTAATAGTGGAATAAAAATATCAGCACAGGAAGTACATGCTTTCATTCTGGGCTCAGGTGGATGAGAATAAAAATATTAACATCTTAAAACTGTACTGAAGATAGAAAAAGTTGTATTTTCTTATTAATTGGGCACATAAGTTGCTATTAGGGAGCCTACTTTTATGCTTGAGGTTTGAATCTATCCTATGTGCCTTGATCTGTCAACACTGGATTTTTAAACTTTCCTACACATTGTAGGTGAAACATTTTAAAAACGCATCTCTTTTCACAGCCAGACGAGTCCTTACGTGCTTCACATCACTAGGACCTTAAGAATGTATATATCAGTTGACCATTTCTAATGGCTTTATTGTTGTTAATAAAACAGTAGGCGCATATAACAGCCTCATGTTGTTGAGTGGGTGTCGCAAATAGTAAGTCGCAGACTGCCTGGTGATAGATAATGGGAGAAACGTGCTTTGTTGGATTGTATCTACTCCCAAATCACACACAGGGGCAGTTTCACAAAGATGCAGAAGGAGGGCTTGATACACAATTTAAGAGCTGAGATCAAGTAATGCAGATGCATTTTTCTAGTGCTGTCTGARTAGCCTGGGTACATGAGTAATCTCAGTCAAAATAACTTTGCTTCTGCAGAATTGGTATGTCTGTATGTGGAACGTGTAAAATGTGGTTGCTGTTCTTGCATGATAAGAAGCTTTGCCTCCGTTGCTGGGGTCTCTCAGGCTAATGTAGAATTCAGTGAAATCCAAAATAAATCCATCAGGTTTCATGAAATTACTCTATATTCACACTGCTGTAGTCTCTTTGGGCAGTTTGGTGCTATGGCGTGGTGTAATCCAGGTAGAATTTGAGCAATGAGGAACTAGACTACAAGGCAGATTTATAAAAATAGTTTTATAAAACTCTCACCCTCCCCAAAATCTCAGAAAGTAAGTTTGCCATATGTTACCAGCAGAATAACTGAAAACACCCTTTGTGCAGCTCTGTGAACATCAAAATAATGGAATGGCTTGGACTTGTACCATAAGTGAATCACAGATTGTTTATAGGAATACTAAAATTAGAGCAAAGTCCAGATCACTCATTCATGGTAAAATGTAATGAAAGCATGACTGAAATGTACTGCTTATGCACGTTAGTGCATATCATAGAAATATGGAATATTTGAAAAACTGTTCCAGGTTTAATAACATTTCAGTTTTAACAGTTCATTTGAAAGATGCATAAAAATGAGTAAACCCAATGAGTTTCACTTAAAAAATTAATTTGAAGAGTGCTTCTAGGATTCTTTTAATTCTCTTACTTAGATTTTGTAGAGGACTCAGATGTGAATATTCAATCTTCAGCCTGTGACAATGCCTTAATTAATGTGAGATATTTTTAATAGTTATATTCTGTTTAATCTCATTCTCATACCTGTGGTCTCAGACTTCAGTGATTCTGCTGTTGTTTGTAATGCAGAATTTCCATCGACTTCAATGTGAGAGCTCTCCATGGAATGATGGATAGTAGTAATAATATTAATCATTTATGTAGCACTTTATATGTTCAAAATATTGGATAATCTTTAAATGAGCTCAACTTTGCTCTCAGATACATGAGTGAAATCTTCATTGAGTCAAAAAAAATTGTTACTTGACATACAACTTTCCAGTCTTACTCATCAGGTATTTTGAAAACGTTTATTTTGTTATTTTTGTAGGGTAGAATATTGCCTTATCTTAAGTTTGAGATCTTAAAAGGGTTGTAAAGCACATGTAGGTTGCTGTGGTGTCCTCTGATGATTTCAACTGATAAACTGAATACTTCAAATCCTTGTATTATCTTTGAGAGGACTGCAGGCCATTCTGGAAAGCACGTGTTTCTTACTGCATATGATTCTTATGTATGCAATGGAGTTAGCTTATAAACTCCTAAGGTAACTGTTTTTCTATTGAATTCAAGAAGTTTTACCAATTTTTCGTAGGCATAAGAATTAATCTTAATGTTCTGAATTTGCAGTTATCACACAACTGTTCTAGAACATGAGTAATTTCTGAAAACAAAATACAAACAGTTCTCTTTGCAGTATATAGCAGTCAGCTTTGCAACTGCATGGTTGGTTCATTTATTTTTCAAGTTTTACAAGTACCACAAACTGTTGGCAAAAAGAGGAGAAAATGGTGAATAATATTTTTTCTTCCAAACAGGTCATTTTTTGGTGTTACTGGTATCAATGGCAACTTTTCATTTGAGTAGAAATAAGACTTGGTTTACAAAGACAGCGAATTGTAGCAGATGCAAGGTCTAACATTTGCTCTTCTCCTCCCCCCCCTTTTTTTTTTTATAACAGCTAATGCTAATTATTCTATTGTAAATGGTACTCGGATGTTATGCAGCAGCAACGAATCCAACGTATGGGTACCCATTAAAGGACTGATTCCTTTTTCTAACTACACAGTACAAGTGAATGCTTCCAACAGCCAGGGCAGCTTGATAAGTGATGCTATAACAATAGTCATGCCTCCAGGAGGTAAGTATGAAAAAGTGCTTTTTCTGTGCATGTAACAATTACACAAATACTCTGTTGAACAAAACGTTATTTATTATTGCAACTGAGGACTGGAAGTTCAGAAGAATATGTTCGCATTAGTAGTCCTTACTAACAGAATTGTTCTTTTCAGCTTCTAATTTGTCACATTGCTCAATTTAAGAACTAGAGAATGAAAACAGGTAGTTGTATAGATAACAGATTATGTAGGTGAGAAGTGCATTATGTATTTCATTTTTTTTTCTGTGAATGGTGGTGTATTCTATCATGGACAGCTAATCTAATCTAAGAATATAGAGGAAGTCACCTGCATTTTGTAATCTGTTTTAGAATAAAAGTTAAGTGCTGACAAAGAGCACTTACTGGATAGACTTAGATAATTTGTTTAGTAATAGTAATATAAACCGTTGGTAATATATTAAGCCAGAATCCACAAACTGGTGTAGCTGTAAGAAAGTAAATTGCCATGTGCTTATTTATAGTGAATGAAGCTCTAAGCCACTTTGGATGTTAYCTTCATAAAAATTTGAAATAAGAGAATTGAGCAAATACCCCCTAAACGCTGTGCATGTATTTTATTTTAACAAAAGTTTGAATTTACAGCTGATGTGTTGCTTTTGTGTTCTCTTTTCATGGACATCGTAGTGAATTAGCTGTTGTTGAATAAATGCCAGTGAATTTAAATTAATTTAAGGCAATTTTGAATTCTAAAGTGAGAGCCCAACAAAACTTGATCTTGAGAGATGTGTAGGTGTAGCTGATGAGCAGGAATAGTGTAGAGTGACACACATATCATCTGAAAGTAAAAAAAAAAAGAAACACAAACAGAAATCCCATAAACCTTACAGCTCAAAAATACAATTACACTTGGAAGAGTGTGCTTGCAAACATGGATTGGTTTTGGGGCCAAACCAACAAAAAGACTTCTGAAAAGTGAATAAATAAAATGCAGAGTTTGTATGACAGATTACTGATCAAGAAGGAAAAGGTAAATCCCCAGCACATTTTATACTTTTTCAATCTGATTGCCAGATTATACCTAATACTAACAAATATACGTTGTCATATAATAATAAAACTGCATCTGAGTTTTACTGCTCATTTAAGACTGAACAGTAAGACACTGACATTTCTAATCCCAGTGTCACACTTCAATTGTGCATGTAGAAATAACAAAATTTGGTAGTGAAAATTTTACCAAATAATAAGGTAAAGGATCTTTAAAGATAGGCAAGGATGTGCACAAGTTTATGACAACCATTAAGATACACTTTCTTTCATCATTAGATTGTTGTTGATTACAATTAGAAAACTTATAGCTTTGAAATTATCTTTTTTATGACCTTGTGGTAGTTTAAAAGCAATACCTCATTGATTAAATAGGTTTTAGTTCATGCTTCCTTTTAGTTAATGATCTGAAAACATATTATCCTGATTTACACATAAAATCATGCTGAAAAGCATGTGGCATTCACTAGGATATGTGTGTTTAAGTAGAATTAAATTAGCAGTGAGAGTTATTAAAGAAATCTTCCATACTATTGTCCAGTGGACTGTGATCTGTAGTGAAATGAATAATAAATGAAGCAGTGCATATGAGAGAAGTACTCTCACACCCACTATATTCTCACTATGTGTGTACACACATACAGACACATACACGTGTATATCTAGGACAATGTATATTTGCTTTACTATGATGTCTATTATAATGACTCTTTGACTGCCATACAATTCCATTGCATGCTAAACTATGAGTATAATGGTAATTTTACACTGGGTTGTATTCAGTGCCTTCACTTACTTTCTAAATCATTAAATGAAATCTGGGTGCTACTAAAGTCAGAAGGAATTTTATTTTTTACTTCAGTGGCCAAGATTTCACTTTGACAGAAGTTTTGTTTGATCAAAGAGTGAAAGAGGTCTTATTATATACAAAATCACAGCGTTTTAATGAGTGTTAAAATGTAGCATTCTCTTTTCAAGGATAACAAAAAAGCTGTTTCAGAAATTTGCATTGTGGGGAGTACTTCGTGGAGCTTGATGGAAGATTGTATAAGAAGGAGAGTGATAGAGGACAAAGGAGAATTCCATTTTGAAGTTACTGCAGATCACTGTTTTTCAATTATGATAGAAATTTTCTTCCAAGATGCATTTCTCATTTCATTTTTTATTTAAAATATATTGCACATAATATAAAGCACACCAAATCTTTAGTGTTACCTGACTGAATATATCTTAATTGCTCATCAAGCTGATTTGCCATGCTTAAAGTCAACACTTAAAAAAATATCTTAGAAATAAGGAATATATTTTATCTAAGCTCTTGACTAAAATTGCAGTGCAGGTTCAAGAGTTCTTGGAAAGATTAAAAAAATAAAAACTGAATCCAAAKGTTAATCCATAAATATGAAACTTTMTTTTGACCCTTACCCTGTAGTGGTCTGGAGTTACTAATGGGGTTAGGATTTCAACTCTTAATGGGACTTGGTGCATTAGTGTTTTGTATGCATGGAATTCAGCATTCAGTTTAATAAGTGGTTGACATTGGTGATGTCCCTTAATTTGCTTAAATCTAATTGGCTCTTTTATCAGTCAAACCTGTATGGATTGGCAATTGATCAGAAAGGGTCAGCCATGACTCTGCATGTACTTAAATGCTGGAACCACCAGTTAAAGTCACTGTTGCATAATAAGAAGCTGAAACTATAAGAACAAACGATCTTCAGAGTCGGAAGGCAAAAGAAAGCGGAGAAGTTTTTCAGGGATGTTCAAGTTCAGAACAAAGGCATTATAGAGTATATAAATTTTAAATACACTGCTTTTTGCCTCAAGACTTAAAGCTTTTTTTTCCAGATGAACTGAAATCTTGTCTGAAAGTGTCTCTGTTACATCAAAGAACTGCATAGAAAGCTAAAAGAGATGGAAGAAGCATAAAAGGGCATAGTTTAAAATGATTAGTGACAAATTTCATACCGCAGAGGTAGAAGTAAATTTTTTTGAGTTTTATATATTTTCCAAAAAGAATAAATTTGTTCTATTTATCTTGTCCTAAACTGCTTTGGTAGAAGTTGTAAAATATAACATACTAGCCAGTGCTTCACATTAATTTGAGGATGCCAGCCAGTAAAAGGTCTGGAGAACAAATTGTTTCAGAATTAATTCTATTAGGTAAATGAATTGAAATGACACAGCGGATGTAAAACTGCAAAAATCTGGGAGAAAATCTTCTGTACGGAGTCCTTGGTTATATATTTTTCTTCTTAATGAGTGCTATTTCTGATGTAGTGGCACATAGAGGACCCCATTAATTTAGGATTGCTTTGTAATAAGAAATGGTAAGCTAACAGAAAAGAAGGTTGCAATCACTACTGGTAATAGCTTATACTCCAGTTAAATCCATTTGTTCCCTGCCTTCGACCACAAAAGCCCTAGTATGGAAGGGAATGAGAAGTCCTGTATGCAGAAAGGAAGACGACAGATTATGTTGAAAAAATAGGTGCAAAGAGAGACAGCAGGGACAGACAGACTGCTGATCAGATGGGAAGCAGGAAGGTGGAGGCTCAATTATCACCTCCAAAGCACAGAAAAGGACTGGATTCCAAGTAATGACAAGAGGTATGAAGCTTGTTGTGGATGGTAATTCTGTATCACATGGCAGAGTTGTCTCTGCGTGGTTGCTTGTGTTGGGGGTTATAAACCATTAACTTGGCACTGACTTATCTATAGAAAAGAGCTTCAAAGAATTGATATATATTCCCTATGTAAAACATAAAAGGGAAGATACTCTGAAAAAAATTATTTGCCTAAGCAGTGAAGTGTCTCTTTAATCTCTGCCATAATATATGAAGTATGTTGTTCATTTATATGCTCTGTCTGTGATTTGCACAACATAGGAAAGTCTGGCTGTGAAAGATGTCAGATTTTGCCTTGGACTCTTAAGCACCTGCCCTTTGCTGGTCCCTTTTTTGCGTATGGGAATCTGCATGCCTCTGCCTACAAGCTTGGGCTAGTTCTCAGCAGCAAAAAGTGATATATACTTGTAGCTGTTGATGTTTATTCAACATCTACAGAGGATGGTGTCCTGCAACCAGAGGATTTCAGCCACTGTTAGTTTAGGTAGCAACACCTCTGAGGCTGGATATTGAACCACATCATAAGATCATTGATCTAATTATGCGAACGAATAAGAACCACATCATACAACTTATATTCACATCTGAAAGCATGTGCTCTTGCAAGTTGATCACTGAAGCCAACAGACTTCAAACAAAGCAAACTGATGCTGTTAGGCCAGAATTATTTAGGAAGAAAAATCAAACCTGAATATGCTAGAATTTTCCCTGTGAGACAGGTTTGTTTTTCCATGATGCTCAGTATCACATTGTCACACTATAAAACTTGTTTTGAGAGAATTTCCTTTACTTCGAATTTCAGGTATTTCTGAAACATTAATTGTTTTTCTGATTTCTCTCCTTTTCTTTTCTTTTCTTTTCTTTTCTTTTCTTTTCTTTTCTTTTCTTTTCTTTTCTTTTCTTTTCTTTTCTTTTCTTTTCTTTTCTTTTCTTTT
>JASVER010000006.1:21058812-21079499 GCA_030449065.1 Oceanodroma leucorhoa | reverse complement strand
TCCCTCCCTCCTTCCCTCCTTCCCTCCCTCCCTCCTTCCCTCCTTCCCTCCTTCTTTCTTTCTTTTCTCTGAAGACTTAGACTAAAATCCAACAGGATTCTTTTTGTTCTGTATCTTCTGTTTCTTTTTCATTTTTCTTCTCTTACATTCTCTTATGTCATTTCTTGTAAAGGTAGAGTAGTAAAAACAGAATTTAAAAATGGAAAAAAAAAWTGAAAGGTAGTTTAGAAAAAAAAACCCTTCTGGCATCATTCTATTTTATTCATTGTGAAAAATTATATTAAAAAAAATTCCAAATTATCAAATATTTGCATGAAGTCTCTATAGCTTCAGAATAATATAATCTCTGATTTTGATGAACAGGAAATGTTTTAAACAAAATTGTTGCAAACAAGTTGATGGGGGTGGGGTGGAGGGTGCTGACAGAAAGTTCTTAACGAAAAATTGTGACCATATCTTTTCTAGGGGTAGTTTAAGGAGAGAGCAGGATAGAGTAGGGACAGGGAAAGAGCTCTCCTACATCTCTCATCAATGACCTAGCTAATTAAAGAGTGTCAGTGGCAAGCTGTGTAAATTGTCCGTTCCAGTTCCTTTTGTCCAGAAAGATGATTTCATGGGGATAGAAGGGTAGGATTGCAAAAGTGCTTGTGTGGAAAACTGGGAGTTGTTCTAATGAAACAATAATTCTTCCCTAACCTCTGCAGTATTGAACTGATTGTCATTTTCATTAGTTTTACTTTCTTCTTTTATTCCCCTCTCCCAGTCTGTTCAGCACATCTTTCAGTGAGCTCATACTGTGTCTATTCTTGGTTTTGGGTGGGTGTTTTGGGTGGCAAGAGAAGAAAGAAGTAAGTCTCATTCCTGAAAGGTTGTGTCTTCAGACTCTGGCAATGGGAGGCACAGAGGTGCCCACTTTACTGCTCACTTTTCTAAGTTGTAGCCAGTTGGGGCTCAGCCTAACTTCACACTTCATAAAACACTGCCTCAAGGTTGCTTTAAATTGAACCTTAGTGTAAGTCCCTACTCATAAAAGTGGGGATTGCCAGAAGGCAATGACACTCCAACTACCTCCTTTTTCTTCTGATTGACTCCTTCCCTTTGCCCCTGCACCCTGTCCTTTTGGGGCTAGGCAGATCTCCCATAGTTACAGTGATGCTGTTTCAATGTTCCAGACATAGGACACTTGTATTTGTCAGCTCTTGGATTGCTTTCTGTCTTCTAGAGTTGCATGAAACAGTTAGGGCAAGAAGACAAAAACTGTGATTTTTAGCTGCCTAGAAGAACATGGATGTTTTTCCTCTCTTGGGGAGTGCCAGATGAGAAAAGGAGAACAGTGCAACAGCTTGAAATAGCCAACTGATCATCTATAAGCAGGCAATTAACCTCATTGTAGAGGTCTCACTCCAAGTCTTTCCAAAACCTTAGCCTTAGCATGAAGTCCAGGTGGTACTTAAGATCTCTTGGAAGAAATCTGCGGTAGAGCAGATTTCACACTGGTAAACTATAGCTTGATTGTACTTCTGAAAAACAAGAATATAGAAAAGTGGGAAAAATTGTCTGCTGTGGAATTTAGCAGCAGATCATTATTTAAAATTATTACCTACCATCACATAAACCTATTTCGGACCAATTTCAATTGTAGGTAAAAAAGAACACAATTCAGATGAAGTATGCAATTTTTATATAATCTTAAGCCTATTCATGGGKTTTTTTTTTCTTTTTTCCTTCTGTGTAAATCTGAAGTAGACTGTGCAGTACTCTAATTAAAGTCAACATTCTTTATCTGATAAATTAGGTTCTTCTGTTGAAGGAATTCTACAATAAAATGACATTGAAATTCCTAGTGAAAATGTACAGAAGATATTTGAAAAATCACACCATGAATTTTGTCTTTTGAATCAGTTTCCATATATCAGTTTCCAGATATATGCAAGTATTAGGATCAATTTTTATGTTACTTTGCTAGTATGGTTTGCACTGCTTTTGTGAAAAGCTCACTTTATTATATTTATTTTTGACAACTCCTGCCCCTATAGCTTCCACAATACAATGGCATTTTCATTAACTCTTAGCAAAGGCAAATGACTATGGGTTGTTTTTTTGGTTTGTTTTTTTTTTTTTTTTTTGTCATTTCATTTTGTATTTTCTGCGCTTCAAGCATCTAGATTATGGAAATTAGCCTGCTGATCATAAGGCACGTGAGTAAAGTGACAAGGTATTTTTTGAGCTACTTTGTACAGTTGAGGAAACTTTGAAGTTCCTCTGTTTGCAATGAACTGTAAGCCTCCAGCAAAGTTCTGTCACCCCGCTACATATTTGTCACATTTCCATATTAAAAAAAAAAAAAAAAAAAAGCAAGCTTAAGGGGGGAAAATTAAGGGTCTCTTAAGATCTTGCTGAGGGTGAAATGTAGAGGGAATCCAATCATTATTCTTTTCCTCTCTTTAGCTGGGGACAAAACCAGAGATGATCTTTCTTAAACATCATGGCCATAAAAGTGCTTTTGCTTTTTTTGCTGGTTTCCTTTACAGTTAAAAATAATTCCTATTAACTCCTATTTGGGAGTTTTCTGTGTAGTTTGGAAATAGATCTGAAATTGAATTTTAAAAAAAATCTTAAACTTTGTATCTGAATTCTTAAAATACTTTGCAGTATTAAAATATTTTTCCTCCATATAGTTAATTATTTGTTCTGGTGTTTTTTTAAGTTTTACTTTTGCCTATTTTTTCCTAGTATAGTGCTCCTCATTATGTGACATCTATGCAATTATCTTTGGGCTAGTTGACTGAGTACCTAAGGAGAAATAAGCTTCTCTATAAGTCAGAAAGGGAGAGAAAAGGGAAGTTGGGTGAGAATCAATCATCAGAGTCACCATTTCTCCTCTGGTGTGCCTATAATGTGGTGTTGTTGTATGCTACCCTCTTTCTTACAACAAAGGCCGCTGTAAGGGTCTATAACCCTTAACGATTCCTGACATTTGACAGTTTTTTCTYGCTATGCTTTTCTTTCTGAACATTTATTTTTGTGTCTGCACGCACGTAAAGATGCACACACACAAAATGTATATGATATATTAGTATATGCATGTTCATGCATACATGCTGGATTTTTGTCTTTTTTTTCTTTGGATCTGTATGCAGGTCTTCTTTATTCTTCTGACAAAGAAATACTATGCTTTTAGATTAACTCCAGGTTAGTAAAATAAGACAGAAAGGGAATTCATGTATTTCATGTTACAGTGGGATACGTCCAGTATTGAATTATATTAATTCTCACTATTTGTATACCGACATATTTACTTTTATGATTTTTACAAATATTTACTAATTCAGCTTTCCAGTAGGCTTCTGATGTGACTGAGGATTGTTATTCCCATGTTACAGATAGATAGAAAGACAGGCATTTGTTAGCAAGGGAAGTTAAGAGATTTTTATATTCACCTTCATGCTGAAAAGTATAATATACATGTCAGAAGGTTTGTCAGCCTCTCTTCTTGTCCCTCAGCTTAGACTGGGGGATTGCCTCTCCATGAAAGGTGTCACCATAGTTGAATGCGGCCACTGTCTACATAGAAAATATGTGAATTCAGGTTGACTGATTTTAGATTTTAGATTATCTAAACAGCTCTAATAGAACACATAGAAAGAAAATATGTTGAATGAGTGACGAGATGGCATTATATAAAGAAAGAATACTTCTCTTTTCTCTATTTTTCCTTCCACTGAAGTTGTGAGTGCTCTTGCATACTAAGAAGTCTATTTGAGAGGTTTATTCGTAAGAAATTGATAGGGCTATCCAAAAAATTCAACAGGATGTTCCTGGTGGTTGTAATCTGAATTAGGCAGCTGTAAATTTTCTGTGATGAAGATTTAGCCTTTTCAGTCTATGTTCTAAAAACGAACAGAGGAGAGGAAGTTTTCCCTGCCTCTTTACTTTTTGTCGAAAGATTGAAGAAAATCTGCATTGTAGAGAATAACTGTTGCCAAGGTATTTCCTTTACTTCAACATATGGTGAATTGTATCTGCAGATTGGAATAAATGCTGTGACATGTCTTGTGGCATATAAGGCAAAACACAGTCAGCCTGGCTTGGGTTTGAATAAAATGTGATGGTGTTACTAAGACTTTTAATCGATTAGGCTACCCAATTTTGAAGAAGATGACAGTAGCCAAGGTCTTTTCAGTAAAAATACTTGGGAACGAATCATTCATTGTTGTATATTGACACACTTCCACCAATTCCAGTGGATTTATGTGTCCTTCAGCATTATCTGAGGAAATGAAGCCAAGAGTTAATTCGTATAAATGGTTTATTTGTTAAAAGTATCTAGATCAGGACATTAACTCATGAGTAGCTACTTAATAATGCTGTATGAACACTCTTATGTGATGGGTCGGGTATAAAAGGTTGTAATCCTTTTACCCTATTCATCAGATAAGTCAAGTCTATATTTTGCACAGATTATTTAAATGTGTGAATAGGCTTGTCTGAATTGCTTTTTATTCACCTTAAATGTTGAATATTTTGCTTCAGCGGATAACACCTGGCTCATATTTCTGTCAGTTGAAATGCTATTTTTAGTGGGGGACCAATCCATAAAAACAGTGAGGGATTTTTGCCACCGTTAGGTGGAACGGAGGTGTCACCTTTCATATTCTGTCATACCTTATCTCTGTTAGATCACTGGCCGAAAAAAGGAGATCTGGATTATTCATCCTAAAGTGACTAGCATTCCCATCTCCCACTTGCCAGGCAGCGTACTAATCTCTGGGTTCATAAGCAAGGAGGGCAGAATACTGCCCATCTGTACTGTTGGAACTGTACTACTGTGGGGAAGAAAAAAAAAAAAAAGTTTTGTCTACTAGGGGAGAAGACAGAGAAGGTGCCATTGTAACCCAGGGCTAAAGACACTTCTCTGGTCAGGATGAGGCAGTCTACATGTCAGCAGCAAAGGGGACAAGAGGAGCAGGTCCTGAGTTCTGGGCATTTGTGGATCTGGACATATGTTGTTCATCAGTCCTGATACTCACCATGAGCATCAGAATGCGGTCCTATTGCTATTTTCTAATACAGCTTTATTGATACTGCAACTGTTGAACTAGACTGTAACGTGAAGTGACAGCCATAGCATTGCAGTTGGCAATTCTGAGAAGTGATAAGAATTCTTGTTTACTCTGCAAATGTGATAGTTCAGATTTGTTGGCCTCGGCCTCATGTGTTACATAAAAGAATAATATACAGTGTTTTGTTGTTATTTTCCTAATTATAATAGTTTTATTTCCAGAACTAAATTTTTTATTCTGCTCTTTGCCATTGTGCAGATTACCCCCCTGAGAGTTTTGCGTGTTAATCAATGGCAGGATTTGGTTATATAGGAAAAAACACTCCATACTGTTAATGATGACAGATACAATTAAATTAATTCTCTGCCATCTCCTTTGATGTACACAGATTTTCCCCATTAATATTGATGGACTTTAAGGTCACAAGCACATGCTGGGAGGGGAGCAAGCCCCTGAATGTTGTATTTTGCTCTTTGTGGAGCTGACTGTGTCGCTTTATGTCTAAATGTAAGGAAAGCTGCTGACAGTTTTGATATATTAAATTATAACTGAGAACTAATTCAAGGATCAAAGATGCTCTTTGGGAGAGATCACTTTACTGGTAGGAAAAATCATTACCTTTTTTCCCAGTCTTATATATTTGTACTGTGTGTCTTGGAAATATCATTCCCTACAGTTTCTGAATCTTGATGTTTAATTTAACACAAAGGTCTTTGAGCAGCACAATGGGAGGGGGGCTTCTGCTAGTAAAACCTCATAGAAGGAAATTGAAATGTACATGTTTTTTCGCATTTATCAAAGAAGTGCAAAAATCTAAACTGACATTTTATATCAAATGAATTATGAACTGTGTACTTTGTACCTAGGGGAAAAACAACTAAATTAGACTTTTGTTAAAAAGAGAGAGAGGGAAAATATAAGCTTTTAATAAAATATACAGTCATTTTTGGTATTTTGTCTGAACCTGATATATGCTGTACTTTGCGGAAGAAAACTAGAGAGTATAGGCTACTTCAAAGGCTGTATGCTTTGAATGCCTTAGAGTGAATTGAGAAGCAGCTTAAGATAACACACAAACCAGAGTTTCTACTTAATAAGTATTGTTACTTTATATTTTTGTTTTCAGCGTTGTCCAACTCAGGTGAACAGGAAAAGATAATATGCTTTTTAATAGCTTGAAGATTGGAGCGAAGTAGTAAATGTTTTTATTTTTTAACTTCCATTTGTGAGGGTATGGTTGCCACCAAAAAAGACTTCCAGGGAGCAAAATATTAGAAGACACTTGATTGAGCTATAAGAGGTAAATTTTCAGAGAATTATATCCTCAGTATTTTAAGGGCATGAATTCCACTGTCCTTAGCTGAACAGTTCTTGCAAGCAAAGAGGAGACTCCCTGTCTGTAAGGTTAGAGTTTGTAACGTTTATGAGATTTTGTACAGTCCCAATTTCTGAATTTCCTTCATGACTTTCAGTGGGAATATATTTATTTCAGTGCATTGACATAGAAGACACTTTGATATTGTTGTGATAAGCACCTACACCTTAGAGAAAATGGGAAATGAGAAGATAAAATTCCATGGTTTCTTTGACAACATATTCCCCAGTGCACTCCTATGGAGCTTTTTGATATATGAACAAAATATCCAAGAACTAGTTGCTTTTCTCGTATGTCATATACATCTATTTCATAAAGATATATTTCAAAAGATTAGGTAAGTTAGAATATACAAAAGCTTTCGGAAACTCTGCAAGCTCCTTGCAGAAAACAATGGTGTATGAACGGCGATTGTGGGAATATCATACCATGAACACATCACAAAATCTGAAACACAATGAGACCAGCTATGTTTGTAGATTTAGTATTGTTTTATATCAATGCCATCAGGAGACTAGAGCCAAACCCAAAGCTGTAATGAGATGTATTAATGACCGCACATTCTCAGCTGAGATGTCCAAATGTACTCACACCCAAGGAGGCAGTGCCTTGGTCTTTGCAACCTTGCAATCCCCAGTAATGGTAAAGTCATCTGATCTTTTAACATGTGCGTCTGCTGTGAAGAATGGTTTATTTATTGGTAGAAACAATAGGTATTTTTAGTTAAAAGTAAGGTGATTGTTTTTCCTCAATTGTGACTAAGATTTTACTTTTATTATTCAACAATACTGATTTTCTAAATGTTCTCTCTATTTATAAATCATAGTACTATATAGTATTCGTTTCAAAACAACATGTAAATGCCACTGGAAATGTGGCAGTGTAAATGCATATTATTTTGTTACAGAAAGGGAAGGAGAAGAGGTGGCAGCTTGAAGGGGTGCAGTGGTTTGGCAGAGCCAACAACAGAGAGCTGGTCCCCTCCAGGCATGCCGGAGAGTCAGACTTTCGGCTCATGCTGTCTGTGGAGGAGATGAGAGGGATGGGGACAACAACTGTAGGTAGGAAGAATCACCTTCTTCTTTCTTAACAGCTGCCTCCCATTTTCCCTATAAAAAAACATTGACAATGAGACAAGAGTTTTTTGTGATTACCACATTTGGCATAAAGAAGTTAATTAGCAGCTGCGAACCAAGTCCATCTCTGTGTTGCCTGGATTACTAGGAGCAGAAACTTTGGGGAAACCTCTTTTCGTCCTCTTTCTGCAAATAAGGAAAGAATTTGAAGGAGGAAATGTCTGTTATGGCTTGAGTTGTTTCATGGCCAAAAGGTAGTCCAGTGACCTGGATCTCACAGATACCTGTAGGACATTCAAGATGTAATAAGACTGCACCACCCACTGTGCGTAGTGGCTCCCTAACACCAGCTAATCTGTCATCTTGTCAGATCCGTTTTCTATTTATGGACACTCTCAAGCTTGGATTCCATCAGAAATGGTAGTATTTCACACCATCCTCTATGTACTACAGAGAAATTTATGGATTAAAAATAAGTACAGGTAATCTTATTGTAGATGTAATTTATTTGCAAATCTGCATTGCTCTCCAGTCTGTACATTTAGGCATATATAAACTGATGCTTCTGTCAAAATGCACATCAACTGGGAACACTTCAGTTTTCTGCCAGCAGGGTAGACTGTTCTGTGAGTAACAGTCCCCTAGCATATTCATACTGCAGGAGTGCACATAATGCTAACATTTGAACCAGGAGACTTCTTATTTAACGAGAACATTCACATCTTTTCTAATATCTCACTTTCTTTAGCATTCAGTTAGGTTGCTATATTTTCTTAGTTTCTTTTGCCACRTTGAGTGGAGAGATAGCAACAATCGTTTGCAGAAACCACGTCCACTTGTTCAAGTAGAATGCTGCTTTCTGGTTTTGAATATCCTATGTTATCCTTTTGCTTTCAGTCATAGAATAAAACAATATTAAAAATTAATTTTCAACAACTTATGCTTCAGACTGAGGCATATGTTTCTTGTAACATCACCACCTCTGTGTCTTTTCCTTTGTTCCTTCTTCTTGATGTTAGAGTTCCCTTCATTGAATTATTAGGCTGAAAAAGAGTTCATCAGGAAATCATCTCGTGCATCTTCTTTCCTCAAAACCATAAGTTGTCTAATTTCTGGTAAAACATTTGTTTAGTCTGCGGGAGATTTGAAATCTTTCTTGCAGCAGTTTAATCCCATTACTGTCTGTCCTGTTTCCCAGGACAAAGAGATTCTCTTTGTCTGCAAAACTTCTGTGAAGTTAAGGATTCCTATATGTCTATCTCTTTCTTGTACTATTATTCTTTAAGCTAATAGGTTTAAACTTTCTTCCCTGGTCTTCTCCCAACCATCAGTGATATAATTTGCTTTTTTTGTTGCTTTCAGGAATCCCCTATTTCCAGAGCTATCTAAGAACTGTTTATTTTCAAACATGAAGTGAAAAGCTTAAAAGTCAGCCTGCAGTTCTTTGAAACTGTACCATCAACATTAAGAAAGAAACTTCAGTTTAGCCAAGTGTCGTCTCACCAGCAGTCTATGAGACTCTCACCAGAGATATTTTCCATCAATGTGGAAGGCAGCATACCTGCCTGCTGCATAGCTGTCTGCCTGCAGATATCAATTGTAAGGGAAGCTGCAAGATTTTGAAGATGATGTCAATTTCTTTCACCTTCTTCCTCTCAAAAAACCCCAAAACAAACAAAACAAACAAACAAAAAAACCAACCCTCCTGAAATTCATCTCTGAAGCTGCTTCATGCGGGAAGCTGAAGCTATTGCATGACGATAGACAGGATCTTATTCCTTCTGCTCTTGCCACATCTGTTCCCTGCAGTAAAAAGAAGCAGATCTGATAGTTTCTCAAAGCTACTTCACAGAGATATTTCTTTTTTCCAGTAACCAGAGTCACAACTAACCCACAGGAACTGTTTGTTTAATTGTGGTTTCTGCCTGATTTTATACTACCAATCCTTATGTTTTTTCCTCATAGTATTTTTTTAAAAATTAATTTTGTGATATGACAGTTATTGGCTACGCATCCTTTCAAACAGTCTGATGAATAATTAGTTTTAGTGGGCAGTTATAAATTCCATCCAATGTCTTTATTACAGGTACTAAAATCATTAATCATTCAGCTAATTGCTTATTGGCATTCTTTTGTAGCTTTTAGAGTTTAGCAAAGTTCTTACTGAGTAACATGGATAAACTTCTATCTAATGTTAGGCAGATTACTTCTTATATAAAGTTAAAGGTGACAAATCTGTAAGACATTTTTATAGTGTTGACCTCAGTAAAATATAACACTTAGGAAAGGGGCATCTCTTACACACACCTTTACTTGAAACTCATATCTGGATTGCAGATGTTGAGGTTGTACATGAAAAAAAGTTAATTAAAAGGAGGGGGAGGTTTGATTTTGTTTTTCGCTAGAGCAGCATTGATGAGGAATAGGTAAGCCTGCTGTGGCATTTCAAAAGACAATTGTCTTAAACTTCAGGTCTGCAGGTCATGGAGTAAAGCCTGAGTTGATTTTCAGAGCCCTACTAAAATTGTACTCTGCAGCTTGGAATACCAAATGGTGCAAGTGGAGGAAAATTTGCAGTTAGAGCTTATACACTCAATCCAGATAAAGATAAATTTTAGATTTTTCAAACTTCTTATTTTCATTTTTCCGAGTGATATTGTGCCTTACAAGTACAAGTAACATTAAAAATTAATGCTAAAAGTGAAAAGATTTACAAAGCCACTCCTTTTCAAATGAAATTACTATTATAGCAGAGATCAGATGTATAAAACAGGATAGATCATGAAGAGAGAACAAAATATTTCTGTACCCTGTTTACGTTATACTTCTGAAAAGAAAATTCCACAAACATGAGATATGAACAGGTTTGGATTTACTGGGAGGTTTGCAGAGGCTTTAAGCTACTCCTTTATGTCTTTTTTCTTGCCTTTTCCCATAGCGCAGCTTCCTTTTTTCCCAAGCCCCGTGTGCCAAAGAGGGGCAAGTAAGAAGGCCACCATGGACCTTTCACATTGTATATTCCAAAGTGCATGGATGTGTGTTGAATAAGGGGTGCGTTGTCCCTGCTATATGTATTATTAGATGGAGATATATCTGTAACTGAAAACATATATCAGTGAAATTATAAAATTAAAAAAAAAAATCCAAGAATACTCTATACATTCTTTAGGCATTCAGTAAGTGGAAAACAACATGGTTGAACACATATATTAAATGAAAAATCAAGATCAACTGTGTGTGTTTGATATACACTGAGTAGGAAAGATAACTGGGAAAAGGGTTAAAAACCAAACCTTAGTAAACCTCAATGAACCTGTGAAGATAAGAAACAAAAAAAGCAATCTTCTGCCTTGCCAATAGATAAAGGTTTATAACTAGCATGCCCTTCTAGTGATGACATATGGCTCAGCATCATGGCCTGTCTTTCGGTTAAATGAAACAAAAACACACGGCCATGTTGAGAATTACGGAGAGTGCAATGACTGGAATTATTTGGACTGAGCAAACAACTAGATAACAGGCATACCTGGGAAAATCAGGAGAAACAAATGTCAACGTGCAGAACATATTGCCATAAAAAGTGCCATAATGAGATGATCTCAGTATGGGCACCTAAAATAGAAAATGAATCAGGAGTATCTAAACAACCACTGCAATGAAATAAAGAAATAAGGTTTGTGAATTGAACCTGGAAAAGAGTGAGAGTAGGCATGACTGAGCGAGACATTCATCTAAAGGCAGTCTGACAGAAACTTTTCCTTGCTGTTATGCCACAAACTGTGGAGAGCCTATTTTCCTTCTCTGTAGTTAAATACCTGCAGTTATCATTTGCATACACATATGTGAAAAATATTTTGATAAGGTGCAAATGCATCATCTGTGCTAAATATTTTACACATACAGATGTGGCAAATTGAAGAGTTACATTTACATAGCTCCAAACTCTTCTAGCTGCCTATCTGCAGATATTATGGATACAGCAGGGCCAATATATCTGATCACTGTTAAAAGTGGTGTCACCTCACTTCAGAGTTGTTGTGATTTTACACCAGTTTGATAGATATCAAATCGAGCTCTACTGGCTTTTCTTCCTCTTATTAAAGATTAGTAGTGCAGACATTTTTATAACTAAATAATAATTTATTGTCCTAATGACAGTTTACTTTTAATAATCCTACATAGAGTCGTCTACTTTCAGAAAATTTAAATTTCAGGTATATCCCTATGATAAATATAATGAATACCTCTCAGAAAAATAGGCTTTCAACATGGAGTAAACATTTAAGCACAATCTTTTAACACAATGCTTGCTGTCCTAAAATAAACAAATACTTACAAAGCTGACTACTACTGCATGTGTTGTTTAAGATAAGGAAATTGAGGCAAGAAGTTGAAACACTTTTCAAAGACTGCTTAGCACATTAGTGGCCGAGCAGGGATCAGATCTTTCTTGACTCATCTGCATGTACCTAAGCATCTGGAATAGAATACATCATTGTCGGCTTGAAACAGTCTTCGGTTTTTATTATTTTGTGGGGCTGTTTATTAATTCTTTGATTAAAATTGACATCTGATTAAATATTTTATTCTGCCTTTGTAGTCTCTTCATATACAAAGCGTGACTTTCTGCCCTGCTAGGTGAGGATTTACTGGGCTAGATGTTGATTCAGTAGGTAGCAAGTGGAGTGGTTGCCCCCCGAGGGTCGTATTAAAGCTTGAGGGGAGCTTTTTGAGCAACATTGCATCTTAAAGGCGATATATCAAGCTGATAGATACATGGCTCTTCTGTTGAGAAATTCGTAGTAGAATTATTGCTGGCTGCCAGTTATTACTTGGGTAGTAAGGAGTCTCTCGGGAATATGGTTTGGATAAAAAGGGTTAAGCTGAGGGAAATGTTACACTGAAGACCTTGGTGATGAGGAGTGTTTGAAATAGTCAAAGGATGTTTTGTGTGCAATTTAGAATTACCATTTTTTGGGGGAAGTGCTCTGTAGTTTTAATGATCAAAGCGTGATTAGTTTAATAGACCACCTTTCTCATTATGACTCAGCAGAGACTTGACAATTTCTTTGTTGTACCCTCCTGCCCCCCTGCCCCGTTCCTTTGGAAGCGCGTAGTCGAGGACRCTCGCTAGTGCATAGCTGAGGATGTTCTCTGTGAGCTACAGGAAGTCTTTCAGACTAAGTAAATTTGCTGTATATTCTAACATGCTGGTTTGAAAGTAGTCAGCTAGGCTTGTTCTACAGGTCAGTCGACTTTCACAGAAGAGATTTATCCAAATTTTCTGCTCTTCCCTATGCTGTGCTTTTGTTGGTAGAAGAGATTTGAACATTTAGCTGAGATTACCTACACCATTAAAATAACATCCGCACTGTGAATTGTTATTGACATTTAGACAGCTACATCTTTGTTTTTTGATGAACATTCCTGTATCGCTATAATAACCACCACTATACATACATAAAGCTTAATCGGAGCTTTTACTTTGTAGATCTAAGAGAGCTTTACAAAGAAGGATAAGTATTATTATCTCCATTTAACAGATTGAGAAATGAAAGACAAGGGTGAAGTGATGTGTCCTGACAGAACTGGAAATAAATTTAACGCTTTTGCCTCCTCAGTGAGTTGTTCTGTCTCCTCAATAACAATGTGAACTTTGGCTTCCTGGCCAAATTGCAGCTCAGCTAATTAGATTCATTTTTAGATGTAGCTTTTTTTGCTGTGTAGAATTTCTGTGTGCACTTAAACAACTGGTGCATTTTAAGCTACAGACAGTTCAGTTCTAAATGAGGTAGTACCCTGCTTTGAAGGGATATTGAGTCTTTCTGTTAGTGTCAGCTTGTGAAAACACTTTAAAACCCTCTAATAAAAGTTTTTACGTTTTTTGTGCCATCTTCCTCATGCTGGTTGAGTTTGCCTGCTAACAACTTCAGGAATCACTTTATAAGGGGATGCCAAAATAATTCATGATTATTTGCGAGTACTGTACTTTATAAGATTTAAACACCYTTATTGCACAACTTAACTCCAACATTAGTTATGTTGCTGCTAAACAGAACAATGTTAAGTGAGGTAAATATATGTTCTCCATTTTACTCTGAGAGTGAAATTTAATTCAGATACAGAGGCATTTGGTGTGCAGATGTTTGTTTTTGATGGCTCAGCTGGAGGGATGTTGGGGGCTGTTCAAGTTAAATCAGCCATCTTCTTCCCTGAGTTGAGGTGCTCACAAGCTCTTGACTGGCCTTGAAGGTCTGCAAGGGGTTTGCAGACCATGAATTACCTTAGCCTCAGACWTCTCCTGGATTTGGAAACAGGAAGATTTCAAGTTTACTTGGGATTTACTGGAGCCTTGTTGCCTAGGTCTAGATAACAGCAGCAGGAGGGAGCATCCAAAGGCAGCCAGGCTGGCTCAAGTCCCAAAATTTTATGTTGTCTTTTTCATGAGAACAGAGAGGAGGGGAAGGGAGTGAGGGAAGCTGGAGATCCTGTTCCACTTCATTTTGTCCTGAAAAAAACAGGAGGGTTGCAGGGTTAGGGGCCAATTCTCAGGAGTAAAATACCTGGTAATAACTCAGGTACCCCAGCAGCCAGCTGTTCTTATGAGAACTGGCAGACCTTGAACTTAAGGGAAAGGGAACAAGTCTCTAGATTGGAGCAAGCCATGTCTTGTGCCTTTCTATGTAATACAGTTTGGAGCTGGAGCTGAAGAATTTTGAAGTTCCCCGGTCACAAGTATGTATAATCAGAGTAAAACAGCCAGGTGCTAGCTCACGTATCTCTGTATATTTGTGTCAGTATAAATAAAAACTCTTGTATATGACTGATGACTTTTATTTTCTGAGCCAATGCCACCCTTTCATCTGTTTCAGGGAGAGGATGATTCAGACAGTGTATCACAAAGTCTGTTACTTTCCTCTTGGTAACCACCTCGTATACAGGTGGTAAATGAAAATCATAAAACTTACTGTAAAATACTGTTCACTGTAAGTGAACTTACAACTTATGCCCTGAGACTTACAAGTACACCTTAAGTTACAGATCTGTAAGACTGGTTTTTTCCAATAGAGAGAAGGAAGAAAATAACAACAACAAAAAATTTCTGTTGGAAAGACCAAAGAAAGAAGCAAATGGTAACTACTGGACCATGAAAAGCAAAACTATTATACAAGAGTTTAAATGACAAAGGCAGTAACTTTCCAGTGTTTTAACTCTCTGGAAAAGCACTACAGAAGTAGGGCTACAGACATGCATTACATATAAAAGTTCCAGATGTGTTTATATACAGAAAGTTTCTTCAACAGATTGTTTTCTTCTTAAAGAAAAAACAAAGCCATAAACTCACAGGTGCAAATTGGCATAGTTCTTTTTACTGCATGCAGTGAAATTTGCAGCAGTTAAAGGTCATTGGTGGTATCATTACTGACAGATTTTGATCTGCAGTTCCTGGACTTAATAAAAATTAATTTCCTTAACAAAACAGTGGGCTAAAGACTGAGACTTCAGTGAATCTATTTTGATTTCTACCTAAAGACCTTTTTTCCCTGAAAATTTCTGCTGTTTTCTTATAAAATTATTATTAATTTATAAGGGTGAGAAGGTATCTGAATGATAAAAAGCCTGATCAATTTTATTCTTGCTTGGTAACATTTCTGTCAGCATTTCTTCAACTTCTCAGGGTGGCAGAGCTGGGCACAAGGAGAAGTAGATAATATTTGAACAGGTGGTACAGAATATGTTGCTTCTGAATTACTTCTGGTGTTTGGAGGTTTGCTTTTAGCAAAGTGATAGTCATGTAACTGTATTGGAAAAAAGAAAATAAAGAAATAGCATTGTTCAGTAGTGAAAATGTTAAGCTAAATGGGCCATGTTAACATCGCTGTTGAATCTGAGGAACAGTTTTTCCAGTATATGGAGCATTTTGTTTCCGCCCGGCATATGTTCTCCATGGTTTTCTCTGCTCTAATTCATCCATGTTTTCCGACAGCTCCAGATGGCGTGATGCCTCCGAGGCTTTCATCTGCCACTCCAACCAGTCTTCAGGTTGTCTGGTCTACACCAGTTCGCAACAACGCCCCAGGCGCACCCAGCTACCGACTCCAGATGCGGCGGAGGCATTCTGCTGGTGACATGTTAGAGTACGCAGACCGTAGCAAGGCCACCATCCACTGCTGAGCAAGAAAAGCCCCGTTATCTTGAATATGGCTCACCTTTACGGTGGCTGGTTTTGTTACAAGACATGTAATGTTTTACTCTTTCTTTAGGTGCTGGGATGTTTAATGATGTAACTCATGCTGCTTTTCTTTGCAGTTTGCTTTCCAGCCCTACTGCTTCCTTACAACACAGGGTCGGAGATCTTCAGCCGTACACTGAGTATGAGATGAGAGTGGTTGCCTCCAATGGTTATGGCCATGCTTATAGCAACTGGACTTCAATGACTACAGCAGAGGACAGTAAGCAGCCCGATCTTACTTAACTCCCTTTAGCAGAAAATATAAATTACAGTTCAGCTGCCATTGCACATAATTTCTTTTGGTTATCTAGCTTTCTCAGTCAAATAGCAATAATGTATTTCCTTCCTGAATATTAACTTGCAATAATAACTCCTGAGGGATCAAGTATCTGTTGTCTTAGGGTTTCATAAAACATGAATATTTAAATATATGTTTTGTAAAGTAGTATCTTATTTCTTTATATAATATCCCTCCATGCATATGTGTTCATATATGGTTAGTTTAAGATACACTGGTAAGTATAGCTTTGTAAGTGGTATTCCTTTATATTCAGAGACTTGATTCTGATTTCAGTCATATCAGAGGAAATAAGTTGAAGTTAATAGCATATGACAGTTGTCTTACCTCTGTGTTGAGAATACTTAAGCTGTACCACAGCTGAACAGAACTTTTCATTCCCAGTGATATTTGTTAATTCAAAGTGGTGATCTACTGGTCTGAAATTGAGTTTGTCATTGCCAGTCCCATCACTTTCCTCATTAATAGTCCTACATTCTGCAGATGCACTCCACATAATTTGTTCAACAGTCCCTTGATTTAACAAACACGTATCAGCATATAGGTACAGCCATTTAGTCGGCAGGGTAGGATTTTGCACCTGATACAATGTGTAAGMAGAAACATATGACAAAACTTGAGCTTGTTGTACATAATATATATACAAAATACATAATTTCCATCTTTTTCTAAGAAACTGAGCTATGAGTTTTCTCTTACAATGTAGCAGGATATCTAATAGCACATTTTTTGGAAAAATCTGTTGTTTTGAAATATATTCTTCTTTTTTTTTAATCAGTAACATATGACCCCATTGTACCAAATTTTAAAGAAATTAAGTATTTTCTAAGGAGATTTTTCCTGTTATATCTTGTTTAACAAGAAAGTAAGTCATTCTGAGCAGGAAAAGGTGTGGGGCATGGGGTGCGTTTCATTACTGGTTTCATTACTATGTTGCTTTCTCTGCCTTCAAACCAAAGTGCCTTGTGGTCTTAYTCTGTTTTACACTGATATGAGATCTGCATTTCAGACTGTAAATTTAATCTGATGTTCATATGCAATTGTTGTAGCAAATATTCAGTGCTGGTGACTCAACTTCATTTTAGTCCCTTCTCTAAATGGATAGCTGTCTATCTTGAGAAAACACCCAGAAGAAAACACGTTCTCACAATTGTAAAACATTTTTCTTTGAAGCTGAGCAAATAATTCACAACAGAAATATATCTGATAAATCCATTTAATCTCCAAAGGTATAAATGCTTCTATGAACACACTACCTATAAGTAATCACCTAACAAAAGTAAGTTCTGAACTTGGTATTTTACATACTGGAGATGTGTTATCTACCTGTGAAAATCTTTGCTGAGATTCAATTCCTTTATTGTAATTGTTTTTTACCAAATGAGGATACAATATTATTAAACATGTCTACATTCATGGTCTAAATGCAACCAGTCTCCTATGACTATTTCATTCAAATTGCAATGATTATTTACCTCTGGACAGATAGTTCACATAGTGTTGTTTCTTTTTAGATAGGAGGAGGACAGTAGTGCATTTAAAAGGAATCACTTGTTAGTATATGTAAAAATTATTTTTTGTGCAAAGAGAGTTTTAAAATTCTCTTTTTGGGAGTTAGGGATAGGGCAGAAGGCCTACACAGGACATGCATTCCTATATAGTCTTCTTGAACATATATGTAGGAGTTACTTTCTGCATAGAACTTGGATGATCTTTGTGCACTAGCATGAAATGCTACCTTCTGCAAAACTTGACTGCAAAAATGCCTTAAGTTAGTATGGAAGGTAGATGTTGCCAAAGGAAACTTAAGAACAAGAAAAGAAAAGTATAATGCCTCTGCCAGTGTTTACGCAATTAAAATATTTTGAGATTAACAAATAACTCGCCTCTTCAGCTATGATGCTGCATCTTGTTCCTTAGCTTAAAAAAAACCTTCTCTAATTCAGTTATAAACTTCATGTCTCCAAGGGGGAAATTATTTTCTTTAAAATGTCCTCTTCCAGTTTCATTGATACTGCTAAAGAATACATGCTGATGTGTCCCCAGTATCCAGCAACCTTTGTAATTTACAAAAAAAACCCCAACTTTCGGTGGTGACAAAGGACTCTGGTTTTGGTGTCATTGTGGAGGGCTGCCATCTGTGAAAGGATATTCAACTCAACTGCTTAAAACTGAATGATTGTCATTGCGTATAAGCAGTATTTCTGTCAAGGTTTCAATATGTTATAAAACTGCCTATACTGACAGCTTGTTGCAGAAGTAGACTTAATTCCTGGCCCTGCTAACCAATAGGCTTTGACTTTCTAAAGTACAATTTGACAGTAGAAATTTCCCATATCTCTTACTCTGTTGAAATATATGTGTGTACACATGTTCATATTGAAGATATAGTCTTAGTGAATATATGTCTTTTTTGTTTCACCAAGGCATAAAATATTTGTAGGAATTAAATATATGCCTGTGTTTATGTGCACATACACCTGATAGCAACAGATGTAAATCAACACATCCACTTTTAAAGTCAATAGAGTTCTACTAATACAAGCTGATGATTTCACAATATATCTTCATAATACATTTTATTTATTATAAATATTTAGTAAACTAGGGGGATACTAGAAATTATTAAGGAACAATTAGCAAATGCTGTGATAAAAACCTGTTGTATCTGATAATAAAATGTCTTAATATACAACTAGTAGGTTTGGGGTATTTTTTAATGCAATAAAAAATGCTGCAAATAATTTTCAAATACTTCCATTTACATGAGTGTGGCACTAATAACTGATTCCATGCATTTTTTTAAAGTCTAACCTGCCCATGCCAGATAACAATAATGTGTACATATCCTGTGAATATTTTAAAACCTGGTCAGTATAGCATCAGACCGTTTACTGCCAGGCGAATAGAAACAGCTGATGAAGTTTTTGGATTAGATCTTGCTTTCAGTAACTTGAATGTAAATTTAAGATAACTCTTTTACAATCAATGTAATCACCACTGAACTGAGAGGTCAGTATGTACCATTGAACTGAGAGCAGAATTTCATGCATTGTATTCAGAAATAAAATGAAATTTTCTATATATTAAACATAAGATATCAGTTAAGTTTTCCCTTTTGTTATGGCAAGTCTTTGAGCTATCTGGGAAGGAAGCTGTAAAGGAGTTGGTTATAGTTACCTGAAGCTGGCCCGAGGGCAGCTGCTGCATGCTTATGGTCTAGCTTTATGATTCGCAAAACTATATTGTCTGGTAGCAATTCACATGGTGTGAATTGCTTCCATTCTTTGGTGACAGGGATAGTTCCCAAACGAGAACGGTGCTTTTTCTAGTGCCTGAGAAAATCCATTTTGATTTGGAGAAGTTTTAAGCCAGCAAAATTGATACTTTTAGAGAAAAGTTGCCTGTTCCTTTCTTTTCTTTTGAATGTCCCAGAAACTGTCTGAAGTCCAATAAGTTGTGTACAGCAGGACATCTCAGTCACCAGCATGTTCTCTACATTGGCTACATTTCAGTCCCGTGGGTCAGTGTACGATTCCAGTATGGAGAGCTCTTACTGAAGCCCTTTTATAAGTGCCTGGATTGCACTAGTTGAGAGAGAACGTTTTGCGAGTTGCCTATCAGGCAGTGCCATTTTTTATTTTTCAGTTCTTACATGCGACTGCAAGTTCATCTCTTTTATGTATAAAGAAGTTATAGGCCAGCCCAATATTTATTCACAATAAGTAATGACAAAAGTACACCGTAGTCACTTAAGATCATTACATATGGAAGTTGCTAGGGAAAAAAAAATCAATTACAAAAAAGAGAGCTCCTGCAATGTATCAGCTGAGATATTTCTTGACAAAACAGGGAAGCGTTACTYCTATCATATAGAGTACTATGATGTGCTCCTCTGGCACGCTTACCATAAAGCTTTGGTTTCCAGGATGAGGAGGCTTACTCTCTTAAAGCTTCCTTAGGTAGACAATAGAGAGAGGCAATGCAGGGCAAGAGGGTAGATGATGCAGTTCTCAGCTTTCGGAAGTGCTTGCTTTCTCTGCTGATTATATTCGTTGTCTGAGAAGGCATGTAAGCTAATGTAAGCTTATCTATAGTTAAGATAGATATCTTAACTATAGGCATGTAAGCTAATCTATAGTTAGTTGATGTGGATGTGGTCACCTGTGCTCAAGAAAGATAAATGGAAACTGAAGCAAGGGAAGGCAAAACCTGGTGAAGTGATAAAAGGAAGAGTCTGTCATGTGAAATACATGACAGGGTGAATAGCAAAAGGACAGAAGAACAAATAAAGCTGAAGTAGTATCGTGGCAGATGTGATATGATGATCATATGATAAATAGTACAAACTGTCCATGCATGCCTATAGATTAGGAATTAGAAGTAGTTTCTCAACTGGTAGGCTGAAGTTCTGGAACCAACGTGAGCCTGGAGCAGTAGAGGGCAAAAAGTCTGAATACTCTGAAGACGGCTCTCAATACATATTTGAAGGGGTTCATATGGACTGCATGTCATTGCATGAACAGCTTAACGACTTTTGAATTCTGTGATCCAATGCTAAAAAAGATTCCTGTGGTCCCTTGCGCCCAGAGCTACACAATTTGGATTTTCTGCTGGATACAGTTGGTTAGTATATAAAAGA
>JASVER010000006.1:20718812-21053812 GCA_030449065.1 Oceanodroma leucorhoa | reverse complement strand
TTTATTATTTTTGGTATACATTGTATTTTCAAAAGGTAAACAGAATGGTGTTACCAATGCAGTCTAAATAGTTTGAGGGTATGAATTTAAGCAGTAAACCACTGCTGATTTTTTTGCTTTGTTCATACATAGTTTTAAGCCATGAAAAAAGCTATTCACTATTAAACAAAAAAATCCTGAGCTTTTAAAATTATGTTTTAATGTCTAAGGGATTGCATGTTACCTCCACGTTAATAGCAAATGAGTTCAGCATGAGTACAATGGTTACCGTAAGAATTAATAATGATTGACCACTAGTAATTTTGATGAATTGCCAGACTGCTTATTGAAGATTTGGGCAATCTACTTCCAGGACTCTGCCCTCTGTGCTTCTGTAGATATATCTTAATATCCACCACAATTTATAGTAAAGCATTTTTCATGGATTTACCAGAAGCAGCAATGCTGAGTAAACAGAAGCCCTAGTTCAATGGCATGCTTACACACATGTCCACATTTTATTGCATGAGCTTTTACACATTGGCTTCAACTCTGAGCACAAAGAAGAAGTCACTGCAACCTTTAATACTTCCGTTAATGTGATAAGGGCATAATAATTTTATATCTTACCCATATTTTTTCTTTCTCCAAGTGCAGTCAACACCCAATCCTAATTTTAAAAGCCTGTGAGCTATCAGAGGTCTTGTCATTCTTTACTGGATGTCTTTTCTTGAGATCAGAGGTGTGTGCTCAGTTTTAATTTTATTGTCTTTTGCTCAGCTACAAGAATAAGTAATCTACCAATACTGATAGTCGGTTTGATCATTTATTTCTTCTGAAACCTGAAATCAGCAGTGCAGTCTTCACTCTGTAATAATTTAATTTCAATATAACAATGCTTTTTAAATTTCTTTTCCTTCCTTGCTGAAGAGTTCAAATGCTTTTTTTTTTTTCCTTCTTCTTCCCCAGTGAATCATTAACATTCGGAGCTCTTTAAAGTCCTTAAATGTCTACATTGTATGACCTTCTGTATGAGTGGTGGTCATATTTTCCGTCACTGCTGCTCTTGTAGTCTCAGGCTTGTTTATCTTACCTGGAGACACATATTTGTTTGGTTTGTTAAGACTAATTTCTGTCAAAGATGCTGAAGCCTGGATGTTATTTCCATGACTCAGTTTTACTGTTCATTTTTCTTGATTTTAAATATTTAGGTTAAAATGTTCAAAATAATTAAAGGTGGCAGCATTTACTTGAGAAAAGTGACTTATGTATATGCCTTTCCAAATATACTCTCTTCTGAGTATCTGTCCTTCAGCAAAAATTCTCTCTCGGTGTACAGAGTATTGGTATCCTTTGCTGATACAGACATAAATTCTTCTAATTTATTTAGTATTTTATTCTACTTAGTGTTGTTTAATTTTAAAGTCATCACAATAGGGGGAGAGTTGGGAATACTTGTTACAGTTGCTGTGCAGAGGGTATTCCATGGCTGAGACATTACTTCGCTTCTGATTTCTAAGACTTCTTAAAAATCTTAAAATTTCTCTTACCTGGCCAGGACAGCAAGAGATTGATTTCTTTCAGCTTTTATTATTCTTTTTTAATTATTATTTATTATACCTTCAAAAAATTGGAATAAAGTTATAGAGCTTATTGCACTTCATAACTGAAGAGATTATGGACAAGGCTTGCTGCACCCAATGGTTTTCTCACCTTCTGCTTGTTTGCAGATGGGAGGACCAGAGGAAGTGACTGGGATTTCATCTTACTTGTTAGTCTTCTTACAGGTCTGTCAAATGGATTAGCTCGTGGTAGTGGTGTTTCCTTAGCTGCAATTTTATGGCAAGTCCACATTAGAGTAATAAGACTCTGAGACCACCCAGAGGGCTGTGCCGTGGCTCTGAGGCTGTCTAGCGGCCCGTGTGACTGTTCTGTACTAGGAGAATACAAGAAGAACAAGGTAGCACCTGTTTTAAAAACATTTAGTTTTTTGCCCTGCTCTTTCAAACTAGGGTGTAGATCTGAAGAGCTGCTCTGCAGTCCCCTTGTGCCCCCTGACCCCAGAAGTACGCTAGTTGCACAGGCAGAACGACTGTGAAGTATTGTGCAAGGATTGCCGCTTAGAGGTTGAAAAGTTTTCCTGTGTGGAAATAGGATGGATCTGATTTGAGATTGCTTTACATTGGTGCCTTTAAACTCTGACGAGAGTCCCAGGAAGGCATACTTTCCCTCCTGAGCAGATCAAGCCCACCACACCTGCAGTGCATATATCACCTATGTAGTCTTCAAATCAAATTTGTGGAATCTGCTTGTGCAGTACAATGCTCTCATCTTGTTCAGTGCCTATGATGGTAACTCTCAAGCAGAGAATGGAAAACAAGCCGTCTCTTTGGGAGGGAGATTTTAATTACCTCTTGCCCTAGAGAGAGCTGTCCTCCCAGGTTAGAGCGGAAAGTATTGGAAAGGCACTGTGGAAAAGATTAGTGAGAGGCTCCTTTACCAAGCCACGGTTGCAAATCAATAGAGGCTTTCACCTGTCAGTGCAACCAATGCCTAAACCACGAGCGCAAATATTTACTTCTACTGAAAACAGACAGAATTTACAAAAAAAGAGAAACATATTTCCATTCCTTTATTTAGTCATAGAATCAATATAAATGATTTGAGGATGTGGAGAATTCAAAGTGCTCCAGGATAGTACTCACTTGAGTATACAGCTTATTTTCATAGACCAAAGCTTTCACTCTGCAAGGAGGAAAATACCAGCGCTGCAGGTCACTCTTGGCATAAACACTTCTGATGTGTACGTGCTCCTTTAACATTTAATTTTAATCAGAATGGACCGATACGTCTCCATAACATTTAGCTTGCTTTCTTTTGTGCAACAGAAAGTGTAAAGCTGTCGATAATTTTTAAAGTACCCATTTCTGTGACACCTGCATGATATTTTTTAATATTTGCTGAATTGATAATGTTCATGGTAGCGGAGTGTACTGTGCAATAAACTGCTTTTGTGGCTGGTTAAATGCCAAAGTGAAGTGGAGGTATTCAGCAACTGCAAAAAGCCGTTTATTTAGTATATGCCAATGCCATGAACATTATTCCTGTTACACAAGATTTGCTATACCCTAATGTACAGAAGTATAAAAGAAATTGTTTCTTTTTCTTGTGAGGGTTGCAATTGCTGTGCAGCTTCAATCTCACACTTCACACTGATATGACATTTGGGAATGTAGCTAGGTTGAGTGGCTTGAGAAAGAGGCAGGTTTACACAGTGAATAATTATTTAAAGTAGTTCTTTGTGTAGGAAAAGCATTATGTGGCTGGGTACGCTGAACTAAGTTAACTGTAGTATGCAAATTCTCCAACTTTGGCCATTTAACTTTCAATAGGAAGACTTCCCTTTCGCTGCTGTGGTTGTCCCTTGAGAGCTTTAGCCTGGGGAAGACAGATGTAGTCTTGATTATTGGGTTTAACTGGAGACTTGTTGATGCATGTTTCCCTGTATCGCTCTCCCTTGCTGGCCAGTGCCACCAACTGGACAATTGATAAGAAGCTGCAGCCATTTTCTGCCATTCTTTGCATAACATCTTTCTCAAGATAGAAGTTGGCATGAGCTGTACTTAATCCTGATGTTTCTCTCAAGGGGAAAGGACATTTTTCTCTTTTTGGTGCTTAGATAGGTTATAAGAGAATGGTTTCATCCTGGTTGGATGMAGTAAGTACCTTATTGACATATATTTTTTGTGCCATGCTATTCCTTCATGATAACGTCAGTTACAGAAATGTCCTACAATTTGATTAGATGCAAAATGAGAAAAATAAAAAATTATGATTATTTCATTGAGTTCGCTCTTAATACATGTTATAATGTTGCCTGCTAGAAATGAAGGGCCATGGTGATTCTGTAGCACCAAACTGTCATTCTTCTTTCTGATTTCTTTTTTTGCATTTTGATTTAATATCCTGTCATTCATTTTCTATGGATTATTTCTTTTTYGTATTTCCTCATAACTTCTCTGACTAAGGAAGGGTTGTAAGCTTTTTAATTCCATTGTCATTCGTGTTTGTTGTTACCCTCAGAGATGACAATCACTTAATTTACAGTTTACCTGCCATTCTTTTATTTGTATAGAAGAAGCTGCAGCAGAGAAAGCTGGTATTCCACCCTACTGATTAAACAATGTCATCAATTTGCTGTTCACAGGATCTTCAAGAGTTGCAGTCTGCACTCTTTCTTTGCAGAAGATTATCATTTATTGCTCCAGAGTGATAAATTTTTCTAGTATCTGTTTCTCAAATTTGGCTACTAAATTGCATATGCAAGTGAGCAAACACAAATAAACAAGGCTCTATTTTTATAGCTGTCTTCTGTTCTTCATTAGCTCAGAAGCTGGACAGCAGACTGCTAAGTGCCTGTTGTTCTGTAAATAGGCTGGGACTAAAATACCCGGGAGAAAGATTTCTGCTGTATGGAATGGATACCATAGACACATTTAAAGCAATATACCCTGTAGTTACAGTTTGAGTATCATCCATGAAAAGGAAGGTGTTTATCCATTTTCTACTTCCTACGGAATTACAGTTATAGGCACATGTTCTGGAGTTGTTTTTTTGTCTCACAATATTTGCTGTCCCGTCAAGTTGCTTCTGATTGCAGAGCGTTGGATGCAATGGTTATAACTCCATGGTCACTCAGGTCGGTGACTAACAGAGAGGTGATTTTTCAGTGTTTTACCTCTGCAGATCACTGTGTGTTAGAGAATGAAGCTGTGAAGACCCTTCCTCTCTTCCAGGTTAAAACCCCCTGTTGCTATTTCATTCTCAAAATGCTTCAGACTGCAGTTGCCTAAGAACATAATTTTGAGAATGCGAAACACCCTGATACCTAGGCCTTGTATGCTAAAAGGAGATGCAGTAAGCCTCTTTGCGCTGGGGAGAAAAAAGAGTTTGGACTTTATTCACCACACTTCCAGTTTTATGCAGGTATGCCTGGTGCATTGAGGAAATTGTTTAGGAGCGATCAATCCTTGTGTCAAGATTGCCTTGTAATGCTGATAAGGTCAGTGAGACCTTGGTTTATTTGCCACATAAGTGCTGCTTGAGCGACTTAGGATACTCCAACACCCATAGGAGCAACCTTAACTTGCACACTAGAGGTTTTCCACATTTTAGGACTGTGATTTCTTGCACACCTTGCTCGTTTGGTACAGATCATACAGTGGGGTGAACTAATCGGAGTTTCATCAGCGTTATCCCCCTGCCTTTGATATTGCTTAAACACTTTACTGTAGTAGGTGTTTAGGATCATAAATAAATGTTCTTTCTGTTTTTCCACTACTCAATCTAAGTGCTTCTACAAGTTTTTGCAGTAGGAATCTGTTACTGCAAACTTGATCATGCCATTCTTCTGTGGTAATGCTCGAAGTTGGATGTAACTCATGTGCAAAGTGTATGAGAATAATTATCAGTGACCTCTGTCAGGATTTGCTTTTCTGGTGTGATACTGGCTCTTGATTGAATCGCACTATAATTTCTGTTAAGACAGATAAGAACTCATGAGGAAATTCATCTCCCAACTACTTTGGGGGGGGGCGGGGGTTGGCAGAGGACTATAGTCCAGTGGTTGGAATGCAGAATTAGGATAGCAGGTCTTTGTTTTCAGTTTTGCTTCTTTCTGATATGTGACTTAGTCTGGGATTTAGTCTTTTCATCTGTACAACTGGAATAATAATACTTGCAATTTGAGACTTACAATGTGCTTTGAAGCCAACAGTGAAAATCTCTTAGTAGTGTATTTATTACATTCTGTTTGTAGATGTTACAAGCAGTAGCTAGGAGAAATGAGAGTAAAATGAAGCCAAACACACTGACTTAAAAGTTAACTGTTGAAGCCAGGCCTGAACTAGTAAAATAGTTACCGATGTGCCAATACCTCTCTTCGTGTAGCTCAGAATTAAATTGCAGGGTTCCAACTGCTGTCATAAAAAAAAAAAAAANAAAAAAAAAAAAAAAAAAAAAAAAAAAAAAAAGATTTCCAAGGTTATAACTGTTTAATGGGGGAAAATGACTAATTTCTGTCCCTTTAAATTTTGCAGTGGAGAAAAGAAGGTGCTTTGATCTTTAAATGACAGCTTCCAGAGTCATTACATTGAATCAGTTAATCTCTCCCAGTAGTTACCTTATTCTCTCTTCCTCATGGGCATCCTCTTTCATGGTCTCAGTGCTGAGCTTCAAATCAATGAACAAACTGTTAAGGCTTCCAACACAGCCTGTCTAGTGAGCTTTCCTGCTTTCATGCATTGCCAAGCTCTTACCTCAACCCTTGGCACATCAAAGTGGAGAAGAGATCCAGTAGTGCCACATGAGTGTTAACCAGGCTAGCTCCATCATCTCCATTTACACTGTATGGTCAGACAGTCCCTTGCCTCTTGACAAGAAAGCTTTGTCAGGGACTGCATGACCTGTCATTCCCAGGTGACATATGTAATTCAAAGCAGGTCAAGTGACACAGCAGTGACTGAGGGTGTCCTTGGTCATCCCTTTATCTAGTTTAAAAAAATACTAACCAAAGCGATAGCTGATCTACATATCTTTGTATGAGATATATATACCCAGACAAAAATAAGTTGCATTCTGTGTTATAGTGCTGCTGACTGAATATTCTTTTTGTTCAGCCCGGTTTTCATTTCTCTTAGGAAAAAAAAAAAAAATTGAGAAATTTCCCAGTGTGAGCCCCAGGAAGCATCTATGTTATGTACAGTATGAGGTATTTTATCTGCTAGTGCACAGCAAATACTGTGAAGTAACACCTGGGAGTTTTTTCACGTTTTACCAGCTAGTGCACATGCTGTACAAAACTCAGGAGCTGAGGTTCTGGAGCAGCATCTGTTCTCCTGCCCATGTTATTAATCTGTTCCTTTATATGAAGAGGTTACAGTATATGGTGAATCTTGTGCAAGTTCTATTAGAGTAATTTTGTGGTTTTAGACATAAAAGTTAGTCATCTAAAATGTAATGTAATTTAAAAAGAACTCCTCCTCTCTTCCAGGAAATAAAACAAGATTTGGTACAAGGTGAACATTTTTAGACAATTTTCTAAGAGGGTAGTACCAGGAATTTTCCAAAGCATTTGACATACACTTCTTTTATTAGAAGCCACCTTCCATTAAGAAACAAGTAAGAAGTTTTTTTTCACTGATAATGACAGATTTACTGTGTTAATATTATTAAAAAAGACCTTGAATATATTCTCTTTAGTCACACTTCAGTGAGGGAGAATTTCAGGTTAGGTGCTACACCTCAAAAAAGAATAACATAACTATTGTTGCAGAAATGTGTGTTTTACTGTAGTGTGTCAGACCAAAAGTCTTTTGGGCTTCTTCCAGCAACTTCAAAGGTGTGTCACTGAAAACAGAAGTGAACCATGCACGTTCCCCTCTTTCTGTGACATATACAGTGCATCCAGTGTGTGCAGTATGGCAGCAACAAAAAGCATTGGGATTGGAAATTTCACCGGAAGTTTACTGACCTGAATGCTTTCTACCTGCACTTGAAAACAACATGTTCTGTTGCCTGTGCTAATCATCCATTCTTCTGTGCTTCCTAAGCTTATGGCTAGATCACATAAACCGCTTCAAAATGAGAGTTTTGCTCAATGTCTGTGAGAATGGTGCAAAATCGATTCCTACCTTCTGTGAAATTTTGCATTGTTTTATCAATAGTATTTTCTTTATTTGTTTGATTGTGATTTGGGGCCAGAAGTAACAGAACTCTGAATACAGCATTTGATAATTAGCCAGAGCTAAGCCTTTCCTATGTGGGCACCAATAACCTTGTTTGTGCTGTCTTTACTCAAGATCACCCTGTTTCTAATTCTCTGTTTAATAGTATTCTAGATTCTGTTATCAAAATCCTTCAACTTTCTCCATTACTTTGCTGCCAGGTTTCTTAGAAGTCCAACGGCCTAAGAGGTCCTTCTTTACCTAAGATACAACATTTCCTAATCCCCAAGGGTGCTTTAAAAATCATTTTATAAATCAAGCTTCTCTGTTTCCATGGCCATGTGTAATTGTGCATATACCTTTTTAAAGATACTTACTTTGGAAGCTGGAGAGAATTAAGGAAAAAGTTCAACTTAACTTAAACTAAAGTATCTCGGTATTACTATTTAACACTTCAATATTATTTTTGTTCATTTTATTCTACACATACCTTCATCTGGGTTTTCTCCATTTCTGTGTTCTTTGCAATGTTGGATTCAATCCTTAATTATCGCATGCCTGGGAGGAAAAGAGACAGCAAGTGTTATAGATGAGTGGTCAATGGCAAGGAAAACTGTCCCAGGGATTAGCAAAGCAAAGCTGGTATATTTCCTACACTGGGACTTCTGAGGGAGGAAGGGTTGATAGATGCTCTTACACTACCTTTATGAAACTTTGAGATTCTTGATACAGTTACATGTCCTCATTGTGTCAGTCTAAAGTCCCCTCTGTCACGATACCGTGGCAAAAAGCCTTAAAAAAGAATTGAGAATATCCTTGCACTTTATGGTACAGTGATTTGAGTGTGATTCCTCACTGGATCTGGTAAGAATAAATATATAGAATAATATACTTGAAAAAAGAAAAACTTAAAAAAACCCCAAACCACCTAACCTCAGTTTAGTAAGAGTAAAACCACAGTAAGTGTAGCAGTATATATATATATATAAAACATGAATTCTGTGTGTAATTTCCAATTTTTTTGAGATAAAGTTTTCTCAGCATAATTTTGTAATTCTAAAAATGGAAAATTGTGGCTGTTTTTTGTCTGATACTTACCAGTGTAATTTATTACTGAAAAAGAAAAGAGAAAAGCTGCATATTTCATCATATAGAGAGCGCAGAGAAATCTTGTTTCTCATAGGAGCTAAGGCAGTTACACATTTCTGAAAACTGAGCAAACACAAAATAAGATTTCTTTTTACTCTGCCACTAATAGGTGAGCACACCAGGCAATACACCATAAGAAAAGAAATGACAGTTAGTGATACTTATAATAATTAGTGTACTTTTGCTAATGCATCTGAACATCTCACAGAATTTTGAGTGGAGCATTCACATTGTGCTGGTGAAGCTAAATAGTACATTTTTCAATGGCTACAATTGTTACTGCAACCCTCGCTAAAATTAAAGGAGGTTAGATTTCTAACTGATGCACCTTTCAAAATCAAATTTCAGTTACCGGGGAAAGTGGTGGTGCTTGGTTGCCGGCTGGGCTTAAACCACGACAGTTATACACAAAGTCTGTCTCGATGAAGAAAGAAAAGCACATCTTGAGATCACACTTGTGTCCATTTGTAGCATGTTGTGTCTGTATATCTGCATTCTGACTGAAAGACTTCTGTTATTTTAATATTTTTTTTCTCCTCCTTCAGGTCTCGTGGAAACCTCCTCTGATACAGAATGGTGAAATCCTTAACTATGAGATTCGCATGCCTGATCCACGAATTGTCATTACTGGGAATACTTCATCAACGTTAAGTCATTTGGTGACTAATCTTATACCCTATACAAACTACGCGGTCACTGTAATAGCTTGTTCTGGAGGCGATGGCTTTCTAGGAGGCTGCACAGAGAGTTTGCCTACCAGCGTGACTACACCTTCAACAGTTCCTCAGGGTGTTAGTCCATTGTCTGTGACTCCAATCAGTGAGTCCTTTATTGCAATTTCTTGGCAACCACCGCTAAGGCCAAATGGTCCTCATCTGAGGTAAGCTTTTAGTTGCAGCTGAGATGGCAGTTTTCTTCTCCTTACGTAAATCTGACTCAGAAAATTCTGGGTGATGCAAACTTTATGATGTGACATCTTCATTTCTGACCTTCTAAGTTCCTCTTTAGGGTTCAGGAGACCATGAGTGGACTCACGGAAAGTGGGTATGTCTAGAAGCAGATAGCAGGTGAGCTTTGAATTGTTTTGAATTTACGATGAGTCAGGACTATTTAAAGCAAGTGTGTTGTCTGTACTGTGGCATTTACTTTGCAGAACACATTTGGGAAGGCTCTGGGTCTTTCAGATCAGTGCTGGCTGAAAAGCCACAAGGAGCAAGCACAGGATATTTGCAAAGTCATAACTGGTTTGGGCTGCAGCATCAGCCACGTTTTCGTGGTCAGTTCAGGCAACATGTTCCACCAACAAAATGACAAGAAAAGTACGAGAACTCTGTGAACACAAATATTTAAGACGTACAATATTCTCAATATTCTGTGGGGGTTATTGTACATAAAAAGAAAGTGACCATGGTAGTGTGATGACATGAAATAAGCTTCAAAACTTAACTGATTAATAAATTGGAAATGAGAGAATGTGTGAGAAAAATGAAAGTTAAAATGCTACAGGTTTGATGACAGAGCCAAAAATGGGAAATGCAAGGAAGTGCTGGGTATAGCTGGCTGGATTTCACCACAGGAGCTATGGAAAGGCATCTYTTCTGAGATTTGTCTATACTGATGGGATGGGGGATCTTGACTTGAATCTGTTGATTACTGAGTGTATCTGTGTATACATTAAAAAAAAAAATTTGGGTGCATGAAGATTTATAAAGACAAATATATCTTTATACACACACAATAAAAAAAGGTCAAACAAATCTTTCATTCTAGTGCTTTAACATATTGGGAAACATTGTGCATGGAATTATATCTCTATATTCCATATGTTCTGGTTAGTAGTTCTCTTCTAGGTGCACTGATGGGTTCAATAATTATCACGCAATGCCCTTTCAGTTGCGTATGTTATTACAGCACAGTAGCTTGACTCTTTCTTCAGGCTTAATTAGGGCACACTACAACTGAATGAAATGATGATTGCTCTACAGTAAAATTTGAAGTTTTTGAAAAGCAGTCTCTGTTATTCTGGGGTTAACAACATGACCATTTTACCATAGATTATTGAAGTAATTCAGCACAACCTACATCTGCAGACTTCATTTCCTTCATGGTGTGCCATGCTGCCCTCAACAAGAACAACCACTGAAGCAGCTGCTCTGTACAGCATGATGGAGCAAGAAGTCTGCAGCAAGCAGAGTAGCAGCAGCAGCTGCCAGTGGGGGTGATTTACACATGATCACCATTCATGAAATATATTGGACAGAATATGCCAGGATTGTTCCTAATAAAACTGTAATGATCTGTCTTTGGGTTCTGTTGACACTGATGAACCAGTCATGTGAGAGTTGTTCTTGGGGTATAAAGTCATCTGAATGTTTTGATAGAATTGGAGTTTAATTAGTTTTTACTATTTAATTTCTGAGGTTTTATTCCCAACTTCTGCAGTAATTTGGTTTGGCATCACTAAGGTCAGTGGCACAATGTTTGTTTGTACCTGTTGAGGATTATTCCCCAAACTCAAGGATGAAAGTTGTTGGAAGTCATGCACATACATCCTAGCTGCCATGGAGCATAGGAAGTCTCAGCTCTCTTGCAAGAGAGCTGCTCAGTTGATTTCTGGTTTCGAAGCAATGCAAAATCACTGTATGCAATACCTATTAAATACCCTCTTAATTCAGGGTCTCAAATCTGGAATGGTATTGTCCAACATTTCCTCATCACACTGGAGATGATCTTAACCTAAAAAAGATGTGTCAAATTACACATGAAACCAGTGGTCAGAAAGATCATTACAACGGGGTGGTGACCCACACCAAGGTATTCTGCAGAATGTTTAAACACAGAAGGAAACATTTTCACAAATAAGTGTTTAAAGTGAGAGTCTTTAAGATCTGCCTGAGTATCCACATACTTTTGGCTGGAATCTAACAGTAACACCTTTCCAAAATGGGGGGCAGGGAACGGATGATACACAGCAGCTCAGCCCTTTAGAAAATCAAGTTGCGTATTTAAGTGAACATGTATGTATATGACCCTACTTTGCTGGGTATCAGTGGAAACACTATTGCAACTATAGCTTGATTAAAACTGCAGCTCACCACTGAAAGCAATTTCAGAGTGGATCTATAACTGGTAGGAAGTGTAGAAACATCTGGTGCCTTAAAAAAGAACCATCAAACTGAAACAAAAGTCCTCTTAAAAAAACTCTGTGAAATGTAATAAAGAATAATAATCCTAAAGATTTTGAACAACTCTATATAATTTTGTTTCATTTAGAGTATAGTTTTCTATGTAATCCATAGAATGATTAGGAAATGCAAAACATGTTATCCCCTTTAGTTTGTGTAGACATGAAGTGATTTAATCTTCGATATATTCCATAAAGGTTTTGTGTAAAAGGTGACAAAGAGCGAGTGATGCAGAATGGATGGAAGGCAAGTTGTCCGAATCAGGCAGTCTCATGGCTGACCTGATGAAAGATGGGCTTTAGCTGACCTGCTGTTTGGAACAGATACAGGAATACAGCTTCAGATACCAATTAGGACCAGGATGAAATAGTTCGGTCTTTCAAGCTCACATCATGAATGTCTACCCAAATACCAAGGTGCCTTGCTAAGGTCTGCAGATGGAACAGTTAACTCATTCTACACCTGTTTGTCACCCGTATTTTATGCTGTGGTTATTTGCAAACACACGTTAAACACAATGCACACTTAAGTTGCTACTACCAGTAAAATAGTAACAGCAATGGTGTATGTTTCAGCACATTTGCAAGAGAGACATTGTCATTCCATATTCTGTAGCAGTCTGTGCATATCAGATGGCATCAGTCAAGTCTGTGTGAGACCCTGCTACTGGGCTATTTGGACTTGATCTTCACAGCATTTCCACAAGTTTAAAATCTGTAAATCATTAAATAAACTCGTTCTTTCAAATGGAAGTGCTTCATTTTCCATTTTCAAAGTAGTTTTTTTTATCTAATTGAATGTTGTAAATCATGAAACATTAAAAAGAATGTTTATCTCAGAAAGTTTACAGCTGTAAAAACAAAATAATGTGTGGCTTTAAAAAAAAAACTGGGTTTTTTTGTGTAATAACATTAGTTGAGATAATCCTGGTGTTCTGCTTGTCTTTTGTGTTAGATATGAGCTCCTGAGACGTAAAATCCAGCAACCACTTGCATCAAATCCCCCTGAAGATTTAAATCTGTGGCACAATATTTACTCAGGAACTCAGTGGTTTTATGAAGATAAGGGTCTTAGCAGGTGAGATTACAAAAACTATAAAAACAAATGCTGGCATTTTGTATAGTGTATGTTTAATAGTTCAAAGTATTTCTTGTGTCTTTATGTAGTGAACATATTAATTATGTAATGAAATATTTTTTGTCATCATCTTTGGTATTAATCATTCTAATATGCAGGAATTTATTATTAGTCTGTCATCCTTGACTCATATATTGTTTTGCTCTGAAAAGCAAATGAAAATAAAGATCTTGTGAAATTTTAGCATTGATATGCTCATGCAATCAAACCATTTAGGTTTATGTATATATATGCTCTAGATTTGTGTGTTGGCAAAGTCATAGCACAGGCAGAATGAATGTTTGAGAAGTCCTAGCTGGGAAACATTTGAAACTTGGTTTCAGCATTGTTTTTCTTACCTGGTTTTAAAATTCAAATTAACAGTTGCTTTTATATCTCCAGAGGCAAGAAGAGTGTTTATTGCACTCTCAGCAGATCTAATTTAAGGGCAGCTTTGTGTTAGCTTCATTATAGTTAAATGCAGAGTGTTGAGAGTTGGGAAATGGAAGATGGGTTCTGTTTCTCAGTATGTTACAGACCTACTGTGTGGTATAGAGCAAGGCATTTGCTCTTGCTCAACCTTAGTTTCCACACCTTGAAGTCAAGGCTACCACCCTTAAGACAAGCAGACACACACATTAAGAACCTGTAACGGAAGACTCAACATGGATTCTGCAGTGGTTTTTTGTATGTAAAGTCTTGGGAAAACATTCATGGATGTTTTCAGGATATGTGTGTTCTCTGTGTTTGCGTGCTGATGTGCTTTATGAGGACTACGTGTCAGTCATTGCCCCTCAAATATCTGTATGTTGCTTCTACTTACTTTGATAAAAGCTGTAGGAGCATCCCTCCTGAACACGATGTGAACCAGCAGAATGTGACCTCTGCTCCAGACTGTTGTATAGACCAAGCCAAGGGCTACTGCTTCTGGCTTGTCACTGCCTACTTGCTGAAAGTCACTGCTCATTTTCTTCCATTGCAACAATTTATCATGGAGCTGTTCTTTTACCCAATCTTGCCCAAGTGTCCATTTCTTTCTTAAACCATGTTTGAAATTCTACGTAGAGTTTCCTTTGGGTTTAGTTTAGCTCATTTCAGCAGCRCTGATGTGTGCAGCAGTTGTGTTAGCAGTTCAGAGGGGGCAATAAATTCAGACAGGGTCTCAGTGACAAGACATTAGGCACAATGACCTTYTGGGTTGAATGAGCTATGGCCAGAAAAGTGTACCTAACCCTCGGATACACCTGAACACTTCTTTTGGGGAGGGTTCTGCAACTTGCATCTATGTTTTTGCAGTCAACAACTCAGGATGAGCATGTGGCTGCAGAGTTGCTGCTGCAGAGAGACGCAAGCCTTATTTTTCACAGAAAAAAAATCCATATATCAGCATCTATTTTTATTTATGGCATGTTTTAAGCATGTTTCAGAATTAGTGTTTTTTTTATTATATTCCTGCCAGAAGTCTATTTTCACAATGTTTTTTTTTTTTTTCAGATGACTTTTTCATTTCTAGTAGGCTAGGCCAAACTTCTTTTACTTTCACTATTTGAAAAATGAATCTCAAATTCTTATCATTAAATTGCAAGAATAGATTCCATTCATCTTTTATTGCACCTGTGCTGCAATGACCAAGAGAATACTACGTGTTTGCAAGCAACAGAAAGTGCAGAGAGGGAAATAAGATGTGTTATGTATATTGTCACCGATCTACCATGGTTATCATTAGAGTTGGAGCTAGTGAGCTCCCATTAGTTTGCTTTCTTCTTAGTGGGACTGTTAAAGTTTAGCTCTTTTGAAAATTAGACTGGATGGTTGCATAATATAGGGTGCTATAGTAAAGCAGTAAAAAAAAAAAAAAAAAAAAATGTTTTGTAGAGAAATCCCTAAATATTAGGCATTTGCTGTATGTTCCTTTACTGTGTTTGTAGACAGCTATCCCAAAGTGCTGCAGCTTCGGTGAAAATTTGATCAAGACAATCCTACGTTTCTGTGCGCATTTTTGTGGGGGGCTTCTTATGATGGAATTAACTTTGAGATTATGAAATCCCACTTAAAATACATTAATATGCCATTTGATATAGAGAAGAAATTATGGAGTGACAGTCACTTGGTTTACTAAATATACACGGAGTATTTAATAAAACTGTGTAAGTTGAATATACACAGTTCTGAAGAAAATTACTTTCTTAAATGAGTTTGCATTCCTAGGCACTTTTTTTTGATGTTTTTGTTGTGGGAGAGTCCTGGCTGTGTGGCGAATCACTTTTACAAATGAGATTCTGCACGTTAAAATCAGTGGGTTTCCCAAAAGAGGGAAAAAAGCCTCATTTGATTAAATTCTGATCCAAATTTTGGCAGGTTGCCACTGCTGTAATTACATATTGAATTGAGCTATAATCTCTCAACACCTCAGAAGCTACAACTATGAAGAAGTGAAATAATGTGTTTTATTTTTGTTACCACGTTAATAGTGCTGAATTACTTCCAAAAAATAGACTTCTCTTATAGAATCTTCATTGGCGCAAACCATGCAGCTGCACTTGTTGGAGAGGGAGGGAAGAATCGGCAAAACTTTGGCACAGGCAGAAGGTTTACAGCAAATGTTCTTTATGTCTGCATTTTTCATTCCATTTAATTATTTTTAAAATGTCTTAGGTACACAACATACGAGTACAAGCTCATAGTGCACAACGAGGTAGGATATACATCAGGTGAAGAAGTGGTAGCTACTACATTAGCGGGATTACCAGAGAAAGGAAGTATCCTCATTGCACGTGCTGTTAATCACACTGCTGTAGAAGTGGAATGGTCAAAACCAAGTAAGTGTGCTTAGTATTTATTCCAGTAACTAGATGTTAACCTGTCATCACTTATGYTGGTCTGCCTTGCTCTCATAGGAAACACAGTCCTTGTCTTGATTTGTAATATACCTAAGTGTCCTTGAAACGAGAGGAAAGAAATAGGAAAAGAAATGTGCACATTTTGCTACTTCTCAGTCATGTTTGTATTTATTATATGCTATTTCTGCAGAATGAGAATAGTGAAAGTGAATAAATAGTTAATGCAAACTCATGAGAAATCTATAAAGTAGTAGTACACAAAATCCTGTTGTCTTTGTGGTGTATTTCATCTGTTTGTATGAAAATTTACACATACATTCCTTCAGGATGAGAGGATCCCCTTTCTCTCTCTTTTTCCTCTGCTCCTTAAAATGAATTTAGCCAATTTCTCTAGTTGGTTTGCTAATACAGCAGTGGGGAATTTCTTCATGACTTACATGCAAATGATTTTATAAGGACTGGGTGCTGAATTGCAACTAATGTAGTCTCTTTATTTTATAATTGCATGCCTGAAGTAGGCATGCTTATAAAAACTGACAAATGTAATGGATCTGAAGCAGCTCGCTGAAGTTTCATTACCTTAGTAACCTAAACCCCTGACCTTCTAGATGTAGGTAATGCAATCTGGTTTTATTTTCATTCATACCTTAGAAATTTTCTTCATATATGTTTGTGAATGCAAAGGTTAAACACCAAGACAGGGCCATTCGTTATTTGAAAACCTTATCATATTTTATTACTTCTTATGTTGCAATAAGCATATTAACTATTTTGTATAGCCATGTTTCATTTTTTCATAACATTAAACGATTTTCTTGTTTTCTTTGGGAACTTGGGAGTCCTTAAGGTAAGTTGCCTTGCTAGTTTCCTTTTTCTGGAAAATGTACTGAAGGTTTCTGACTTCTAAGGATTTAGGACTTGTACTGTACCACTTAAAATAAAAATAACATATCACTCTTGATTAAGAATTTCTATGACAAAACTGTGTACTATTAAATCTGAACACATGCTTTTGGCTTTTATCAATGCTATTTCCCAGTCAGCTGAGTCCTGTTCAGTGGTACATTTTGTCATCTAAAGCAATATGTGTCAGTGCTTAAAGTTTTTGTCATAATTATTCTTTTCATCTTGGTACCTACTGGAAACGCAGTTGCATTTGATCAGATCTGAACTTAAACTGTTTGACAAAGGACAGATAAGATAACAGACTATATCTGAGTTACTAAAACGGAGAAGCAAGGCTTGCCTGGAATCCTTGTTTATCCACCAGCTCAGACCAATGAACGTCCTTCCCTATGTAGCCAGAAAATCGTACTGTTTTTTTTTCWTCCTTTCACTGGGGAAGCTGGTGCTGAGAAAAACACATTTTAGGAAGAAATGTGAGGAGTTGGTTTTTTCCCTGTAAATATGATGTTTCTGAGTGTATTACAGCTTTACATGTACATGTACAAATGCTATCATGCTTGTTTTAAAATAATAACACGTAGATTTTCATTTTCACTATGGCCAAAAGGTCGTCTGTGTAAAGTTGAATGTAACTATAATTTAAGGCATAGGCACTTGCCCCTTATTCATGGCTAGAGGACTAAACAGGAATTCAGTACTTTTGGGGTAGGGTAGGGATGTGTTTTTTGAAGGGAAGGAGCAAAAAGGGAAAAAATCTTTGAGGTTTCCATCTTAAACTAGTGCCATAGAGGAATTTGATTTGCTCTTTTCCTTCTATCTGGGTGAAAGCCATCCTAGCAAGCTGCAAGGTCCGTGCACCACTGCTAGCAGTGGGTTTCACCTATTAATTTGTTTACTTCACAGATTCCATTGTCATCATGGGGATGTCTAAAGAAAGAAAGCTTTCTCCACTACTAGATAGGATGATGAACTGTTAATGATTTTCATATAATCATAGAATCATAGAATAGTTTGGGCTGGAAGGGACCTTTAAAGGTCATCTAGTCCAACCCCCCCTGCAATGAGCAGGGACATCTTCAACTAGATCAGGTTGCTCAGAGCCCCATTCAGCCTGATCTGGAATGTTTCCAGGGATGGGGCATCTACCACCTCTCTGGCAACCTGTTCTGAGGCAAAAAAGTTATTGAGTACCTCCGCCTTCTCCGTGTCCAAGGTAACGAGGTCTCCCGTTTCGTTCTGGAGAGGCCCCACGTTTTCCCTAGTCTTCCTTTTATCCCCGAAGTACCTATAGAAGCTTTCCTTGTTTCCCTTGACATCCCTGGCCAGATTTAATTCTATCAGGGCTTTAGCTTTCCTAACCTGATTCCTGGCCGCTCGGACAATTCCTCTGTGTTCCTCCCAGACTACTTGTCCTTGCTTCCATCCTCTGTAGGCTTCCTTTTTGTGTTTGAGTGTGTCCAGGAGTTCCTTGTTCATCCATGCAGGCCTCCTGGTGTTTTTGCCTGATTTCCTCTTTGTTGGGATGCATCACTCCTGAGCTTGGAGGAGGTGATCCTTGAATATTAAACAGCTTTCTTGGGCCCCTCTTCCCTCCAGGGCTTTATCCCATGGTACTTTACCAAGCAGATCCCTGAAGAAACCAAAGTCTGCTCTCCTGAAGTCACGGGTAGTGAACTTGCTGTGCGCCCTCCTCTGTACCTTAAGGATCTTGAACTCCACCATTTCATGGTCACTGCAGCCAAGGCTGCCCTTGAGCTTCACATTTCCCACAATCCCCTCCTTGTTGGTGAGAACAAGGTCCAGCATAGCACCTCTCCTCATTGCCTCCTCTACCACTTGAAGAAGGAAGTTATCATCGACTCATTCCAGGAACCCCAGATTGCTTATGCCCTGCTGTGTTGTTCCTCCAACATACTGGGGTGGTTGAAGTCCCCCATGAGGACCAGGGCTTGTGAACATGAGGCTGCTCCTATCTGTCTATAGAGAGCCTCATCTGCTTGGTCTTCCTGGTCGGGTGGCCTGTAGCAGACCCCCACAGTAATGTCACTTGTCCCTGCCCTCCCCTTAATCCCTACCCATAAGCTCTCGGTCAGCTCCTCATCCATCCCCAACCGGAGCTCCATGCACTCCAGCTGGTCATTGACATAGAGGGCAACACCCCCTCCTCGTCATTTTGACAGCTTTGGAAGAGCAGTCTGCATCTCTGCTTATAAGGGTGAAATTGAAGGCACTTGATGGAATTTTTGCTTTTTTTTAAATAAGGGGGTCTGCATAAAATTTGTTTTTCTCTTCACAATAAATATTGTTGATAAAAAATTTGCTGACTGAATATTTACCAGTTGATCTCCCAATGTTTTTCCTTTCTTTTCTTAGCACTACAAGATTTGCAAGGAGATGTTGCATATTACACCCTCTTCTTGAATTCTACTGATGATAGAAGATCTCTCAGGATCCAGGCTGATGTAAACTCTATAGTCATAGGTGATTTGCAGCCCAACACAGAGTATCAGATATTTTTTCAAGTTTTTAACGGAGCCCACAGCATCAACAGTGAAGATGTGCATGTGACTACCTCAGATGGAGGTTGGTTAGCAGTGAATGCGGCTTGGCTTAAAATCTGAGAATGAAATTGATTGATTTTTGTTAGGGTTGAGATCAGTCATCCTTCCATTATAAAATTTCCGGTATAAAAGGAAAAAGGGCTAAAACGMTAAAATGCTTAAGTGCTGGTTGTCATCATGTGGTAGATCAATAAACGGTCCCACTGAGACAGAAGCAAAAGCTCTAATAGCAGATATTAACCCAGTTTGTTCTCATCTTCTCCTGCATACTCCTATCTGTGTGCACTAAGTTTAGAACTGAGTTCCTATCAATAGATGGTGGAATTCAGAAACAATTAATGCGTTTTTTAAAAGATTTGCTCTGTGAAGCAATATGCTTTTGACATGACAGTCATACACAGGGCCTTTCCTGAGTCACCAGAATTTCTAGGTGTAAGTTCAGCCTCAAAGAAAATTCTTTGAGAGTCATTTCTATGCCAGTGGGGGGAGGAGCAGGGGGAGGAATAAAATAAAAAAATAATTGTGAATCTGAAATGTGTTTAGAATGGTCTTTCTAATCTTTTTGCTTTATAAAGTCTCATTATAAACATTATAATATCATTACCTCAGAAGCAAGTGTTCCAGGTCATTAGCAAAGCACTTTAAGTGAGGATTCCATTTCCTTTCTGATGCCAAAGGTCAGCACCTTTTGTTTATAAAATAGAATCGATCGCAAGGATAATTTTTCAACTGGTAAAGATGGGTTGTTATGATAAAAATAGGTCTTTGCATGGTGATTTCTGACATGCTTAGATAATTATGTAATTTAACGCTAAGGAAGGTGGGGGTTTTTTGGTTTTTTTTTTTAAATAAGTGTTAGACTTCATCATTACCTATAGTAATCAACATTCAAAACCATTTACATAATGACAATATTGCATATTGCTTCATAGTGCTTCGGCTATGAGGCTGATAACGTCACGTTCTACCAGACATAAAGTATTTTGGTCTCAGGTTTTGCTTTAAAAGCAAAATGCTGTTTTTCTTTTTTTGGAAGGATTAGGATTGGGGAGACATAAAAATAATGTTTGCATGTTGGCAGTGCAGATGGGTGAATAATTTATCATCATATCTCACTGGCCACATACTACTGATGATTGACACTATGCTGCTGGTATAAAGCATTTTACCCTCAGCTCTCATGGTTTCTAACTGAGAGTATAATAAGCCAATTTACAGAAGACTACAGACTGTGATAACTTCATCAGAGGAAAGCAGATAAGCAGTGAACCCTTTGCTAAACCTAAATACTAATCTGCATTTGGTTAAACAAGTGCTTTTGCAGGGACAGCTGGAGTTTATTCAGTTTCTTCCTTTATTTCTAGAGCCTGAGGGCATGTTCCCTCCAGAGGTTGTCATCATCAACAGTACAGCTGTACGTGTCATCTGGACATCGCCTTCAAACCCAAATGGTGTTGTCACAGAGTACTCTATCTATGTAAATAATAAGCAGTACAAGACTGGAATGAACGAGCCAGGGTCCCTTCTTTTAGCAGATTTGTCTCCATTCACTGTATATGATATACAGGTTAGAATATATTTTTGGGGTTGTGTAATATACTTTGATTTTACATAAAATATGTGTATTTCCAAGCAGAATATTGTTTCATTAATTTCTTTACATACATGGACATATACTTACACTGATGTTTGTGGGTATATACATACAAGGCATAAATTTATTTTCAGCATATTTTAGGTCTGTGTACACTTTTCATAATACAAATTTCCATTATCTTTTTTCAAACCATCAAAACTCCATTTACTTTCCCCTAAATGCTCTGTGCTACAACATTAGCAAAGCCTCAACATATATTACAAAGAAGCAAAGATTCTACTCCTACTCATTAAAAGAAAATTGCAATTGTTTTAGAAACATCAGGCATGCATAATATATCAGAACAGAGAAATAATGATATTGCATTTGTCATCCTTTTATCATTTTTTTTCTCCTTATCCTTCTGAGGAGGAAGCAGAGCTGATCTCTGAAATGATAGTAGTACGTTTTATGCTATTAATAAGTACAATATTTTTTCTTTGCTTTTCCCTTTCCCTATCTTTGCCTCTCTATTCATATATCTAATGAAAGGCAAAATACCATGTGCAGAATAAAAAAAAAAAAGAATAAATAGTATCTTTCTATCCTTAAGTTGTATTAACATATTCAAGAAATGCAATTTGACGCTCAATTGTAACTATACCTCTCTATTTCATTCAGGTGTGATTTGCATTATATATGAGAAGGACTTAGTAGTACCATGTATACTTAGTTCTGAAAATTTGCATCCAGTCACTACATGCCATAAATAAACATCACAGACAGGCATACCGTAACAGACTTCTATGTTCCAGCCCCACTGAAACAGCAAACCTCCATCCATGAATACACGTATGACTTTCTGAATGCCACTTGGAACCACAGTTGTCTTTTCTCAATAACAATGCAAATTCAGTGTACTGCCTTACTTATAGACTCTCTATATTAATTTACCATGGCCACCTTCTGTTGCTTGAGATGTTAATTATTCCTCTCTTCTGTTTTCCTAGTCTTTATACTGGACTTATATTTGCATCAATGTGATAGGCAAAACCAAAATTAGCTGGGTTTATTTTTCTTTTCTTTTGATTCTTTTTCTTCCTGTCCTGGAAACAATATTACCTTGGATGCATGTGCATCTCACTGGTAATCTTACTGCATTATCTTTCATTTTTTGTGCTCTTTCATTTTGAGTAACTTCTCTGTTGACAATACAGAAACGTCACCATCCTTCACTAGCTATTTCACTTTGCCTCTGCTTAGTTTAATCCCAAGAATAGAAGGAATAAGTTTTTATTTCTCTGGCATTTTTCATAACAAAGTGTATGATTCCTATTTACATTTTTCACTTTTAATTTTCTAGAATAGACACGAGGGAATAGAAAATATTAAGGAAAAATTAGCCTTATTTTTATGTCAGAATATATGGTAGGTGTAGAAAACTTACTCAAGGCTCCAAATCAAAGTACATTTTTTTCAATGCTGTGTACCAGATTCTACATATACATACAGAAAAACAAATTTACTGCAACTCTGCTGGTGATAATTTAATAGAGAACAGCAATTAGTGCCAGAGGGCTGCATGTACCCTTTTTTTGAAAGTGGTGTGGGAGAATGTGATACAGTGCAGTATATCTCTGGTAGATATACTTATCTCAAAGCTGCGGTGTTTTCCTGGCTGTGTGGAATCTGTTAAATAGAAAAGAATAAAATCTTGAGTGAAGAGAGAAGTCTAAACAAGTAGCAGAGCTGAATCATTTCTGTAGCTGGGTATGTGAAACTCATGTTCTTCTTCATCAGATTGAAGCCTGCACAGTGTATGCCTGTGTGAGAAGCAATGGGACGCAGATTACAACTGTGGAAGACGAGCCAAAGCAGCTGCCAGCACCCATTATTCACGTAATTGGCTCAAGGTACTATGCTATAGGTGGTTTTCATATATCAGAGCAATTTGTGGCCAGAATGGGGACCAGAATGTGAGGTTGTCTTCTCTCAATTGAATAATGTGCATAAGAGAATTCAGTATACACTTTGAAAACAGTTTACGTGGTTGTAATTTTTGGTCTTGGAGTTTTTGGCCAAAAGAGCAACTGAAGAAATCTCACTCTTGTTTGATTGTACATACCCATTTGGGTATCACTGTGCTGTGATAATAAATAAAGCATAAGTGGATGTAGTTAAGAGAAGAAGTGTAGAGGAATGAAAATTATCACATTTTGCTGTCAGTTAAGAAGAGGAAGATTAATGCTCAGGGAGCAATGCGATGCTGATAATGGAAACTTAGAATAATTGTGGGTAAAAAAAAGTCACCTATCACAACAGTAAGAATTAGTAAGCTATCTTAAAAGGCATGCATATCTATGTCTCCTTGAACCACTGTGTGCAATCTGCCTATCCACTACATCCACAGGCATGGGCAAACTTCTTAACTGTAAAGGGAGCATCAGATTTGCAGTCCTTAGAAGCAGCCAAATAGTAACATAAACAGTGATTCCTTGGGAGTTAATATCTTCCAAAGACAGACTAAAACTAAGCTCACCAACACATTTTTCAGAATTACACCAACAATAAAACAGCCTCCTGTGTGTATGTTATTGCTCATGTGATTTTATTACACTTCTGGTGGAGTATGCTCATTAGCAGTGGTTTTTATTGAGAGAAAAAAAAATCTTTTTAAATAAAAAAAATCTAACATCTGAGCCTTCAGAAATGGCCAACAGAATGGATTTTCTTCTCCAGTCTCTTAAGGACTTTGGTTTGCTGTTTATCATTTCCACATTGTGCTTGAATTCAGCATTTGTCTCTGTATAAGGGTGAAATTAAGCTTGCTGTTTTTCAGTCACACATACAGATATAGTCAAAGCTTGTTTGATGATATGACCTCAGTTCAGGATCTCATCTTTTGCCCTTGGCTTTAACTTATGTATGCCTTTGTCTGTATTGTCTGTAGTGCAAACACTTATGCATGTTTCTGCTATCATATATAGACTAAATATGTCATAACACGTGAATGCAAAAGGATCAAAAATGCCTTCCTACTTTATAATCTGCTCAGCCAGAAACAGACTCTGTTTCTACACTGCCTTTTCCTACATGTCATATTATCATCAGCTGTTCTTATATCCCAAAAGAATACTAACTACTGATCGATTGCCCGGACATGTCTGGCCGTGGCCTACACGTGCCCCGGGTAGTTCATTTATTTGCCACGGTGGATTTGCTAGAGTGGAATTTAATCAATAGCTAATTCATTAATTCTGGTCCTCGAGTATGTAGGGATTGTGCAGTATAAAAATGACTGGCTGGCTTCAGCTTTGACTGAAATATGACAAACACTACAGCTGACAGCTTCAGCAGGTGCTGGGCTGAATATGAATTTTGCTTATTTATCCTCCATAAAAGAAAAAGCTTGGGCAAAAAAACAGTTTATGTAGACAAGAGGACATTTTAATACATATCTGTCATCAGACAGAGAAAAAAGGCATTTCTAGAGTATAGGCTCATGGGATACCTGAGATATAATACAGACTGTGCAGTTTACTGTCTTTAATTGGAATCATGGTGGTTTTCCCTCTTCTGAATCAGTTTGGGGGGCTGTATTATTGATGAGAATGTTGTAGGATAATGTCTTTGTAGCATTCACAAACAATTGTTTTAAAATCTGCCTCAAGGTGCTGCATGACAGAAATTATAATTTCACCCACCAACTTCTTAGAAGTCTTTCTGATAGCAGCTCCATCCACACTGTTCTAATGAAGGTTATACCACTGGARCCATTATAAATACCTTACTTTTCCACCCCTTACAGTTAATAACTCAGCTTCAGGCTGAAACTTGGCACAAAAGGTCACAGTCCTGGAATGATTATTTTATAATGCCAAACTTCAAATAGAAAACAGTATGGAACCCAGTCCTGAAGTCCTAAATCAGGTTCTGGTTTCTTATGTTTCTTGTCTGGGTTTTGTTTTTTTGGAGGGGGGTGGCATTGGCCATCGTTAGGTAGAAACAAATCCTATTGAAAGCAAGTATGCATTTTTTTTTTAGTTAGGACCTCAGGGTTTGTCTCTATAGAGAAGTATTGTATTTTATTGCACAGAGTAGAAAGTTCTCTGAGTGATGTATACATGTGGATGCTGACTTAAAGTTTGTGTAGTGGATTAAATTCTCGTGGTGTGTTGGAAAATAGTTCATTTCCCTTAAAAATACTTTTCTTCTTTCTTTTGTTCCTTATAATACAGCATGCTTATTTTTTTCCTAATAACAATACTTAGTAGAAGCTTTGTTTCTTTCAGAAAACTGAGGCACAATGCAGATGAACCCTGCCAGAAATTCTGTTCAGTGCTTAATTAAAAGGTTGATGGCTCTGAAAACACCACGTGGCATAAACTAGGGAAAATCCTTCAGAGCTTCATGAAGGAAGAGAGGGCCCTTTATGGACCTTGGGGGAGCCAGAAACCGTGGTCGGGGTGTAATAGAAAGCGCAAAGAAAATAAAGCCATGGGAGAAAAACTAGGTGAATTATTTGGTTTAACGTTCAGTATCATGGAGCTTGGGAAGATTTCTGTATCACATGCTGTTCGTGGGTGAATGAGCTGGAGGAACTATCTCAAATTAATATGTTAGTGCAAAAGATTTTAGAACAATTGGATAAAACATACAGTAATAAGTTGTTGGGATGATGTTATTTGCTCAAGAGTTCTAAAGGAGCTCAAATATGAAAGTGTCAAACTACAGTGCTGTGTAAAATATCCTTTAAGTTGGTCTTCGTACTGGAGGAATGGAAGATGAGACAATGTAATGGAGATTTCTCCAAGGGGATCTGGGGAACTAAAGAGCAGTAAGTCTGATTTTCCATACTGGGAAAATGGGTGGAAAGTACAAATAAAGGGATTCATAACTATGTGAATAAACATGGAATGCTGGGGAAGATTGCTGGTGGAGTCCAGACTATTGCTTGGTCTGATATACTATACGGATAGTATATCAGTATACAGATGAGTACACAGAGGAGTTGGGCTTCTGCCCGGGCAGCAAGGTGTGCTCACGATGGAAGGAAATCACTGACCTTTACCACCAGATGCCAGAAATTTCATCATATAGAAATGGCTGTGCTGCAACAACTGAAACTGATCCCAAATTCACACTTCTGAAGTCTGCTTTACTGAGACTTCAGTGTTTGACCTTACTGTTCCTTGGGGAAAATCGGCAGGGAAAACACAAGGAAAATCTCCCCATCAATTCCCCTCTTGCACAGTGCCAAAATGCAGAGCCACGGGAAGATTCACAGGAATGCACCACGCTATCCCTCTGACCAGAATCAATAATTAAGTTATCAGAAACAGGGAAATGAGCTCAGTGATGACACAGCCAGTCTTTTTTTTTTTTTTTCTCTCTTTTTTGAAGAAAAAACAAAGTCACAATGGTCTGCTTAAAACCACAAATTCCACTGGCACTTGGAGAAGTCTGGAAGGGAAAGAATACCAGAGCTACTGTACTGTATCAGCTGTGCTAAAAGGGGACTGAGCAGCTCATCCAAGGAATGTACAGCCACAAATTCTGAGAGTCAGGAGGGGCGCGATGTATTGTGCCAAAGAYGGAAGGAAGCATATTTCATCAGCTTGAGTAAATCTGCAGGTTGAAGCAATGGTCTGGACAATGTCCAGCAATGTCCAACTTGTGTGTCCAGGCAACGTACAAAGTCAGGTTTCTCAAGTATGCTTAGTTTTATAGCACTTTACCTGAAATCTCTAAGGCAGTGTTCCCATGCAGRAAACCTGATCGGTCTCCCTACTTTAGTAATGGGAAAAACAAGGCACAGAAAGATTTCACAAAGAAGTTTGTAGCAACAATAGAAGCGTAATGCTATTTATCAGACTTTCTGTATTGTGTCATACCGCCACTCTAATTATGTTAGCACTGCAGTCCACGATACAGCAAATGCTGAAGCAGTTGCTCGGTATGTGTGATCTTCTGATGAGGAAAGTATTTCATCCACTGGTCATTAATAATAGCAGTGTTCCCTATCTTAAGCATGTCAGGTAAATCTTGTGATTTTTCTGTGACTTTTTTTTAATTCCAGCTCCTGAAAGTAAAGTCATTGAATCTTAGATTTGCTGTGGTTTTTTTTAAATTTAAGCCTTATATATGATGAGACTAATATCACATTTGCTCTCAAGATTCAAAATTAAGGCCTTATTATATTCTTAATCTTGATGGTTAAACCTTTGCTACTGAGTTGAGGAAAAAAAATCAGTTCTTTTCATGGCTCGTGGATACTCGAAGCAGGCAAAAAACATAATTTCTTTTCCAAAGTCTGGTTTACCAAAATGTGTCCGATGTTATATCAAACCTGAAATACTGATATTTTTCATGGATATAAAAAAATATTATTTCTACCTGGAAATGTCAGAATGAATTTTCTTCACATGCTTGAGCCAAAGGATTTCAGTTTGCTCTGTTGCGCCAAAAGCAAATACACCTTTGTGCATCAGTTTGAAATTGTTCTTTATCTCCTGGAAGTGCTGCAGTGCCTCATGGACCTTGTAGTCTGAAGCAGTGCTTTTTTGTGAACCTGATTAGGCTGCCTTTTCTCTAGGAGGTGAGGCCTACCTTCAGTATTTTTGCCACATTGACAGCAGTCACAGAAGGGACTCATCCAGCATTTGAACTATCATAAATGGCACATGCTTGAAATGAAGTTTTCCCTGGGCAGACAAGGACTATACGCCACATGCCAGGTGTTGTAAATCCAGCTGTGCCAAGAATTTGCAAGTCTGCTTCTGCAGTTTGGGCTGCAGGCACTTACCAGCATAGACACAACTCTGGTTCCCCTGAGAGGGAATAACTGGGGCTTAAGAGGAAGAGAGGGTGGGCAGGCTCCGTCCCCATGTTTCTGCAGCTGTATCAAATGCACCAGACGTGATACAGCTCGATGCATGCTAAAGTGCAGGTTCTCAGCTCAGTCTGCGTTATTTGTTGAGATGGGAGGGTGTCAAAAAGCCACTGCAGTCCTGTGAAAACCCTGCTGATTTTTTTAAACTGAGCTATGCATTGTTCTTGCTGTGATGCTTTCAAAACCACCACAATTTGCCATGGGTGGCAAACATCAGAAGGTGTGGATGTAACTGAAACTTTCATAAAATTGTGGAGTCTGCTTATACGTGAGTCTTTATTGGAAGGTCATACTGAGTTTTATCCTTTCGGTGGCACTGGTCAGTGAACTCCCATGCCACGTAATTTTCTTGTGCAGCTGCAGCTTTACACAATACCTGGCTATGTCCACCCCGAATGTGTAGCTATAAATTGAATAATAATAAAGTGATTACTTGTTAAAAGAAAGAAATACATGCTGAGCTCTGCAGAAAAGGCAAAATGTTCAAATTATTGCATCAATTCTTAAGCCTAATTTGAAATTATTTTAGAGAGAAATGTAACTTGCAAAACTGCAAAAACTGGCATGATACTTTGAAAACATACTCTTGAGGGTCTGAATGAAACTTGCAGAAAGCAAATAATTCAAAAATGTGACTGGAAATGCTTTCTTTGCTCCTGTGATCTATACTCTGCAAAGACCAGGAGAGAGTTACAATGGCATTTATAAAGATTGAAATACTACCCTTCTTTTCCTTTTCTTTTTATCTTTTTTCTGAAGGTTATACAATATATTTTCCTGCTTTTATGTTTTTAAGTTAGGTCGTGTAACATTATTAAATGTAGACATTTGTGTATGTGTGTGTGGGAGTATGTGTTCATGTGCATGTGGTAGAATATCTAGTGAATACAAAATAGTCATGTACGGAATATGGAATTAAATCTATGGTTCAGATGAAGACCTTGGAATTATAATGGTGACTCTACAAGTCACCTATGAAGTTATTCCTTCATAGGTGACATTAATTCCTGCTCTGCAAAGGCTTATTGCTGTGTGTATTCCTCTGTTTATACCTCAAGGAAGTGAAATAATAATTCAGTTATTTTTATTCTGTTAAGATGTCAAAGTTTATCTCAGCAGCTGCTGTTTCACTGTAACATTTTCACTTTAAATTAATGCTAATTTATGATGTCACTGGCATTCTGGCAGTGGCTGTGTAATTGGGACATGGAGATTAAAAAGAGGTACTTGGAGTCTAAGTATATACAATGCAATGTTGTCAGTTCTACTATTGATCTACATGTAGCGTTGGGATCTCCTTCTCTCTACCCAAAGAGAGTCATAATGAAAGAAATTTGTGTCTTATGCATCATTCCAGAGTGATTATGCAAGAAATGAAGTTTTCATTTGAAATACCAATGTAAAATGTGTACATTATAAGAGACAGAGCAGCAAATTTCTGTTTCAAATGTCCCTTTTGACTTTTTTTTTTTAATTGTAATATTAAATGAGATTTTGGAGCCAATATCTGCATATCTTTAGTAGTGACAGGCATGCCACAGTTTAACATGATTTTTCCCTTAAGATACTTTCTTCCTTAAACTGATGATGGTCTGATATCAAACCTGAAATCAACAACAGGATTTTGTTTTACAGACAGTCTTTTGCGGGCTGCTGCAGTCGTGCTTTTGCACTCAAAGTCAAAAGTCTTGAGTCTTACTTCTGATAAACACTTGCATTTTATACTTCTAATTTTATGCCAATGAAAATATTTAAGCACAGAAGAGAACTAGTCCTTACTGATGCTGTGATGAGTTCTTTCTTTTAATTCTGTGCTGAAGAATACATTTCAAAGCAACATACATTTTTGTATAATGTTTTTGAAAGCAGGGAAAAGGCAAGTTGAATACAAATCTGTTCTAAATGGCAACTTGAGCACAATGTGAGTAAGCTGCACTGGCGGCAGCTCAGAGGGCAGGGGGTGGTCTTTTGCCCCCCAACTGCCCGTCCTCTACCAGGCTCCTATCTGAGAATGGAAGGGTCACGCCAGCCCTGACAATGGTTCACGCCTTTGAATAGCACCAGGAAGGCATACTGAATCCTTTCTCCTACCACTGAAATGAAACGAGTGAAATGCTAGAAAGTTTATTACACATAAGTTTCCAGAAGTATGAATGAGATGTCTTTTAAATAGAAACCTTTAAGGACTTTGATTGCATGTGTGATTTATTTTCCCAGAGTATTAGCACATATTGACACTTTTTTCAAACTTTTACACCTTTCGGTTATTAAAGCAGCTGTGAAATTCACCATCCAGAGGAACATTTTGGACACTTCAAAATATTTCACTCCATGTGAACTAGTATAAAATGGAACTACTATATGCTAATCCTTTAATGTAAGTATCCAGAGAAGCATAAATACTTTCAATAATTTAACAGGTGGTAATTTTCTGCTTATTGTAGATCTCTTCAAATCAACTGGGCATCACCAGGACAGCCAAATGGCATTATCCTGGGATATGAAGTCTTACGTAAAGCGTGGCAGAGGTGTACCCCGTCAAAGACTCCAAGGAGCAGCAAAAGTAATAGAATGTGCATCTCATTAGAATGTAAAAAGCATGAAAATATCTGTGGGGAAGTGTGTTATCATCCAGAGTTGAAGGTACATGTATATTCTTAAGTTAGCGATGTAATGAAAAATTATACTTTTAGAATAAGTGTGTAAACCAAACCTTTTTAGTTATCAGAGGAAGGGGAGGGTTCTGCTTATTTTGATATTTTAAAATCAAGGCTCTGATACATGTCTTGAAACTTTTTAAAATCAAATATGGATGTTTGAGCTCAGTACAGGGATAGCTGTGCAAAAATCTCTAGCAATGTATGTGAGTCAGCTGATGACAGGTGATTCTGTTGTTTTAAGTCCGTGATTGTTGACTTTATTTCTCCTTTCAGAAGAAATGAATTGGTTAGCGTTTATGAATGTATCTTGCATTAACACTTTGGTTTGGAGCAGTAGCACAGTTCTGAAGTGAATCCCCAGATTGTTTTCATTTACTACATGCTGGTTCAGGGTAGAAGTGGTTTTAATACATGTGAACTAAATTCCTTGCACAGGAAGCTAAGCCAGAACCTGTTTCAAAAACCCTTTAACTATGCTCCAGCTCTGGATGGAGACTTTAGGCTCCCAACCAGTCTGTGAACCACCTCACTTCACAAGCATGCATCTGAAGTTTTGTCCTTCAGAAAGCTTTGCTCCACGTGCATAGTGCAGATGTTCATCCCAAGGAATCAGGCTGTATCTTATCCAAAGTAAAACTTACAAGCCACGTGTAATGGAAGTGTGAGGAATCTCAGTACCAACCTCTTGAATCCACTGATCCAATCCCATTGTGCCAAGTTACATGGTGGGTATGTGTGTATATAGATCTCTCTCTGTATTTTTGCATCCCACTTGGAAGAATCAGTTTTGCTTAGCTGCATGCCATAGATCATACACTGTAAACTACTAGAGCAGTAGTAGTAGATTCTTTGCTCAGTAGAGCAGATTCTTTGTCAGCTCAAGTATTCAGGTATCTGTGGAGCATACGATGGTAGTTCATATGGCTCCTTTGGCATAAAGTGATTGCATTGGACCACTTAAAGGCCATAGGAAATTTTCTAGGTGTATGCAGAATTTCAAAAACACTAGTAAAACTATAAAGTTTCTCTCTGTGTGAGGAATCATTCCTCAAACCCTGCATGGCAAATAGCGGTCATTAACATGACTTGCCTTTTTTTTCCTCCCCTCCTCAAATCATTCCTTGGCTAAATGCGTAATGACCAGATTCTCCAGTACAGAAAATCTATTTAGATTCAGCTACAAGTGGGTGGCTGTTACATGACAATGCTGAGCAGCTCTGAATGGGCTCTATTGTGATTTGTCAGATGTATTTTTAAATTATGGCTATTTTCAGGTTAATCTTCATATGAGTTCCTGTTTAGGAGTAGGATCAATAGCATAGCAGGAGTCTGTAATGGTTTTTATTGACAAATGAGGTAGAAAACTCTTAGTTTGAAAGTAAGATTTAATGTAATGAAATTGTGTCCCTATTTGTCAAAGGCATCATCACATGTTCCATGACTAAAGCAAACAATATGTATTCACAAGATTGCCTGTCAGACAAGACAGTAATTAAGGAAGTGAGCTATTTGGGGGGTTCAAATCAAAACATAAATTATTCCAGCCAACACAGCTTTAGCTTTTGAGTTCCCTTGAAAGCTTGCAAGTGAATTATGGGTAGTCCTTTGTTCTGAAAGGTAAATATACTTGTTTTAGGTTTTTGGCATGGTAGAATTTTTAATAGATCTTGGCGTAAGTATGAGTTAAATTTGTATTATATTAATTTTAGAAGTTTCCTTCTCTGTTTTCATTTTTTCAGCCTTCATGCATTTATGGTAATTTTAAGCTTGGAAAGTGTCCATTTATTTTTATAGCTTCCTGACTTTCTAATTTTTTCTAATTAATTTTGCATTATTTTGTTAGAAGTGTCTCTGTATTCTCAGAGCCTGTGGTTAGGAGTGGGTGTATTTGGTTAAGTAATGAATATATAATAAACGACTGGAAGGTCCACAGGAAACTGAAGCACTCATACATAAAGTGACACGGGAGTAATTTTTGGGAGTAATTTTTGTGAGTAATTTTTGTGAGTAATTTTTGTGGGCTTTGCCTGGTTTGCTATGTGTATCCGCACTAGCCATCCAAAATGTCTGTAAGAGATATCTGGAGAGCTCCTGGCACATCCATGTTCCTCTTAAACTGGAGTCTGCGACAGGGACAGCATAAGACCTTATGTGGCAGCCCTCTGTCACACTTTTATATAATTCACTGTCAGTCTATGCCAGCTATGATGCTGAAGCATTTATGCTAATATACGTGGTCCTTAGATTCTACAGTCTACTGGACAGAAGTGAAGAAAAGCAACACTGACCAGCATACACTTGTTCTGAAAAGAAAGCCTCTTACTACAGTGCCAGCTGCTATTCGCCTTACATAAATGGCACAGCAAAATGCGAAGAGATGCCACTGAGAGTTAAATGCTGAGCAGCCTAAGTAAGGCTCAGATCCAGAATAATAAACAAGTTTTTTGTTCATTTGATGATAGGTTGGTCAGAAAAAGCAAGCAGATTATACATATGTAGTTCCAATAGACAAAGAGGTTGTGGAGTTCTCATTTTTGCTCTGGTCATTTATTGCACCTTGTGTACAAGACACAATGGGTCTAATTCCACTTTTACAATTTCCTTGAATTCAGGAATATAAAGTGAGAGGAAAAGTAGGCCTTTTATACAAAAATAATTTGGAGATGTGTCTTGGGCTATTTATTAATATTTCCTTATGGATTTATGGGTGACATTTGGCATTATCAGCTTGCTATTGTGAGACACTGCAGAAAAAGAGGGATTTGTTATTTCTTATCTACATAAGAGATATAATCCTCTCCATCTATAGAAACCGAAATGTTTCAGTAATAGGAATACAAGGGTGTGTGTTTACTGCACAGCAGAGTAGGATGCAGAGACTCTTCAGCTAACATTGGCTGAGTTGTGTCCAGCTAAGTCGCACAGTTATATCAGAAAGGCAGTGCTAAATAGCCCAGGTGCAGGGTTGCACTGGTATATGCGTGCTGCGTTTGGGATCCAGGTTAGTATCTCTGCATAGCACTGTGCTGTGTAAATAAACCAACTTGCTCAGAGCTGTCTTGGGAATCTCTAAAAGAGCAAATGACCTTTTCACTACAAGGGACATGTGTACGTGCACATTCATGGGCTCATGTAGGCCTGATGAAGACCAAAACAGATTCCTGCTATCCTAAATAATCTTTGCATCAGATCCCTACTTCTTGTTTCTACTTATTATCTGGTTTTCTGCTTCAATGTTAGAAATCTTTTTTATTTTAACTAAAGCTAACACAGTGCTGTGCCTGGTATCCTTACCCTGGTGTTTGTAATCAGACTTGGATGGATTTATAATTCTTGAGTGCAGAAAGAATTTAGAAAGGTTTTTTCGTATGTAGTTTTGCAGGAAAGCTAAGAATACACTCTCAACATGAATTTTGTCAGCTGCCAGAAGGGTCCCTATGTCCTGTGTACCTTTTACAGTAACAGACCTGTGCTGCTTGGGTGTTTCCAAGCTGCCAAAACTGACAGTTTCCTAGCTGTTTTCAGTGAGGTGTGATCCATAACTCTATCCATATTTGAAATCTCAAAACAGACATCACCTTACAGAGCACATATCACAAGATCTGCAGAGATGTACCTCAAATAACAAGGAAATGTGCCCTAGCTTCACCCATCGGGGAGCATAATCTCAGTACCGATGGGGAAGGCATTCCTGTATTATCCATGTAGCTACCGCACAGTCCTCTTGTTGTTACTGGCATCCTGAGGTGTACACTGAAAATAATGAGACAGGTACAGTAAAAAAGTAATTAAAATAGTGGCATAAAGGCTAATAATTTCTGCACACAATGGATCATGAGTATGAATATCAATGGTTAAAAGGGTCCTGACTGAAGTTGTTAATACAGCTCCAGCACTTTTTATTTTCAGTAGCAACAAGCTGTATAAATCTGCAGTTAATGAACTAATCAAATATAACTCTGACATTACTAGGAAGTACAGGCTTACCCCTTTACTCATCGTAATTAACATGCACCATTTGTTAAAAACACCAGCAGGACTCTTCTCTTTAAGGACAGGAGCAGCAAAACGGTGGCTTGATAGCTAGCCTCAAAAGCACGATTTTCAGGAGTGAAAACTAACACATCTCGACACTGGTGAAGGATTTTTCATCAATATTTATGTAAAATTTACTATTAATGCTAGCAATATTGTGCAAATTCTTTTCAAGTTCTTTCAGGCTTAGAGAACCTTTAAAAAGATGACACTTCATGTATAGTATGTGTTGTAACACACCTGAAAGACAGGAAATGAAACTCATTTTAGTAAGATAATATATAATGATTTATAACAGAATAACAATAATTTCTGCTCATGGATTTTAGATCTAAGGCTGTACCAATTACCAAAAGAGAACAGCAGTTTGAGAAAAGAAATGGGTGAGTAAGTATATTTGGCAAAAAAGGCTATCTATATAGCTTCAGAGATAATTTAAGTAAAAAAGAATGAGTCTTGCTAATTTAAAATATTCCCTCTCACATGAGAACATGATGGGTCAATCATTACGCTGGTGTTTGCTCCACAGGCAGAAATTTTTAATGAACTCCTGTAGCTAATAGGAATTCCTTAGAGTGTTTTGTGAATTGCTATTTCACAAAGTGGCTCTGGCAGCAAGCGTTTGACAAGAAGGATAAACATGGCTGCCTAGCACATCTGTTTATTTGCGTAAATCAGTCCTAGCTCAACTGGCATGTGTCCATAAGGCCAGATAATATCCTTCAGCAAAGTCTTCAGCAAGCAGAGGGATCAGGGATGACACAATTTTAATTAAAAGAGAGTTTCATAGATAAGTTTGGAGTATTTTTAAAAATTGTTAAAATATTGTGTAATCCTGCCTGCCAGATTTGATATCTAGTTACTCTGTGCTAGCGTCATGGCTGACTGGGCCCTTCTCAGGTACCATAATAAGCCTTTCGTTATGCCCAGCCCTTCCCAGTCCCTGTGCTCCCRCGTCACAGTCCCTCTGTGGGCTTGGATGGGAGGATAACTACAGGATTGATTCGTGAGTAACTCCGTTTACCTATATTTTTAAGGGCTCCCATGACAGTTAAGGATGAACATCTTGTATCATCTCCATCGATAGTAAAGGTCTTCKGGCTAGCAAGCATATGTCAAGCATTCAACCCTCTGTACGAGGGTGAGATCTCCAACCTGCCTAAAATGTTGGTGTGACTGCATCTGATCGCTACAAGGCTTCTACATTCATGTACATAGTAACACCATCCAGTTGGGACTGTCACTTTTAGATCGAAGAGGATGAGATAATAATAACCTTTTGCCACTATAACTTTCAATCCATCTGCTTTTCTTCTTTGTCTGTGACATAATTTTAGCATTACTTGAATGCATTTTATTTTATGGATTGATAATGCAGAATCCTTGGGCTGAATATCAATGCAAATAGAAACTAACTATCTTTAGAGGACTGCCAAAAAAGTGTTATTTAACAATTTACAGCTGACTGCAGAGGATATTATGGAGCTACATAATAATAGCACCAACTATATCAATCGGTAATGCCAGATGAGAGTCTGAATGTGTTTTAGAGCTGACTGGACCCCTTTTTGGAAGCTGTCTATAGGGTATTGAGAAATACTGCGGATCTTAAATAATTTTTAACAAGGAAACGTAGCTGCTGGAATTATTGTAACATACCTGGACGTTCAGCTGGGGATTTTTTGAGGGAATTCAGGAGGAAAAGGAGAGACACCAGTAATAATGCAATCTTACAAATAATGTTCCAACCAGAATGCTTTGGAGTTAGTACTAAAACGGCCCTCCCAGTGTCTGTGTGGAATACGCAGAGCAGCTGTTTCTACTGAGGATTCACAAGGGAAGGGGCATTTCTTAAAACTGGAAATATCGCATGGAAAGTAAAATGGCTGCTCAAGCATCTGAGCCTGGATAATGCCAAAGATGTGCAAGTTTCTTTATCTGAAAGATGGAAGGACTGGGTTTAGGTGAAGTTTGGGTGGTGTGCATCACCAGGAAAAGAAGGAGACAGTACAGGGATGACAAATGAAATCCATGAAAAGAAGAAGAGAAATTGGGCTAGACAGATCACAGAGGGAGACACAATCCCAAGGGGCACGCAAATTGGGACCAAGAATGTGTGAGGAACATGTACTTGGCCTCCTTTCATGCAGGCAGGTACAGCGTTTACTGGCTCTGGTGTCTCAAGCTCAGGATGCAGTAAAAAGGACAGGACAGAGGCCATTTTTTACAAGTGTCAATAATTGTTGCTAAATGTGATCTATTCTGAGGACAGTGGCATGATAGTACTTGATTTGATATTTTTAAGAATGCTTTTAAATGAATTGGAAATACAGAGACACCAGGTAATCTTCTAGGTTGCTTTGGAGCCAATTGTAAATGAAGAAAAACTCAGCCTCGAGCGTGTGCCAGTCATAAAAAAAATATCCAAAAGACAGGAGGAAGAGAAGAGGTGTAAAGCAGAGTTTTATTTGACATCTTAACTAATGATCTGGAAGAAAGAACAGTAGGTTAATTAAATTCATAGATTGGATTATATTACCAGTGACAAGGTGGACAGCAAAATAATATAATAGGAGCTACAGAGACTCAAAATTCCTGAACAGAAAATGACAAAATTCAGCTACGTTGGTAGTCTAAAACAGATGTTGAATGAGAAAGTGTGCTGGAAAAGCAGAAAACTGTGTGACAATTCAAAGCGTATAAGGTTATAGAACCTCAAAACATAATGAGGAAACAAGACCACCTTCTGCCCTACCTCGTGTTAATTTTGGGTTACATATTGTTTCTGTATTGTAAATTGTAACTTCAGAACCTAACCTAATAATCCCAAGGGTGATTGAGTAAAGGCCATTCAAAAGTGAACAAAACAAAGCATCATCTTTCTGAAGTCAGAAAGAATTTGTTTATGACTTCAAAAAAGTAATAATATTTTTTTTCTGTATGTATATATTTGTGTTAACATTATAAATGTAATACAAATTAGATGTCCTGATCTTAGTAACATACGTTTTTTAAAAGTTTTTTGTCAGCTAGTAATTAAAGTACCTAGGTAAACAAAAGATCCTTCTAGAGGAACACTTTCTTTCGTTGCTGCTAAGATAACCTGATTTAGAACGTGGTTAAAGTTAGGGGTGGAAGTGCTCCGTGTCGAAAGAAAACAAAGGAGCAACTCTGCTCTAACATCTGGGCTGTACTGCCAACTGCATTTTCTGCCTAGCTGTAAGAGGCATCCTTCTGGTTAATACAAGTTGCACTGACTGTAGGTTCTGAGTTTACAATTTTTATGATGATCCTACTGACTGTTCTGTATGATTTGCTGCGTATACGGTGTGCCACTCCATTGACACAGGAGTAAGTGTACAAATAATTATTTGATTGTTCAAGCGTATAATTTTCTCGACAGCACCTAGAAAGAAGTCCACAGTTAAAAGGCCTTTTCAAAATTCATTTCCATGTAAATTTTATTTTGAAAAAAAAAAATCCTTACATAAATACCATTCTCTTGAGATCACATTGTCTGAAGAACTGTGGTCATAAATAAGTGATCATGTGCTGTAAGAAGAAAATTCCACTTATTTTTATGTGAAAGAAAACCCAAGAGCTCATATTGGGGAATACTGTTTTTTAGTTGTAAGGGTTTCAGATGACATGTTTCATCATAAATAAATAAATAAATAAACAAGAATTGGGGAGAAAAGAAAAGGGTATGGTGATGGTAGATTATATTTACATATTGCAATCTACTCCACATTGAGAGACTCAAACAGCCTGCAAGGCATGTGAAGATGATTCATATTAATGGACTATTTTATTAAGGTGCAGTATGGTTGAAGGCCACAAAATAGCAGCAGTCTGTCAGATACACAGTACTGTTTATTGAAGTCTGATAATGCTGGAGAGCACAGGATTTTAGCCAAGTTACATTTTATTTGACTGCAGTCATATTAGTGTCCGTACTAAGATGTGTTGTACACGTTTTCATATACGTTGTTTTGCCAGAGAACACATTATGTTGTTTAACAGATATTGCCTAACTGATTTTTTTTTTTTTTTTAACTGCTTCTAGGTATGTTGTAATGGGATTCTGCACGACAATAAACCTGGCTTCCAATGCTGCGAGGACAAGCACATTCCATTTATTCTTAATTCACCAGGGGTTTGCTGTGGTGGTCAGATACATGCTGTGCAGCCAAAACATCAGTGCTGTGGTGGTTATTACACTAGGGTATTAGTAGGTAAGAGACAACTCCTGTCCAGTGCTTGAAAGAAACAAAACAACAAAGTTGATGTATCTGTTAAACCAAGGAGAATGAAAACATAGCAATAAATGTAGGATTTATCAAGATTTCTAGATGTCTTCAAGACTTGTGTTCAATGGGATAAGCAAAGAAAATTGCACTGGCTTTGTCTTCTAAACACAGTACACTSTGTTTATACAAGAAAGGCTTAATTGATGAAACCTGATGATTGGGTCATTTCCCAGAGAACTAATTTATGCCAAACTATACTTAATTGCAGTAAGTGCTGCATAATGGGGAGGGCAGTTCTGCTTAATAGGAACACCATCAGGCAATTTAGTGGTGCAGTTTAGTTCTCTGCTCGACTTGACCCCATGTGATTTTCCCTAGCCATTTCTTTTGTGGAACAATTGTTAGCATTTGGGTTGATATTATGTATTATGTCACTTCTACTTGTTTCTGCATTGTCTACTCTTTGATTCTACCAATGTCACAGATCAAAGTACACATCCCACATGTATTATCTTTGATGGAAATTCATACTTTTCTTAAGGCTGATCATACTCTTATTCTCAGAACTGTTTGGGAAGTTTGCCAACACTGTGCTTCTGTGCTATTGTCCAGAGTTTGGTTTTCCAGTTTGTTGGTGGGTTTTTGACAGGGAGAGGGGAGGAAAAGGGGGAGGAGAGCACTTTCAGGGGGCAGTGTTCAGAGCATATATCTCTTTGTAGGCAATTGTCAGGTCAGGAGCTAAAATGCTTCCATTACTCATGAGCTGGCACACATTCCCTAGGCTCTGAAGTGCTTGAATTTTTGCCAACACATTCAGCACATCCCAAGTTCTGATCCTTTGAAAAGTAATTCATATATCACAATATTAGAATGCCTTCTATGATGTCATCAGAAAAATGCTATCACATGGAAGAACCAGAGAAGAGTATTTTGCTGGCCTCATTAATCTCACTGTACTGAAACAGAGAGATTGTATTGTGACCTCTGTCCCCATCCAGTGGTCTATGTTAACTAGCTTAATGTTGTTTACATCAAGAAAGAAAAGCACAGTGAAACAAAATGTCTTATGTCTCAAAGTAGTTCTTGTTCAGTCAGCAGTCCACAAGCGTGGAACAGTGAATGTTTGAACATGATTTTAAACATTTTTTTTCTAAGTGTACTTGCTGCATTCTCTTTTTCCATAAAGGGCAGCAACACGAACAATGTTGGTCACTTTTTTCTTTTTTATTTTTATAAATATGCTAATAACCTTAAGCTAAATGTTAATGTGGGTCATTCTTTGATAAGGATAACAATTAACTGGTAAGACTGCATGGCAGTTTTCAGAGAGAGAACATTTTCAAGCCTAGCTTGGAATGGATCCCATTTTGAGAGGTTAATGAGAAGGGTACTGATCCTTTGTGTCTTATGGCTAATAGTTCTCTTAAAAAAACCAGTTTTATTTCCAATAGATGTAAGCTCCATTCTGTGTTTTAATACTTTCTCTGTGTAGCAACTAAATTAGATTCCGAGGAATGCAGGAAAGTATGATGAAGTATCTAAACAGATTATACCTATTATACTCTAAAAATTTGTTCTCATCTTTTTTTCTTTATTATTGACTTTATTTGATATAGTTATTTATACCGGAAACTCTCTAAGCATACTTATTTCCCAGATGTTGTTTGGCCAGCTTGATAGCTCTAGATGTACTGAAGCACACTGGGCTGAAGGCATGAAGATTACAAATTAGGAAGGCAGGAATCTCAGTTTCTGAAACAGTAGTGGACAAAGAAGTGCAAACATGCATCCCAGAACTGAGATGGGAGGAGAGATTCTTAAAGCAAAGCAGAACAAATAACGCTACTACCATCCAGGCACCTCTTTGGCAAGGAATGTGTGGGGGGGGAGAAAAACAGTGTTCTCACTCATCTGTTACAATCGCATCACATACTTATTTATGACAAAAGCTGCACTGGATTTAGGGATCTCTGTCTGTAATTCACAGTCTTTCAGAAGAAAAGGACTTGAGATATTACTTTCAATGAGAAAAATGAGTTTTAAAAATCAAAACACATTTCTTTTATTAACAATCAGGAATCCAAATACTCTAATCACCTCTATTACCCATCTTCAATGGCAGAACAAAAACCCTACTCCTTCCAAATGACATTAAGAAAGCATTGCAACACAGAAAGACAATATAAAAATGTAACTTTTAGAACACTGGATCAGATCAAATGCAGACAGTAGTGAATGAAAATTATTGCCATTTACCATAATTTTTGTATCCTTTATAGCAGCATCTACTCCGTTGATAGCACACAGTTTATCCCAGCCCAGCCCAGCCCACCATTATCGTGTCAGTCTCATTGGCAGTCTTATCCTAAGGCCTTTTCCTGCAAAAGCTGATGCTTTTGCTTGAGTAGCAGCCAAGCCCACTGATTGTGATGGTGTTATTCAATTTTTAAAGTGAGTTTAATCCTCAAGTTCTTTGGGAGATGAAGTTCCTGAGCAACACTGAAAAACTTTAAGCAAGGGGAATTAGTCCTTCAAAACAAGTTTGAAATTATTTTGGAGGAGACCAGGAAATTTTTTGCTGATAAGTAGGCTGACTGTTCTGTTAATCATAACAAGAATGAACTCTCTTTACTATGTAGCTGCCTCTACTTAAAGGTTTTCAGCACTACAGTTACCATACTTACAGAAATTATTTTTGTTGCTTTTCTTAGTTTGTCTTTGTCACGCTTGCATTTTGATATCTTACAGAGTCTTGGCCCTGAATTCATGAATGCCTGTTTCTTTAATTATTGTTACAAATGAAATAATACTTTTATACCATTCTAAAGTACCTAGTGATTCCATGCTTTACGTGGAATGTTTTGTACATGAAGCTATTAGTGTGTGAACCAAGACTTGTTGCTATCAGATGAAAGCCTCTCAGGGATTTCAAGAGTTATAAAAGAATAAAATCTTTAATTGTATTCTTAAATTGACAGGAGAAGTATGTTGTCCTAACAAAGAGCAAAACAGAGTTTCAGTTGGAATTGGTGACTCTTGCTGCCAGGGAATGCCTTACTCCACATCGGGCAATCAGATCTGCTGTGGTGGATCCCTCCATGACAGTTTCAATCAGCAGTGCTGTGGTGGAGAAGTCGTAAGCACGGACTTGGTCTGTTGTGGTGATGAAGAAGAAGGGACTGCACACAGACCTCTCAAAGGTAAGTGATAAGTTTTTTAAAAAAAAAAAAAGGGTCTTCATCTTTCTAAATCTCTTATGACACTAACCATTCAGCAGTGACACACTCAGATTTAAGGTGTGTATGCCAATTTGTTAAAATGATGTTGCACTTCACTCGCCTATTCCGATAGACTGCAAAATGGTGAGCTTACAATAATCCTTTGTTGCGTTTGTCCAAAAGCTGCGGGGGCTAGAGACACCAGAAAATTCAAAAGGAGTGCATGATCTTTCATTATGTCAGTCAGGAAATAGGACCAGTCCCCTCAATGAGTAGAGCAGAGGTTAGACTTGGCCGCCTTGGCGTCCCAGTGCAGGGATTTTCCATTTGCTCTGGAGACATGGCGTTAGTTACCTAGAAATTGAAGATTACAATGCTATCTGCTTGGTGGTCTATGTCCCTCACTTGTGCATCTACATAGGAGTAAACCTGCTGCAGTTTAAAATTAACAAAACTTAATCCCTAGCACTACTCACTTGTTCATCTGGTGTATCCCACTAATCTCTTGCACACCATAGGAAACTAATCCATCACTCAGAGGTACAACGTGAACCCTACTTCCTCGTAAAGCACCCTGTGACTAGCTGGTGACAGAGATTGGAGGTATTATTACAAACCCTATTCAGGTATTTTCATGTGTCTTTTCTTTCCACRGTTATTAGACAAATTATATACCATCAGCCTTAGGCTTTCTCAGCCTGACAAAAAGACTTCAGAAACAATTGCAGTGTCAAAGGGGAGCCCGATTTCAAAACACAGAAATAATGAAGGTTTAGTACCCAGATCTGCTTGGTGTACAAAGATGAGTGATGCAGTGCTTTCGCCATATGCGTGCCTGTTTAAGCGTCTAGTTGTGCAACTAAGGATCCTAATACATAACTAAGAATCAGATCTGAAGGCTGAACTCCTCCTTTCCCAAAAAATGAGCTCTGTCTTCAGCATATTTTTTGTATTCAGTGGATCCTTCAGCTGCTGTGGTATCAGAAGTACCCTAGTTCTGTGTTGACTGTCAGGAAGGGCTAATCAGAAGAGCCATTGCAATGCTTGCTGCGGTTTCTATACTATCCTTCCCTTCCAGTGGTGACTCATGGAGTGTATGCTGTGAACAGCACCGCTTGCATGATTTTTAGCTCCCCCCCACTGTGATCCCTAATTGTGCCTGATCTACAGCGTCTACGCAGGGCTCACACTATCAGCTCTGAACAAGGCCCTCTTGCATAGCCGCGCATTGTGTGGCTGCCACAAGACGGGGCTGGCTCATAAAACATCTCTTTATGTACTTTATTACTTAAACTCTTTTATTTGCCTGCAGGAGCCCTTTAACAAAATCACATTGAATTGACTTTCTCACACCAAATCAAATCTCCCTGGTCCCAGTTCAGTTGTCTTTGTCAATATGTATTTTATAAATGGAGTGAATTAACAGATGCTGTTGGAACAGAACTGCTGGGGTAGCGTTTATGTTTTTACTGCTCTCTCTGGGCAGATGAGTTGTGTAGGAGTGTAATACAGGTATCTTGGGATGAAAGTTATGTTCTTCATTTCAGTATATATGTATTCTTAACAGTTTTTTTTCCTTAAATATATATATTTAAAAAACCTTTATACCCCTCTTTTAAAATGTGTTTAGCCTATAGCGCTCTGTCATTTACACCATTTTTCTTGAGAATGGGTCAGGATGACATTTTTTTGGCTATTAAAAAGGAAAACAGTGCCTTTTTCATCGTTCACGGGTTTTCTGTGAGGACTTTATACTGCAAGCCAGCGTACAGCTGAACAAAAATACAGGTTTGGAAGATGAATTAACACCATAGTTAAAGAGATTGCATTCTTTTGCATTAAGCATAGAATAGGTTATAGTTTCTTATCATATTGTATACATCATGCTCAATAGGTTTTTGCTTAATTCCTTAGAGTAATTCAGCCTTGCTAAATACATCATGAAAATGCACAAGCCAGGCACAAAAATCTACCTGCTCCCTACCCCTATTATTATAATGATTCTAATGGAAAAAATACTCTCACATAAAAACATAATTTACTTATCATTGGCAAATGGATAAGTAGAATTTTGCAAGAATATGGTAATTGGAAAGCTGATCTCATTGTCTAGAAGGGGAAGAGGCAATGGGTGGCTTTACGCAAAAGCTAAAATGCTTCTGAAGCTGTTTTGTAGTTGGCAATGAAAGCAATGGTTAAAAATACAACGACGATTTAAAGCTTTTGTTTGGGAGTTTTAGTTCCTTAAAAAAATCATACGAGAAAAACATAATCAATAATAGTGCAAGCCTTATTGTTTCATGACCAGTTTGAAAGCAGTATATTTCTGCAGAATCTAGATCCAGGCTTGCACTGAATGTTGGTTTAAGGGCTTGAACGGTAGAACTTTTTCATTTGCCATTGTATACCTTTTTCAGAGAGTCTGTCCTGCAGAAAGAGATGTTCTTTCCATCTCACACTACTCTTTTTTTTTTTTTAAATGTCTATTTTCTTAGGTTTTATTTTTCACCCCTTGTTGGCCTTATTTAGTGGGGTGATCATAGAGACATCTACTGGCAAAGGCTGGCAGTGATGCCATTGTATACACACGTCCTGAGCCCCACTGCTGCAATGTGATTATCCAAAGTTGTCTATTTCTGGCTATAAAGGATAACGTCAGCTAAAACCACTCTTGGATTTTCCCTTAGAAAAAAAAAAAAAAATAAAAATAAAAATGCCACTATAGTGACATCCCAGATGCATGAAAGATGATGCTTTGTACTGTTGTGGTTCCTGATCTGTAATAGTTGCCATACCCACATGTAAGCCAAGGATTTTTGGAGTAGTTTGCAATGTACACTGGCTCTGTATTTTGTTGATCCTCTATTCTGGCTCCAAAGGCTAAGCCTTTTAATACTCATTTTTCCCTTTTGAAAGCATTGGTTTTGCAGATTTGCTAAATTAGTAATTCATCACTCAGCTATGTTTGTAAATTTTTTCAGTTGCTGGGGATGAACATGAAATAATTGTTGACAGGAGACACTGTTAGTGTCTTTTCCAGCCCATAGATTTTCTTTTTGCTGTAATGCATTATGTGCCTATGAAACGTAAATATATAAAGCATGACACACACATTCCAACTGATTTACAAACAAATAGTTTGTATGTTGGTATTTTGCTGAATTCAGCAAGGGTTTATAGGAATTTCTGGATCCTTAAGCAACTGAATAAAGTGATTTTTAGAAGGCAAGTCAATCCATCAATATAACATGGTTCTATTTTTTTTTTCTTGGAGCATATTTAAAATTGTACATTTGAAGTGTCAAGGTTCAGGAGTCAAGTGCTACATGTGATAAATTAAGCAAAGGTCAGAGGCTATGCAATGCAGTTTCAGAAGATTGTCTACCTCTGCCTTTGCAGCTCATTCATGCTGAAGTGATGCACTATGGGAATTACTACCAAACTCTGCTCTGCAACATCTGCTCTCCCTAAGTGAGTTAGTGCACGTCAGACATCTTTATGTCAGAATATTGCAGTGATGGATGCAGTCTTCAGAAAATGCTGCATAAAAATCTGGTGTGCCGTTCTGGCCATTAAGTGAAATTACTATTTAAATTAATGGCGCTGTCACAGTTTATCTGTGCAAAGAATGAACGCTGATTAGGGTATTAAGTAATTAGCAATTTATCACACTGGAACAAGGTTGATAATAATTAAAGAAGTAATGGTTTACCAAAGAAACTAGAAAGGGAGTCACTTCTTGTTATGTGAGTGAAATCTTGGCTGAAAAATTTAATTCAGTTAAACAAAGATGAGGTTCGCAGTGAAAGAATACAGCCTTGTTTGTTTCAATAGAAAAACAGTTCATTATCAAAATTTTAGTTTGCCTGTCAAAAGTCCCTTGGGGCTGTCTGAGTTGCTTATTAGTATTGAATTGAGTCATTTTCTGCATTAATTCTCTACTTAAAATGGGTAGAATCCGAGGACAATTTGGAAAAAGGGTGTGAACAGGGGGAAATATTTACGTCTTGGAGAGCTGGTGATCACAGTTTGATTTCTGTGAATGGAACCAGCCCTGAAAATAGGTAGAGTATGCAAGTAACATCACCATTTTGAGTCATTTCAGTGATTGGAATGAAATGCTCTGAATGCTTTAGTAGGATCATATCCTTAAAGAGTAATTTTCATTGTGTATGACTTCTTAAGAGAGATTTGCTGCAATAAATGGCAGTGAGAAAAATGGCCGCTTTTGAATGTGTTTTAAATGTCTACATACTACAGAAATTATGTCAAATACAAATTACCTTGTAGATGTAACAGTATATCACAGCCCTGTTGGTTTTTTTTTGTGGTATCTTTCTAGTTGAATTAGTAGTAACATTTATTTCATTGCCAATTATAGAGGTGTTTGTAGCATTTGGTTCAGAGTTAAAATTTACCCCTTTCTTTAAATGGTGTGGGGTTCAACGCTGGTATTTCACAGTGGCAGAATCATTCATGTGAATATTTGGAAAATTACAGTGGTTATGACAAGCTTTTAATTTTAAAATAAAATAATTAAAAATAGAAGAAAGACTGTGAAATTAATTTTGGCATCTTATCAATTCCACTACAGAAATGCAAATTATATTTAGATACTAACTTCTTAAAGAGTAATTCTCTGTATCAGATGACTGAAGCGTCACTGTGTGCATTTGGCAAGTCACCCATTCAGTTCTACCTACCTAGTATGAACCCCCACTTTAAAACATAAAATATAATGTGAAACATTCTGGAGTGCTAAGATGCACTGTTGGAAGACTGCCCATGTAAGGGGGGATGAATGAGACCTGACTGGTAAGTACATGGAGAAGCTTTCTCAATTTCTACATTCTACAAGAAATTTTCATCAACAGTCTGTCTTCGACCTGCTGTGCACAGTACTTTGGTATGGTGTTTCATAACAAAGGTTCTTAGAAAATTTCAGCAATGGTGAAGTTGATTGTAGGGGATCCCTGTTTATTCCTCTAATTCTTGATTGTTTTCAGCAGGTCTAGAAGTCAGGACGCTTACTTCAGTCACCTCACGTGCGAATTTAATCTCACTTTAGCTAAATCTGCGTAATTCCAGCTGCTGATGGTTTTATGCCAAGCTATATTGCATTCTGAGCTTTCTCCTTTCTTTATCTATTTATTTATTTACTTACATTTCATATTCAGATATATATTTTTGTTTGTTTGTTTCAGGGATGTTCTGTTGTGGGCAGGAATACGTGAATATGTCAGATACCATATGCTGCTCAGGTTCCAGTGGTGAGTTCCTAGCACACGTTAGAAAGAATGACCAAGTGCCAGTAAAATGCTGTGAGACTGAACTTATTCCAAAGAGCGAAGAATGCTGTAATGGAGTTGGATATAATCCTTTGAAATATGTTTGCTCTGACAAGATTTCAGCTGGAATGATGATGAAGGTAATTGATAGAAAATCTCTCAGTAGCTCTGATTTGGCGATGGAAAGAGAAATACACTGTTCATAACTATTTTTCTAAAATAGGAATATAAAAACTCTTGTGTGCATTATTCATTTTCACATTACATCCATATTAATACCGAATGAGTTCACCATGATTGATGTTATTGCAATGAATTCTAAAGGAATTAATAATGATTAGCTGCCTCTGTGAAGTGTTGCCCAGCACTTCAGATTAGTACAGTGGCTAAAAGCTGGCACACTAACAAGACTGGCATGTATAGCCAGCTTCCGTTCTGTGACCACAGTTCCTGATGATGTTCCTTAAGTGGAAATTGAAATTGAAGCGGCCAGTTCTGAAGTATAAAAATGCTATTACATTTCAATTTGGGCAGGCAGTATGACATAGATTCCCCAACCTCCTAAAAAACCTATAAATAAAAATAAAACAATTGATATTTTCTTGAGAGACTTAATCCTGATCCTATAGAAAACCGGTGGCAATTTTGGCATAAGCTTCAGCAGTACTAGAATAGGTCCCTGTATAACTTTTAGCAACAATGAGGGTATTATATTTTTGGTGCCTTTCACGCCTAGTAAATTATACAGTTTATTTTCACTCTGTTTTAATGTAAGAGTAAACTAAGCATCATAAAGGCTAATTCTTTTCTAAGAGTGGCCAGTGACTATAGGTATCAGCATGAGACAATTTGGCCAAACTTTCAAAGCTGCAAAGTCTTGCAACTCCAGTTGAATTCAATAGAAATCTTCAAGAATTTGCATCTTGGTGTTATACATAAGCTGTAAAAATATTGTCAACTGTTATTACAATTTTTGTTTAAGAAAATTAACATTTCAAAGGATGGAAATCCTCTTTATAGACATGTATATTCTTTTATATAAATCTATATTTATATTTATATTTATAATACATCATATATTATATTATTTATATATTATATTATATATTATATATTATATTATTATGTTTATTATATATAAATATATATATTTATATATACTTAAGAGAGAGAGAGAGACAGAAAGAAAGAGGGTTGGATATTGTGAATTCTACAATATGGAAATCAGGTAGATATTGTGGAATTTATCACTAAAGTAAAAAGAATAACAGACCCCATCCTGCTACATACAGGTGTTCCTGTATCCTTTTCATTCATCTGCTAATACACAAGTATTTCTTCCATCTCCTTTCCATGTCAAGGTTTTCATGTCATTTCATTTTCAGACTGAATAATTTTCTTCTAGAGAAAATCCAAGTGTTGTGATGAGTCAGCTACAGTTCCTCAGTGCTTTGTATTAGTAGTTCATGCAAGGCAAAAAATGGCTGAGAATAGGTTAATGCATTCTGGTAGATAACATGCTAGATCCATGCCTTAGGTATAATGTATAAACAAAGGAAGCGCTTTGTATTTCACCTGCCCACAGTAGAAAAGAGATAGCAGTGCTGGCTTTCTGATATGTATAGATTTACTAACATTAAAAGGACTGATATTCTGAGACATATTCTGGAGCTACTTTATATGTGAATCCAGTCCATCTATATCCTACATCTTATATTGATATCTATCACAATGTAATTTTTGTGAAATTGCCAAGTTTGGGAAATTAAATTAGCTGCAGTTCATAATCAGCTAAGAAACTAATTTTGATAGGTAAATTAAGGAAGCATTAGATATAATCTGTTTGGTCCTCCTTCTAAAGTTTGTAGCCTAATGGGCAGAAATATTTGTAGCAAATATTGCGGTACATTTCTTCCTGCAACAACCTATATTTTACGAGAATTATTGCTCTCTAGCTTATGGTTTGGCAAAAATATTATTTCATGAATTTTAATGGAAACTTGTGGATGTTCAGTGTATATTTCTATTTGTGTGAATTGTTCTTTATGGGTTAAATCTTATACCTGCATCAATGTTTGCAGAGGTCCTCTTATTGCAGCAAAACTGCTGTTTAGGAGTTATGTGGTAGACGACACGATTTATATCGCTCATGGATAGACTTCTCAGCCTTAACAGCTGCCAAGGAATTGCAGAGAGCCCTCTTGTGTACTTGGCTGTGTGAGGGGCTGGGAATTTGCTACTGATTTGCCAGGGGATATTGGCCTTTGCAGGAGCAGAATGTTCATATTCTCAGATAAAATCCTGTTCTCATTTGATTATAGACTCTTCTACTTTCAACAAACCCAGCCATTTGGGCTTCTGGTGGTTAACATGTGTGATGTTTTCATGCAAGGACCCTACAAAAAAAATGTTTCTTTTAGAAAGGATTATAAAAACATTAAACACCAAAGACAGTAGACAGGCCAAAGGCTGAAAGGGTCTCCTGTATGCTAGAAATATCAATGTACTCAATGTGGTTGCTTGATTTATATGTTGCATAAAGAGAGAGAAATACTAATGGAAGCATTTGTAAAGAAAGGAAGATGCTGTAAATATATTAATATTGTATGTGTATTCCTTAGGTAAAAGAAGAATGCAAGGCTAATATCCTTTGTCCTTTAGCTATGGAGGCAACAGCACATTGTGGGAAGTGTGACTTTGATCCTAGGGAGAATATCTGTGCATGGATAAAAGGTTCACAGAGTGCTACAGAAAAGGAGATAAAGGAAGGTGTGTGTCCAGCTGAAGAGGAAACTGTCTACACAGGAAGTCCAAACCAGTATTCATTTACAGGTAAGGAAAAGTGGCATATCAGATCGGTGGTTTGCTGGTGTATTTAATTCACTCTGGAGAAAAAGATGTTATCAAGTATTCTGATTAAATGGAAGCGATTGTAGTGAAGTAGCATTCTTTAAGAATTAATCTGTGAATCAGGACAGTATCTCCAGGGAAATGAAATGAGTAACGAGAGGTTCTGTGAATACATAAGGTCTAAACTTGCTTTCACAAAAGTTGATAGAAGTATTGCTATATCAGAAAATGGCCCTGACTAAAGGAACAACTTCCATATCTATCTGTCTTTAAACACAGAAGTAGTCCCAGGCACAGAAAAAAAATAAACAAATGTTATTTTGTATTTTGATAAGGCTGAGATGATCCATATGTAACTTTCTTTTTCTAGACCTGAACCTCGAACCTTTTACCACATATGAGTACAGAGTGGCTGCTTGGAATAGCTATGGAAGAGGCTTCAGTGAAATTAGCAGAGCTGTCACTAAGCAAGATGTGCCACAGGGTGTAAGTCCACCAAAATGGGCCAAAGTGGATAATCGGGAAGACATGATACTTCTAAACTGGGAGGAACCACTTCAACCAAATGGTATTGATATATGTTAAAAAAAGAATATGTTCCATCATTCAACTGACAGTGTTCCAAAATCACAAAATGTTTCTTAATTAATCACTGGCACTGAAATATGTGTATTCCTAAACTCTGCAAGAAGAATTTACTCTAGGTTGAGATCATTTTCGTTGCAAATAAGAGTAGAGTCCAACTTCACAGAAGATAATTTAGTATGTCTCTGAGAAGTGCCCAGAAGCCTCTTCTGAGAACAGTTGTAATAATAATTGGCAAATATGATCAGAAAATCACAATCATGTTACAAAATATTTGGCAATTCAGGAGGGAGGTAAGTGGGTGATATTCATGTTTCTTTCAGGAAATCTTGCTTATGATTTTCAGACAGTGAGAAAACTTGCAATAGCTCTCAATAAAAATTGAGAAATACTGAGATGTTGATGTAGGGGTCGAGGAGAGTAGCTGGTAATTGACATTAGCCGTTTAAACAGGATGATTGTCTGTTACAGTGGTCGCCTAGAGATTTCATTTAATATTTTCTGTGTGCAGAGTGGATTATTATAGTACACCATCACACAGGATTTCTCAGCTAACAAAAGGGAAAACTTTCTTTCTGCAATAGGTCTTGTTATTCACTATATCATTCTCCGAAATGGAATTGAGCGTTTTAGAGGAACAGAAATGAGCTTCACAGACACAAGTGGTGTCCAGCCATACCAAGAATATTCATACCAGCTGCGAGCCTGCACTGTTGCTGGTTGCGCAGACAGCAGCAAGGTTAGTAATTCGGTCTTTACGGAACTGGTGCCAGAATTTTATCAGCCAGTGTGGTAACAGAAAAATGCTTTTGGAAAGGTGTAATTTGAAGACATGATGATTATTGAGTAAGCAAGTGAAAAACATCAATAATCTGATTTGGATTCAACTACTGACAGGTGATTATTTGGAACCTAAGGTTGATACAAGCAAGTGGAAGAAGAAAGCGGTATCTCGGTCTTGGCAAAACTGAAATTGCACTGTAGGAACTGATGTTTGTTAAAGAGAAAGCTGCACATGGTAGAATGGAGTAAGGAATATTAAAATGCACTTTCTCTAAGCCTTAAAATTAAATCTTTGCTTCTTACTAGGAGATCTATTGCCTCTTCTTCCTTGGTATTTCTTAGTTTATCTGCTTTAGCTCTAGTCTATCAATTTGTTCAACAACCTTCTTATTTAGAGCCTCCTTCCACTATATTACCCTTCAGTGGCTTTCCATGTCTGCACCTGCTTCAGGCTTTACACTCCCTTTGTGTACAACCTTCCTCTGCTTCGGTTGTAAGCAAACAGAATCTCTTCCCTCCCTTTGTCACCTCTTCGTTTCCTCTTGTATCACTCTGCACCACTGATGCCTTTCACCAGCATTCCTATTTAACCAGCTCTAGTTTCTATTCTGCAAAGTACCAGCCTTATTCATAATTTGGAAAAACTATTTAAGTGACCTCTTTTTCACAATAATATCCTTGCCTCTATGAAAGTGAATTTCTAGGACTGCAAGTGTAATGTCTGTGGGGCAGAGGTGGGAAATAATGACTCTGCTTTGTAATTATAACATCTATGGGATTGAAAAGTTGATATTTTTTTTTTTCAGTTTTTTAAATGTTTTTCTTATTGGTGCAAATCTCAGCCAAAAGCATAAAAAAAGAAACACTGATGCAGAGGGATGGAGATAGGCGCATAGTCCTCTACCTGCACACAGAGCTGTGGTCTGGAAGCTATGTAGGCACAGTTGCTGCAACCATCGTCCTGAGCTAATAAATCCTGCTTATTTCACTTGTCTGTAATTAAGGAGTTTACTGTTGCAAACACTGACGTCTGCAAGTAGGGACTGATTCCGCCAAATGCACTAAGACAATATATAATAGAGGGCCCATTTTGTATTTACAGCATAATATAAATACTTCATGGTGGTAATAACAGAAAATGAAAAGTGATTCTCGAAGAGAAAAAGGTCTGACTCACTTATTAAACCAGTATGATTTGGAAATGCCTCTGTAAGAGATGGTAGAGATGTGTCAATAGAAAATTAGCTTTTTGCTTTTTCTTCTTTTTTGTAGAAAGAGCTTAACAAGTGCAAAGTTATCCTATCTTTCAAAATCTTTGGTTTCCTTACAAAAATATGGAGTTGCAAATACAGTAGAGTTCAGATTGCATGGGATATATGGAGGCTTAGCCCCATGTTTACTGGTGCTTAAAATATATGAAATCAGGCAGTTAAAATGCGGAGACACTGACAAACCATATGGAAGAGAGTTATCAAGAGTTTTCAAGCAATACAGTTTTTGTTGTTTCACCCTGTGCTATACGCTGCAGCTAAAACGTTGTGAACCTGTTGTGATAAATTGTAGGCGTAGACGTATGTAATGTATTCAAGGTCAGATTTCATTGTGAAAAAGGAGGAAAAAGTAACTAGTTCTCCAGGCCCTTGGTAATGATATGCCAGGCCAAACAACATTTTAAAACAAAAGTGACATTCTCATTGATCATGGTATCTAGTGTACTATTACATTAAATTGCTGTTTAATTCATATGTCTTCAGGTAGTTGCAGTCACTGTCCAAGGAGTCCCAGAGAGTGTTCAGCCACCAGACATCAGTGCTTTGAACTCAACAGCATTACATTTAAGCTGGATTGCACCCAAGAAACCAAATGGTTTCATCAGGGAGTACCAGATCAGTCAAGTAGGAAAAGGACTTATATACACTGATGCTGCAAGCAGAATGAAGCACACAGTATCAGGTAAGGAGGCAGAGCTCTCTGACAGGCTAATGTCCTGTCCTTAAGGTATAAGACAGCATTAACATATTAAAAATGCTACTTGTCAGTAACTTTTAAATCCCTCATACTGTGCAGAGTTTAGAATGCTTTATCATGACTTTACATGTCTTAAATTTATTTTTTTCAATCTCTTTCATTTCTGGCTGCTGTTTGTTAAAATATTAATAAATATAATTTCAAAATTTTAAAATAAATCCATCCAGCTCGATTCAAGATACATGCTTGTGGTGTACTCGAGGTCTCAGATATCCTGTGTAGGCTTGCCATCCCTTCACACAGATTCAACTCTCTCTTTTACCGTCACTAATGTGCAGTAACGCAGTTGAAGTCACGAGTGCTGCTGTGAATGTGTAGCAGTGTAGGAGCAAGAAGAATCCAGTACTTTACGCCTGAGATAATAAAAAAGGAAAGAAAGGGAAAGATCCTGTTTATAAAACTCTGTTTATGATCTTATATATTGCTTATAGCCATTTTCTAAATACTTGGTGAAATTTCACTACTATGTACGTATCTGAAAAAAGCTTTAGCCAAGGGATTTTGGGGGAAGATTTCACTCAGATCTCAAACGTATTATTTTCACGTATTAAATTTTTAGTTATATTTGAATGTTACACTGAAGCAAAATTATTCTTAGAAATGTTTCTGTTGAACGCAAAACAGGAACATAAACATTCTGGGATATCTTTTCTCGGTCTTTTTGACCTTTGCTCATCAAATTCTTATATCTATGATTTTTAGGAATTCATAAATACATTATTTTTTCCTTTTTTCTTTTCCACCTGAGTAGGAAACAGAGATTCATATATGATACACACCATAGGATAGCCACCCAAAGAGTAGAAGTTGACTTAGGGCATATAAAATATATACAGCATATATGGCACTCTCAACCACCCCTCAAAGCATGAGCCCTGAGTCAGAGTGGATCCCCTAGTGCTTTAAAAGAGTTGGTCCTTGCTGTAGTCACTCACAGAGGAGTAAAGGATTGCTGTTCCTCTTTGACAATATCATGCTCAAGTGTGAAATTCATCAACTGTATATTACGCCTGTGTCCATATTCAGTGCTTCTGGACATGAGATATTAAGTAGAGTATGCCAGTTGGTGTTTTAGAATTGCTGTTGTAAGTTTATACTGTAAAGAACACCTACCAACAAGGAATGATTTATCAAACCCATTTGAAAAATACTTCTCGTGCTCCCACTTCCTTCCCAAAAGGCAGTTATACCTCCAGAGTAACTGAGATTTTAATGAAAACAATACTGTTTTTCCTACCAGTTGTAAGGGAGAGGGAATGAAATTACCTTCTGATAAACAAGGATCTTTTTTCCTTTTGTGTGTCTGTTCTGTTAATCCACTGTCCAATGCTGCCATGTTAAGCCAGGAGTGAAATAAGTGATCGTTCCTCCTGACAGTCATAATCAAATCTTGTGCTGTTTTCTGCAGGAGCTTCCTTGGGTAATAATGTGGAATTCATGGCAGTGATTTAGCAATGTGGATAATTATTGCTCTCTAAATTAAAAGAATAAGATAAAACAATCAAATTTATTTCATACATAATCTCAAATGTTTGAATTGTTGTCTTATTCCCTGTGGATGCATGTTTTGATTTTCTCATCTTCTTTTTTTTTCTTTTTTTTTTTTCCCCCAAAACTGTCTGCTTTTCCCTGAGCCACCGTTGAACATTAATGAAGCTGTAGCATTAGCATTTCTTGAGACTTTGAATCTAGGGTCTCGCAAAAAACAGACAAGAAGGCTAGCACCTTGCCACTGCACCATTGTCTTGCTGCTTATTTTTAATTACATCAAAGCTTTGGAAACATGATCCCACAAATGCTTTGTGGGAATAGTGGTGAATGTGCTCATCATGTGAAATCCATAAATTGCTCATAATCCTCTCAAGATGTTAAAAAAAGCATTAAGTAATTGAAGACAGGAAGTCCTCAGTTAATTATTTAGAGGTGTTATCAATGCTTTAAGCAAACTGAAGCATTTTCTGCTATCTCACTGAGTTGAATGCCACTGGGACCTAGGGGCAGCAGCCATCATCTTCTCATATTCTCTAATGCAAACAGCACATGGCAGCTTGTCAATAAAAGACCTTTTTATATCATTTATTACTGAACACTTCCACTACCCTGTACAGAACAATTTGGATGACAGTTATGGCATTGTTTCACTTTGTGTTACTACTACTTTACAAATGGGCCTGCTAATGCTTTGCAGTGGGGGCCAGGCAGAGGGTAAGACTGAAGAAAATAATTAGGGGAATTGTAAAAGAAAGCTAAGAGTGCCCTCTTCAGCAGCAGCAGGTATGTTTATAACAAAGATTCTTCTCAACTCCCCCTTTTAAGTACACTAAAGATAGTATCCTGAGTAAGAGGCTTTATCAAGAATTTGTAGGATCAATCATCTTTACATAAAAGCCAAACAAGATAATTGATGTTTATTTTAGCAAAAGAAACAATATTAAGGAATACKTTATGACTGAATGGTTTGAAATTCTTTCATCTGAATGTATTCTCCATTTCAGGATAGTGAAAAATGAAGAGATTCAGAAATGTTGTCACTGGTCAACTCTATCTCCATGCAGCACTGAATCATTAGTAATATTTATGTAAAGGAAACTCTTGGGGGTGGAGGGGTTGTGTGAGGCTGTGGTCAGCAATCTGACATCCTCCTGACTAAAATTCCCACGGCGGGGCCCAGGAGTGTTAGCCTAGGAGCTAATCACTGACCTTGCTGGAGCCATACCCACAAATGGAGACAAAGAGTATCAGAAGGAATTGATTTGGCTAATAGAAGAATGCATTCTTAAAAAAAAAACACTGTTTCACAGCCTTTTGGCAAATGGCAAATGCTGCAATAACAAAATAGACTGCTAAGTTAAAAAAAAAGAATAAAAAAAMCCCCACAATAATAGACCAAAAAAGAAAAGGAGGGGAGAAGTATCCTCTAGTGAACAATCAAGCAGTGAAATTGGAAAAGCAAAATGCTGTTTATGTTTCACGATTATCTTACTTGTTATTTTTATTATTAATCACATACATGGATTTGCACAGAGCTTTCCAAAGCATACATAAGACAAGGCGTTTAATGCAAAGCTTTAATAATATAGATAAAAATCTGCTGTGACTGCTCCATGTATGACTAGAGGTTTCAGGTATCAGAATTTCACCAATAAATTTAGTGAAACCATGTGCTCTTTTTTTAATGCCCATTTTTCTCTTTAAAGTGTAGTTGTAAATGAGTATTGCTTTATTATGCATGTTTCCTTTAAAAGTGAACATGACTCCCTTTAGGGGAATTCAAGTAATTTGTTGCCACAGTAATCTTTTCTATCCTGAAATGTTAAATACTTGGCTTTCCTCCATGCCTTTGCCTCTCTCTAGTCTGCAACTGTCATCTTCTCCCTTCTTACTTTTATATGCAGCGTTCAGATGATTTTTCTTTTCCTCTAGTTGATGATTAGGTTACAGCCAGGGCTGTCCCTCTGAGTCATCTCTTTATTTTCTCTCCTTCACGTATTGTTCAATTTGTAAGCAGCCTGCATGTCTTCCATTCAGTATTTTACCTTTCTACATAATTGTTGCTTATTCTTTCTCTCTATTTGTTTGTAATATATTTTAATTGAACTATCTCTGTAAAGGCTATAAACAAAGATTTGTTTATAAACAAAGATCTTGGCCAGACTTTTTTTCTTGCCCCAGAATTGCATTGTTCATGAAGTAATTACAATTAGCCACATGAGCTACATCAAAAGTACGTTATTAAGGTCACAAAGCCAAGCACTTAAAAATTGACCTGTATACTACTTATGAATTGACCTGTATAATCCTAATTCAGCCTCTTTCACACAAGCAGTCTGCATTACACACTAGGGTAGTCATTTGTACGTAGGGTTACTGCCTCATTCGGTCCGCAAGCTCTGTCTCTTCCAGGGAGAAATAAAGATAAATAAATAAAAAGAGACTCCTGTACGTAGGACTGCTGCCTCAGCTTTTGCTGTGTTTGGTAGGTTTATTCCTTCTGGGAATCTCAGTGTAGATGGGCCTAATTCTGCGTCTGCCCAGAGCTAAATTTCCTTTCTGCTCAGCAGAAGTCAGGGAGGCGTAAGCCCGAAGGTGGTGTGAATGTGCAGCACAGCAAGGGAGGCAACAGGGGTGGTGCCAACCCAGAGGGGTAAAATGTGGATCGCGGAGGGGCTGGCGGCACTGGCCGCCAAAAGGAAGGATGGAGAAGGGGCAGTGTCCTGGGAGGACGGCCGAGCGGCAGCACACAGGGCGGCCTCGCCGCTGCAGCGCCCTCCCACGTCAGCTCTCTGCCAAGCTGCTGCCAGCCTCCCCTGGGGCCTTGCCCCAGCCCTGCCCCGGGGCCCAGGACCCCATTTCAGCCGCACCTGCTGCCCTCCATCCCTGCTCGCAGCTGTGCCGGCCTCCAGCCCTGCCCTGCCCTGCCCAGCCATGGGCCACCCGCGGGCCCATGTCCCAGCCCAGCCCCAGCCCCAGGGAAGTGCCTGCCCCGCTCCCCAGCTGGGTCGGTGGGACAGGCCCTGGCAGGTCTCATAAATCCTGTGGGATGCCAGATTAGAGACCTACAGCGAACAAAGTGTGGGACAGCCCTGTGGAGAGACAGACTCTGGATCGAGGCAGTTGGCTTCTGTCCTGGCTCTGCAGGGCGTTCATTTCTGTTCAGGCTGTGGCAGTGAGCAGGACACATCTCAGGCTTTCACAGCTCATCATCACTGTGTCATCTTTATTTTCCGGACACCCTGCCTGAGGCCTGGGGCCGGAATTGCTAGTTCCTGAGCTCGCAGAGCTGCAGCTGAAGACACCAGGGGTTGTGCTCGGGTATATAAAGTTTTGCATAACACCAGCCACTCTGACGGCCAGGTCCCAGGCATCCCAGTTGGCCTCCTGGCAGGTCCAGAGACCACATGCTGGAGGGAATTTTAGAGAGGACTGTGCCACAGAGCCTGTATACAAAGGGAGTCAATTCATATCGTACAATGTCCTAATGCTAGGATCTCCTAGTTTATGAGTGTTCAGTTTTGCAAGCTTAATATTTTCACAGATTTTTTTGTGTATAAGTTGCTTCTTGTTGTTGTACTGTTTGTCCCCTTTGCATTCAGGAACAGGAACTTTTTTTGAATGTATTATGAGGTGTTAACAAGAGGGTCCTTGAAAACATGCGAGAGAGGGGTTTTCAGTGTCTGTGCCTGGTAATATAATTTTTAAGATTGACTTTGAGAAATACCCAAAAGAGTAGTTTAGCAAAGACCCTGTAACCTGGGCTGGAGCACGCTCTGTGAGGCAGTCTGATCAGCAGTTAAAGCTGAGCTCTGAGGTGTTGAAGACAGGCTCACAGAGGTCTGCATCTTTAAGGATTTAACTGTAAGAAGCCTTTAATGGGTGTGCAGAAATGGCTATTTTAAAACCTTAGTATCTTAGCCAAATTTTGGGTACAATTTTATGAGGAGTCCTAAAGTCAAATTCTTAAGCTGCAGGCAACTTGATGTCAAATCTGAAGTCATTGACACACAGCACAAGGATGTTTGAAAATTTCCAAGGAAAGGTCAAAGCAATATATTCTCTTTTAGTCTCATTCAAGGATGACCAGCATAAAGGTTTGAGCTGAAAAAATAGTTTTTAAAAAATTACAAGTAACTAAAATTAATATCTCGTAATGGGGAGGGCTTGGTTGTCAGTCCTGCTTTTGGCTGCTTTATAGCATTTATAGTAAAATCTTGTAACAAATTGGAAAAAATAGGGAAAAAATTGATCAAACAGAAGTTGAGAAGGGGGCAAGAACAGAGTATCTTTGGACTTGTTTGCAATATAGTAGAAGATTTTATGTTCAAGTAAGAGAGTATTTTATTGTCTTGTCTTATTGTTGCAAATATATTTATAATAAATTTTCAAAACATTACAAACATTACAAACATTGAAAACTCTAACCAATTACACTTTCAGGTGCTTATCTGTTGGAAACTTTTGAACTTCAATGGCCATTACCAGTGATGGAGATTACGCCAGGAATGTTTAGGTGCCTTCCAGTTAATTTTTAACCATTTTGTACAGGCAGAAGCATAGGTTAAAAATCCCAACGAAACATACCTTAGAGACTGGGTAAATTTTACCCAGATGGTAATCTGGGCTGAGATCTGGATTGTTGTTACTACACTACAAGTACCACCTAAGTTAATTGATTTGAAGCTAATTCAGATATGCCTATATGAGGAGCATCCATAGATCCGTTGCAGCATAGACACACATTCGATCTGAATTGTTTTGTCAGGTCTTTTAAACTAGTAGAGGATATATATCTAAATTAGCAAGAATTCACCATTTTATTTATTATTCAGATGTAAAGTTAGAATGGTTCATATTTTATGTTTGCCAAAAATACTAGAAGTTAACTTTAATTCCAGTAACTTTCTGTGTAGTGATATACAATTCTTGGGATGCCTGATGTCAACATCTCAGTCTAACCTCTGCTTGCTCTTTCTAGGTCTGCAGCCATACACTAATTACAGCTTCATGCTTACTGCATGCACATCTGCTGGGTGTGCTTCTAGCCAACCACTTTCAGGTCAAACTTTACAAGCTGCTCCTCATGGTAAGGGAAAAAGACGTTCCTATAGAACTGCAAAGAGATGGTCATATGGGCTTGTATTTTCTGATGGTTTAAGGAGCTGCAAAACTCCATTATCATCCTTCAAGATATCATGTATAAATTTACACAAGAGAATCCATCTCTTGTAGAATATTTGTATCTTAACACACTCTTTATACTGACTGCCTGGCACTGCATTTCTACTTTCTTTTTATGACAATTTCCCCAAGTTCATCTTCAAGTTAGTGAGGTTAGAATTAGCAAATGCATATTTTTTAAAGCACAAATAAATATGCAGAGACAACTGGGCATAAAAAGGCTGCAGCCTTTGGCCTTGTTCTCCATTAATCTGTACCTTGTCTAGTTGGTTGCATTTGATATAGGATAAATACAGAAAGTGTGTTAAATTTTGTGATTCTCTCTGGCAATGTTTTATGCTTTCATTACATTGCTGAAAGCAACAGCACAAACTGTGGGAAAGGGAAAAAAAAAACCCTTTATGTTTCTCTCACAAAATTAAAATAGTGTCATTGTGATGTTAATAGGGGTATGGCCAAAACCTCATCATATCATAGTCAGCTCAACAGAAGTGGAAATCTACTGGAGTGAACCAAAGAAACGCAATGGACTCGTTACTCAGTATCGATTATTTCGTGATGGAGAACAGATTTTCCTGGGTGGCAGTACAGACCTGAATTTCACAGATGTTAACCTGCAGCCTAACAGTAGGTAAGGCAAGTTAAAGAGCTCTGGTAATATGTGAAAGGCGTTCAAAATATATGTACGTGTGTTTGTGAAATGTACAAAATATAAGTTACTCTTTTAACAAAAGAAAAATCTCTTACAGTATTACTTAATTACTGAAAGATTAGTAGAGCATTTTTAGGAGGTTTCCAAATGTTGGAAAGCCTTAATCATAGGATTTATCTTTTTTTTCCTTTTTTAAGAATAGATCATTGTGATTCAAAGAGGGGGAGGCTTTTTTTGTTTTTCTTGGATGGTTGCTGGTGGCTCATTGTTTTTTTCCCCTCATGGAATATACTTAGAAAAATTTAAGTCTTTATATGGCAGACAGCACTGCACATGTTTCTGTGCATATTGAACATATTGGCTCAAAAGTAGCAGCTGCTGATATTTTTAGAGAGGCCATTCTGAAATTGGTTTTGACACTTTTTTGAGTCAATACTTCTCTCTCTGACGTAAGCTAATGTGAATTTTAGTATTAAAATTATTATTATAAGTAAAGAGTTACTTTTCTCACATCAAGAAAACTTAAAAGTTGAAAATCTTCCCTAATGCAGTATTTGTAATACTCTTTGTATAGTGTATCCACTTTAAATTGGTGAAAATGGAAATGTTCTATTACTGATATGCCTAAAGCTTCTAACCATAGTGTCTACTGATCTTTTTGTGTTTGCGCAGATATGTTTACCAGCTGGAAGCCAGCACCTGGGGCGGCAGCAACACTAGTGATAAATATGTTATACAAACACCAGTAGGAACACCAGAGAAAATTCATGTCCCATATAATGTCACAGTAATTGATGCATATTCTATATTTCTAGCTTGGGACATGCCAGGTAAAAATGTTTTTCTATGTAGTACTTTGTAGCAAAATGAAAGGATGGAAAAATTAGTATATTCAGGCAGGCAGCTGAATCATTCTGATATTTTTATTCTTCATATTTGGTTTTAGCGTTTGTGTGGTTTAAATAACCAGTATCTAAAGCTGCTGTTTCCTAGACACATATTATTTTAATAATATTGACCTATATACTTGACATGGGTATTGTGAGGGTTAGCTGATCAAAAATCCGTATGTTAATTTGATCTTGTAAACTATTATTGAGTGCAAGTATTAAGGAAAAAAACCCAATTGCACTGAAAGTAAGTTTTCCCTTCTGTTCAGACTGAACTGAGTTATCGACAGGGAAACCTGCCAACCTTTTGGGTTGATGATGTCTTGATAGCTATCCTGGCAATTAAAATGTCCAGTTGTCCTGCAGGTATGCAATGTTGAGCTCTTTTAACAAAAGCTGTAAGAGTGTGACACAGAGATCCTGTGCTAGCTTTGACCTGATTGAGTAAATTTTATTCACCAGAGCACCATAGTGTTATGTGGACATGTTACCTTGCAGGAGGGTGGGTCAGCAAAGGCCCAGAAATATTTTTCCTCTTGTTACTCTTCTGAACATCACCAGGTTGTCTTCGCCTGCTACAGAGGTAGGCTAAGAAGGAACAATTGAATAATAGCATCTTTTTATATGAGACTGTGCTCTGTTTCATTAATATAGATCATAGCTTAAGTGATTGGTGTACTTTACTGATGTTATAAAAATTATATGCTGTAGTTATTGTGGGACAATGAGAGCATTGTAAATGAACAATTTTTTTTCTAGTGTAGTTCATCTCCAGTGAGGTGTTTTCCAGTTTCTAGATACTGTTTTTTTCAGTTAAAATGAGATCAATTTTTTTAGAAACGTCAGATGTTTGCATATTGCAATAACAACAATATGTGTTTTATCAATGAACTCAGGGAAATTTTTGATGTCTCCTCTTCCTAATTATTTGAGATGTTCTTTCCTTGCATAGCAGTCACAGTAGAGTCAATTGGCATTAAAAATAAAGTCACCTAGAAAAAGTATTTTGCCTTCCAGGCTGGGATCGCAAGTACTGTGGCAGTGCTTAGCAGCGTTCACCCTACCCATTTAAGCAATGATTAATAAATCTATAATACCCTGAGCTGTCAATCTTTTAGTTTTCAGAAGCACAAAATCCATTATAGAAATGCTATAATATATGAAAAAGATTAAAATCTTAAATTAAACTTTTCCCCTTACTGCCTGAAAGGATTTAGAACCCAGCAGAAGGCAGGTGAATTCGAATGGCATGTAATCTACAGTTGGTTTTATTGGAAAGTGACTCATGCTGTATTATAGTTTTGATAATAAATATAATTTAAGGTACAAAATATGCAGCAACATTATGAACAGATTTAAAACATAAGAATATACTGGAATAGCATAGGCTTCTGAAGAGTGGGGTGTTTCCCAGAAAAGCTTGTCCTTGTTGTTCTAGACCTTTTCTTTTCCAGCTGCTCGAACTCCTGTTACTTGCAGCAGGTTACAAGCCTGCAAAGAGAATCAGGGTCTGTGTAGTACATTTGGTTATGTTGAAATTCAGATTGTCTGTATAAAGGTTCATGTACTCCTGAAACCACACGGTCAGAGGGGTGAGGAGGAGGCTGGACATTATGGCTGTGTAGAGGATGCAGGGCTGATGTATTCACACAGCTGTAGGAATCATTCTCCTCAGTCAGGGGAAGGCACATGTCCTTCTTCCCAGGTACTGGGATGCACTTTGAACACTTACCTCGCTTTCGTGGATATTTGGTGACTCAGTCCCTTCCTCTCTGCCTTCTTGTTGTGGGGCCAATTATTTAAGTTTTTAAGTATGAATAAGGGCTTGTTTTTCATACAGTGCCTCTGTTGGGTAGATAGGAAAGCAAAACTTGCTGTTCCTTTTATTACAGCACCTCAGGACCGCGAGCTGATCTTACAGGAATGGGGAGTACTAACAGCAGAGAAATGTTACTAGATGCAGCTAATGCTACTAAAAGAAACCCTGTGTACAGAAGCATAGGTATATGCAGAAGCTAGGAAATTAATTCTTGACCTTTCATAATCCTGCTTCATTCTCATTCTGAGACCTTTGTGGTCCTAGTGGTTTTTTCCCAAGAGGAAGACTGCAGGGGATGCAGGTGAAGGTTTATTTTGGAGGTTTTGATCTTCTAGAACGGCATACATCCCATTAACAGGTCCTATGCGAGGAGTCCTCTGGGGCCACATACATCCCCAGCTTGGTAGGATTAGCCTAAAGAATCTACAACTTTCTATCCTTATTTATGTCACTGTGCATGGAGTAACTCCTTTTTTTTTTTTCTGATCTATTTTTTTCTGTGTGTGAATCCTTGTTTCACAATAGGCTATATTGAGATAATGTAGGTTTCCCTTATAAACCCAGAATGCAGCGTTTGTTATAAGGATTGTCAGGCTTGGATGAGACAGTTGTTTTAATCGGTATAGTCTCCATGAAAAAAGTGCTTTTTATTAACCAAGTTTTGATGAAAGGGTAGTTGGTCATAGTGTCTTCCTGTCTGTGGATATCAGGGATGCTTTGGCATTCTATCTTCTTATCTGCTGTAATAAATTTGAATCAAATAATTACCCTCAGGATTAATTATGGGCATCGTATTACACAGACCTTCCTTTTGGATGGCTTTAATTATAATGTTTCAACATCTGTAATGTATCTAAGACTTATGACTTTATAGATTTGTAGCATTTCAAAACTCCTGACTTAGCTAAATAGCAAGGTGGCCAAGTAGTGGTTAAAATGATGGATTCAGAAAAAATATTTGACACACCTCACTCACTATGGAAAATAGGACTTTATTTTCTGAAATAGGTATCCCATTATCTTGTGTTGCATTGCCTCAGTGCACAGACCTCAAAGGTACGGTACATTTCACTGATACGCTACAGAAGGATATGTTACAATTATTATGGAACAACTGTTAGTGCCAGGGATAGAAGCAGAAAAGCTGAATGGAAAAAAAACCCCACCACATAATTCTCCCAAGGCATATCCATAAATGTTATTGATAGGTAGGCAGGTAGCCATCCTGCATTTCAACTCATTGACAACCCCACTGGTCCTCGCTGGGGGCCTGATTCTTCTAGATATCTTCAGTTGCTGCTGGTGATACCATCAAAGCTGAACATTCTCAAAAGAGGACCCTGTCTTCTGCTCCTAGGTTACTTGCTTCATATGTTAATGATCATCTGGATTAAAAGGTCTTCTTTCATCCTGTTGCAACACTCTACTTCATCCACCTCTGGGTTTGCTTATCAATTAGAGTGAAAGTTGTGTAACATGTCTGGATTCCTACTTTATTCTTCTTGGGATCAAATTTGGTGTTTGAATGACATTTGTTTGTCTCTTAGCTTTGTCTCTTCATTTCCCCAGCTAACCTGGTTTCTCCTTTATTGGTGGCCTAACAAATTGTTCTGACTTGCTAAGCCAATGTTACATTTCTTCATTTTTGTTTTCTCATGTAAATTATTGTTTGCTCCACATTACTGTAGGACAAGCTTTTCAAGTGCAATGTCCAAAGTTCTACACCTTGAAAGCAGTCAGCATCTCCCGCTGTTACTGTCTTCAGAGTCTTGTTGGGAATACTTGATACAATCAGAATGAGATATCTGGATACTTGAAGCTTAATGTAAATAATCTCAGGAAGCCAAAGAGCTTGTTTTATTCTGTGAGGCTAAATATTAAAACATAACTTTATTTTTACTTGTTTTTAAATAAAAGATATGACATTCTTATTTTAGTATTTGTTTACTATAAGTGAAACAGTTCAACTATTTTGTTTTAATTGTGATTGAGTTTCACATCATATTAAACAATTTTTCAGCAATTGACTTCAAACGGATTTTTGGTGACCAGTCTGTAAAACAGACTGTGGCTTTTTTCCTCTAATTCTAAGAATCTTGTGCTGCAAATTCTATTTTTGAACTACCCTAGTTTTGAAGTACACAGAGACGTCAAACCTAATTTGCAGAGTTTTGCACAGAATTGTCCATTAAATGTTATCCATATACGCCCACAAAAAACCAAGGTTTAGTTTGATTGACTTGTCCCATTGCAAAATGTGCACCTGCTGTGAAATGAAGTCGCAGAGAAAAAAAAGTGGAATAATTTAACTTTTTTATTTGTAAAGATAATCAGGGTTTTTCTGATTACATCTTAACTTCATAAATGTTAAATAACCTATCAGCATCTAGTTGTTGTAAATTATGAAAAAGAGCATTGCTGGGAATATTAACCAACTAAATCCTTGTTCTTTAGTGAACATGAAAATGTGTTATGGCAGGTTGTCATTGTGCTCATGGTAACTTTGACACCAAATAACAAAACTGCCATTTGCACTTAGGGTAAATTGGTTCACTTGTGCTCTTATGGTTCCTTTTATTCTGACATAAATTTATGAACTCTGGAACTAACCAAGTCGTGTGGTTTCCCAGCTGACTTTAACAAATATGCCCATTTTGTTTCCTTCAGTCATCAGAGCGCACAAGGCAGTAGTTTCAGACTGGCTGCAGATGCTGAAGGCTATTCTGGAATAAAGGGGGTTTTTACAAGTTTCTGTGTTGTATGAGTATATATTCTTTATGTTTCAGATTATAAAGTGGTCCTTCGATCTTAACATTTGATGAATTTAATCAAATTGTAGAAGGATTTCCATTGGATATTGGAATTTTTCAGGATGCTTACTTGGTTTTATTTACAATTTCATGTTTGCTTCTTGAGAATATTTTTTCTCCTGAGCATCTTTATTATTGGTATCATTCCTAATATATTGCAACATTTAGCAGAATTTTAAGATTTTGGGTTTTGGTTGTTTGGGGTTTTTTTAGCATTTCTGCTGAGATATATGGACTGAATGTTGGACATGGATAGGTCAATTATTTTGAAATAAGTGTCCTTTGCTGCATATTGATGGCTGGATTCAGCTGTCCTTGTTTGTATTTAATCTTCCTTGGGAAATCAAGCATTCTGAATAGTTCCAATTTCAAAGGTTTCTGGTGAATTTTGCCTAGAATAAATGCACTGATCAGATGCACAAAAGTGAATTATGTGTCACTTTCATAAGATAGTGGGTTTTTCTGGCTGAAATATCTGGTCTGTTGTCAGTACTGGAGAAGAAGGGGACCCCAACTGCGAGATTAAAAAAAGATTTCTATTTGATGTGCTGTCTACCACTTCAAGCTCTCACTTTTGGATCTTCTGTTGTGTCCTTTACAGGCGCTCCAATTATAGGGAGGAAAAAGAGGAAAAAAAAAAAAAAAAAAAAAGAAAAGGTAGTTCAGCTGTAATAATATATCTTTAATTACTGGTATAATTATACAATGCACACTCAAGCACACTCTTCTGGAGCATTTCATGTTCCATATTTCACAGACAAAAAAATAATTTTCTTTGTTACAGAAGCCATCTACTTCAAGATCACCTCTCAGAAGTTTACTCTGTAACTTCCTGCATGATTTTAAAAGTTGTGTTTCTGTTATTCCATTCTTAATGATTAGATTTTGGTGTTTTCCTTGAAACTTTTACACTGAAAAAGGAAAATTTTACAGTGGGATTTTTACACTTTCTGTCCCCTTCTCCCTTCACCTCTTTCAATGACTAATATCAGCATCTTTTTTCTTCCTGTAAGCTGAGCAGTTGAATAAGATTGAAGTCATGCCTCCACTTCAGGGCTATTTTTTCAGCTTTTTCGTGTAATGGCATTTCCTTTGTCTAGCATCTAGTAAGGCAGCACCATCTTATTTCTTTGGGATTTTTATGTCCTCTTTTTCTTCTGAGAATTGTAAAAACTTGGTATTTCAAAGATTTTTCTGATCTTCCAAAGGACATCAGTTGTTTATAGTACCACAAAGAAACTTGAAATCTCTCTGATTTCTTGTAAACTTTTTTTTTTTAGTTAATATTCACATACATACCTAGCTAAAAAAATCCATTGAAAGATGCACAACAATGGAAAAAAAAGTGCTCTTTGTAGCTTTAGGGTAATAGTATCAATGTAGATACTTTATCAGAAAAGGACCAAAACCACAATTAGGAGAAAGAATGGAGTTGTTTTCCAAAATTACAAATGGAAAGATTCTCAAGATCTGGACAAGTCTCAGAACTGCTCATAGGCATCTGGTTCTTGGTGCAATCACAAAGACATCTCTGTGACATCTAAAGTAGGTGTTGTGTTGAAAGAGAAATGTGCTCTTACTAATCGGGTACATCATGACTCATTCAGAAAGGTGCCTTGTCTACTTTGTGCTTTGTTCTTCCTTAAGACTGCGCCTTACGTGACTGCAGAATGAAGGAAACACATTTAACAGACACTCTTTGATTATTCTCTTGGTTTTATGAAATTGCTGCTGTCTGCATAGAACAGTCTACAGTGGACAAAAAAAAAAAAGGCTACAGCCCATTTCCTAATTACAAAACAAAACCAATCCAAAACAAAAAAACCCCAAACCAAACAAAAAACAAAACAAAAAAACCCCAAACAAAACAAAAAACCTTGAGAATTCATGTGGGAGGAAACAAGAGAAGATCCAAGAACCTCTGCCGATCATTCTGAGGGGATGGCATATGGCTTAGCTTGTTCTCATGGAGAAACTGATTTTTTCAGCTTCTCAAGAGAACTGGAAAATTAGGACTTGACAGCACAGGAAGAGGAATAGATGGGGAAAATGTTTGAGTTAAAACAAAATAGTAAAAATTGAGGGTTTTTTTCTTCAACAAAACCTAAACAGTTTGGGTTTATATCAGTTGAAATTATATGTTTCTTGGTTCAAGGTACTGTATTGTACTTTGCTGGTAAAGCAGGCTAAGAACCTACACTCAGATACTGCTGCTGGGCTAAAAAGGGATAATTTGCTGAATGGTGGCAATTCACTTTTTTGATCATATGACTCTATATTCAAACAGCAGTGCTTAGTAGCTGTTGTCCCTCCAAAATAAAGAAATAAAAGCTGCCTGGTTCCCAGTCACTCTTCCCAGAAGTAGCAATTGCAACAGAGGCATTGACTGAATTGAATTTTGATTTTTAACTAAGAACTGTAATATGTGTCTTCCAGTTGTGATCTGCAGATGGATCTGTTTCAGTTTATATTTAAATTGTTGTAGTTTCTAAAAGAGACAGTGGGTAAAACCTCCAGAGGAGGCTTACATTTAAAATTGCATATGATGAATGCCTCTTTGAAGTTTTCCTGCACTGTTGTTAGTATTTCAGATAATCACTGGTTCTTCTCTGTTTCACAACAGGGATATTCATTGTCAATGTGCCTTTGGAATACAACATCTTACTAAATGCGAGCAGTTCTGCTCTACTGGTGAAGCCAGTAGGACGCGCACAATTTGCTTTTGTCGATGGCCTAGATCCCTACACCCTGTATGAGATAAGAATACAAGCATGCCAGAATGGTAAGATGATTTTAAAAGACTAACCTCTGTGACTGGAAGGGAATGGAGGTTTTCCAGATAGATTCAACTCAGCAAAACAGATAAAATCTTATTCCTACATTGGAGTCAAATGTTTACCTAGTAAAAATAAAGCCTGGCACTGAATGAAGCATTAAATATTTCTCCATGTTATATCATGAATATTTTAAATGGAGATTTAAAAAATGTATTTTAGGTAATATGTGCCATTTTATTAAAAGCTCTTCACAAATAGCTTAACAATTTTTGAAAATGTGCATACAGAACAAAATCAGTTCTGTAACTGTTCACCAACAAGAAGTGGTAATCATAAAGACGGGAGAGAAGAGCCCAAATATTACAAAATTCCTTAACTTCAATGGAAATTTTCAAAATCCTATTGAAACAAGTCTTTCTAAACTGACATTCTGGAAACAATTCTCTCCTCACCTGCACTGGTGAAAATCAGGAGTAATTCATCAGTGGAGTTGCGGTAATTTAAATGAGTATTTAATAATGAAATGAGGTGAAATGAGGCACCATTTCATCAGGAGCTTGTTTATTTGACATTCATTTGCTTTTACTGTATTTTTTTTGTTGAGGAAGAAGCTCTCATCACTAACCAAACTACTGGTTTTGTAGATGGGTGTGGAGTGGGTGGTCAAACATATTCAAGAACCGCTGAAGCACCTCCTAGAGAATTGAGCCCACCTATCGTTAAAGCAATGGGATCTGCACTCATAGAAGTGAAATGGGCAGCACCTAAGAAACCAAATGGCATCATTACTAACTACTTTATTCACAGGTAAATGCTTTTATCACCTCAGATTCTTAGTCTTATTGAACTGTTCATTTCTTTATTCCTTGATATACTGGTAGGTGAAAAAAAGTGCAGAGGTATATGTTAAAATATGTATTACATTTCAAATGCTAAGGTAAGATGCTGATGTATGGATGAACAAGTTGAGAATAAGAGCTGAGACAAGAATCATCTTCCTGATCTACAAATGACAAAAAGCAGGTGAAAATATATTTTTAAAAATTCAAAGGGACAGACAATAATTGTAAGATAGATACTCTCACTGTGTTTATCCAGACCACTAAGTACATTCTTCAATCCTCTCTAATAGACAACTGAGAATTTTGGAGTGGAAACAGGAGTAATTCACCACTTCTGACATTTTTAAAAGCAAAAAAAGGTACCTAGGTTCCTAACACAGATCAATTTTCCAAGATAAATTAAGTTCCTGTTTCTAAGTAAGTCATCTGGAGTGTGATTAAAGTGTATCTATTTATGTTCCTTGGTGTTTGTATTCAGCTGCCCTGTCTAGGTGGTTGACTGACGCATCCTCACTCCCTATGAGGAGCTTCATAAGCTCTGCGTGAGGACTTTTCTATATAGGTAGCTGTGTTTAGGTAAGTATCAAAGTAGCAGAGCACTAACGTATGCTGTGCCCATTGACCCTTTTTTAAAAGCACGCTGAAAGGACCTTCTTGAATAGCTTCAGAAAGTCAAAGAATATAAAACTCAARCCATGTATTGGAGAGGAACTTAAACTCTGAAGTTCCTGGTTTTCCCAACTCTAAATATGTATGGCAAACACATGCTGGGCTGAACCTAGCCTCCCACAAAGAGTTTGGGACATTTTATTGTATTAGAGCTGTGACTTAGAAGACAGGGAATCAAATTACCTTTTGGAATCAGCAGTGATAATTAATATAAATTCAGTTTTGCCTCAAACACATTAGTAGTCTCTAAAAATTCCTGCGTTCTTGAAATACTCTTTTGTTTGCTTTTTTTTAATTGTCTGATCAAAAACCCCAAGTCCCTCTCCTGTATAAAGAGGAATAAAGTGTATGTTGTAGCCCAAGACATGTCTTCACTCTGTTGGTTTTGTAAATAAAGCTGATGATTACCGCTGCTATTCCATGGCAGCCATAGAAAGGGAAAACAGGAAATATAATGCAGAAAGCCTGCTTCAGTGAAAAATACTGTAAATTGAATTTGACAGCATTTGATGGCATTTGATTATTCTAGTCACAGCCAAACAATGATATAAAGAGTAATATGAAACAGAATGTGTTACTGCCTAGCAGACTCAAAAGCAATAAACCTTCCTCCAATGTGACACAATCACTTCACAATCATAATTGTAGCCTGTTTGATACCTCTGAGTACAGCAGAAGGGCACTGACTGACATAGATACATTTTGTTTTTTATTTAAAGTGAAATGAAAATGGCGCACTGGGGCTCCAGATACAATCGTTATATTCACCTACATAGGCATGAATCACTTGGCAGTTATTTCAGCTGAAGTTTAAATGTGCTTAGACAACAACAATATCAAATCTTTCTCAGATAGCTGCAAAAAATCAGAAATGGGATGTAAGCACATAGTTCTTTTTCATTTTGTAGCCACACATAGCCTTACATTGTTATAGCAGCAAGACTGCAGTATTTCTATGGGAGGTTATGGCATGTAATTTCTTCTTCATCATGTGCCTCTTCCTTACTGCATCACCACCAAAATAAATTCATTTAACTCAAAACCTGGAATGCTTGGGGAGCTAGTGTGTGTGCAGATCTTTGAATTAAAATGGCAGGATTCGTGCTTTCCTTCTAGAATCATAAAAGCACTTGCAAGTTTGCAGCCATTTTGTTAGAAACCAAAAAACTAAAATGTTAATTTATGATAAAGGAGATGGTGACATTTTATTTTTTATACATATAGCAGTTTTAAACACAGATCTGAGGCTTTTGAACTTTTCTAGCAGGGACCACAACTTAGAAGAGATTGTGAATGAGAAACGATCTGGTTCATGAGACAATCACCAATCTACTTCTCTTCCCATTCATCATTACATAACATCCCTGTGACAACCACAAAAATTGCTAGTCTGGAAAAATAATATTATGGAAATAGGTGATGTATTTCTTGCTGTATTTTAATAAGATATAGGTCACATCAGCTAATGGAACTGCTCTCTGTTGACCACCAGCATGCACTGTGTAGGATGCACAAAATTACTCTTAGAGAAACATGGCTTGTAAAATTATAAGTATTTTGGTTCATATCTTGCTTAAGGAAGTATCTGAATTTCTGTCAAAGTGTCTGTGTCATGTTCAGTAGGATTATATTATTTAGTATGTATATGTGAGATTGTAATGTAGCTCTTATTAGCTGAGCAATCCTGATGGTGAAAATGTAGGCAGAAAAATCAGCAGGCAATTTAAGACAGAGGACATGTCTCAGTGGCTGTTGACTATTGTGACTTGCAGTCTAGAGGCTTCTAGACCGACACTTTATGATTAACTCATTGCTTACCCTTATACCCTTAACCATGAGCTGCACCAAAGACAGCTTCCAAGGCACATATATTAGTAGGTGGTTTAATATAAGAATTGGTGTGGATGGATATGTCATTGAGTATAAGAACTCCTGAAGGGTTTTATTTATACTTGTAATTGATATAATACCTAATCTAAACTAGCATATTGCATGCAATAATCTCAAATTCCTTTTGTTCACTTTTTGACATCAAAACTTGTAAAAAAAAAAAAAGAAAAGAAAAATATACAAACTACATTAGTATAGATTTGTTGAATCCAAATGGTAAGTGAGGCTGCTTTGTTTAATTGGATGGGAAACTGTAGAGGGGGAGCATTGTTGATGTTGCGTTATTCCCCCACATTTGACAGTGTGATTCCCCAATCATTTTAATTTTACCCCAGGACTTCTTAGTGTTTCTAGAAATAACTCACTACCGCTCTGGTAAGGAAAACAGCAGGCACTGCTAAAACATGTACTTTTGTTGCATGGTGAAAGGTAAACATGTGAAGAATAATTCTGGGTTGACCTGCAAGACCTCAGGGATYCACTGAGTCTCCCTCCACATAAGAAAGCTGAGTGTTGCAGTTAGTGTTGCTGCAGTCCTCTGCATACAGCTCTATAGTTATCTGTCACAAAGAAGATTATATTCTCCTCTTTATGTCATGTGGCTCAGATTGGCAGTGGGGCAGGGAGAATTTGCCCTTATAAAAATGACTGTATCTGAGCATCTTTAAAATGAATGTAAGCAGCAAATCAGACTATGCAGATTAAGAGACAGCTTCCAGCTCTTGGAAATTTTATCCTCCTTTGCAGCTCATTGTACGTAAGAAACACTTCCAGTTAAATGAGCAGTTGAATCTTAAATCTTAAGACGATTGAAATGATTACAGACTGTTCAACCACTTCTGTTCAAAGTTTATTCATACATGAAGATATTCTGGGTTTTAGCACTACAGATGGAACCATTTACCTAACCATAAGTTTCATTCATTAAATATTCAGCAGTAATAAGACCTAAATACTTAACCAGACTACATTGTACAGCTTTGCTTGTGGATGAGCTTACAGTTGGTGGCATATTTGATCTTTCAGTGTGAAAAACTGTTTATCACAGAGTTTCAAAAATTTATAAAACATAGATTTGTGTATTCGTTTAAGTGCCATACTGCTTGGTCAGGCAAGACTTATTAAATGTGACTTTATTGCACTAAAATATACTCTCTTTTCACTTATCTACAGAGATTTTTTTAGGCATGTTTTTGAGTACACAGGGAAAAGACTATTTTTAGGTGCAGGAGAAAGACAGCAGTGATTCACCTTTCAGAGTTATGTGGCTTGCATTAAGTCAGTGAACAGCACCTAAGGGAGAGTTCTGCATAAGGCTTAATTTGCCATTACAGTAGAGCATGGTGAAGTGTATTAAAAATAGCTGATGGAATTTTGGGGTCAATGGGAAATTTTGTACTCCAACTCTTCCAGACATTTTGTTGCAAGAGAGAGAATTGCTAGGGAATCTTTCCTACCTGTGCTACCTGCCATTCTTCACGCAGTTCTGCCAACCAATTCTCAGTATCAACACATCTTATAATTTGCCTGTTTCACTACACTAGAGACATTGTACCTCAAAACTCTTCGCTTTTTAAAATCATGCTTTAACCCTTTTAAACTAAACAGTGTCTATATAGCCTGCGTATCTTTAAAAATATTAGCAAAAATTCTTTAGCTTCATTTACTTCAGGACATGGTTTAGTGGGCATGGGTGCTGGGTTGACGGTTGGAGTCGATGATCTTAAAGATCTTTTCCAACCTTAATGATTCTATGATTCTATATAAAAAAATAATGTATTCATGCATGCCTTATATATGCATATACACAAAGGATGAATAAACAGCTGTTTCCACACGTATTCATTATATTCTTCATATTTGCATGTAAATACCTGGGTATGTATTATTACAAGCAGCTAAGATTATCAGTTTTGAAAAATTGTTGCATTTTATATATTTAAAATAATTCCTGGCATTGATCTAATAAAATAAAATCTGACAGAATTCTGTGAAATACGGATTTTCTCTTGCCAAAGAAATGTTCTTCAGCTTCTGTGTGTGTGTAGTGATGATGACACCCAGTAGTCAGACAAACCAATTTTACTTCTGCAAATTTGCCCTACTTGCAATAAAAGTGGCAGATAATGTAATTTGTTTTTTGTTGTTGGCATGGAGGGTGGAAGTGCTTTTACGTTCTGCAAAGGCCAAGGTTCCTGTGAAGAGTAGGGGAAATACTTAAATTCATGTGCAGTACAGCACAACCGTCATTGTGATTTATCACAGTGTTTAAATGTAACCAACTTAATTTCACACAAACATTTTTATGCCAAGTGAAAGAATTGATTTGATAACTCTATTTTGAAGATGAGTGCTTGCCTTACTACAACTGTTGTAAATTATATACTAGAAGGGACCACATTAGAAAGGGGCTGAGGATCATCTGTTGTCTCTTCTGAAACTCAGAATAACACCAGGTCCAACACAAGCAGATCTGTAGTAGGAATGCTATATATATGTATATACATATATACATGTGTCTGTGTATGTGTACATACAGATATATATACATAGGTACAAAAATAAAAACCCATTGTGCCAAAAGCCTATACAGTGAATTGTCTTCGTAGATCTTAAGTTTGCTTTTTTAAACAAAAACAGCATTGGAAAAAATATGTAGTTTATTAAAGAAAGCACTACTTGTGATATTTTAATGAGTTTGTGTGGGGGAGCAGCAAATTCTGCTAAGTTTATGCACCAGGGATTACTTACTCCATTTGCAAGAACAAATGGGATATTTATTGTGAGCAAACCAGAATCTAAAAGTGCACGGCTTTGGTTTTGAGGGCATGATAGAATATTTATCCCTTGTTCACTAGGTAACATTTTTCTCAAGTAAATTGGTTATATGTTTTCCATAAATGAGGGATCATGAGGTGAGTACCTTCATAAATAGTTTGATTTTCAGAAATGTTGAAAACTTGCACCCATATTGCAATTCAAGTCATTACTTAGCAACTACATATGGATTTAAAATTTCACATTCTAATTTCTGAAAGTCTCATATCTGATGTGCTATCCTAAAAGGACAATATGCTGTTGTATTGCTACTCTGCTACTATGGACTGTGACAGTACACTTGTTTGACATGTTTTGTAGTATTCTTCTAGATAAAGGAGAATAATTAAATAAAATCATAGAATCATTAAGGTTGGAAAAGACCTCTAAGATCATCAAGTCCAACCATGATTGCCTCAAAAAATCTCTTCTTCACTACTCAGCACCTAACACGATTTCAGGGAAAAGTTTTTAAGATGCAAAGATAGATAGGCAGTTCCTTGTGTGTGTATAATGTATAGAAAAAAGTTCTGTACTTTTCTGAGGTACAGGTTGAACTTAGAACTTCACGATCTACTACCATGGGACTGTTAAAGTTATTTTCAATTTTAAACACGTTGCCTTTGATTTAATTTCAGACGTCCTGTGGGCAGTCAAGAAGAGCTGCTTTTGTTCATCTGGGCTGAAGGAGCTTTGGAATTTATTGATGCGTCCGATGCTCTACAGCCTTTTACTCTCTACGAATATCGTGTCAGAGCTCAAAATGCTGTGGGGTCAGTGGACAGCCTGTGGGCTTCAACCCAAACTCTGGAGGCTTCCCCGTGGGGCATGGGAGCCCCTTGGGCACAAGCAACAAGTGCATACTCAGTGCAGTTGAACTGGACCCAGCCTGTCTCTCCCAATGGTGTTATATCTCTGTATCGAGTAGTCTATCAAGAAAAACGCAGCGATCCAACATTTAGCATCCCAGCTGTTACAGCACTAACCGTAATGGTAAGAACTGGACCACAAAACCGGTTTTAAGTTGTTTTTACTCTGCTTTGATCTCTGTGGTATTTTAAAATCTCATTTAACACTGATTGGAAAAGTGGGGTTTCCAATTGCCAGTAGTTTTGTTGGTTTAAATTTTTTGTTTGGCCCAATGCAGTCTGAAACATTTCACATTAATATCTAATTCCTGGTAGAGGCAAGTAGATTACTCGAAAGCTTAGATGGGTCATGTCTGGAGGAATTAAGCATATTCATCTAACTTTGTCAGCCTCACGCTGAAAATACTGTCCTGAGCTTTTTGTCTGACTGTCAGAATAGTTTCACAGATCTGCACAAAGAACAAGAAAATCAGTCTTCCTTGTATATAATTCTAGTTTTGTAATTCAGTTGGAATCACAAAGTGAATGAATTAATTAGTAATTACATAGGTCATATATGCAACGCATTTGCGTGTTCCCCTCATAATTCATCAGTAATAAAAGCAGATCTACTTTTCCTTTCATTACATGTACTTATATTAGAATGTTACTTTGCACTGCTAACATGTCTTTCCCTTCAAGGGCCTTTCCAAACATGAATGTCTGTAAATATTACGTTTCTATTCAGTATGTGGAGGGTTAGACTCAGGAAAGGGCAGGTTGTTTTGTGAACTGACTAATAATGTTATGTAAATCAGTGACAGAAGTGGTTATGGTTTATGCAGTTACCACTGCTCCTCCCATCTATATATTACATTCTAGTCTTTCTACAGAAAGACAGCTTATAGATAGTTGAACTGAACTGCTGTATATTAGGATAGCTGCTGTACTTAGCTGTCTCCTGAAAATAAGTTTTAGAAACTGTTTAAAGAGATTGTAATAAAGTTGGGTTTCCTCAGCAGTGCCACCTCAATTTCATAAACCTAGAATTTTCCCTAAGTGATATTCATAGGCCATGTTTGTATTGAATAACACCAGAAATCCCCTAAATTCTTAATTACCCCAATTATAAAGTATCTGTTTCACATTCAAGTAGGATCCTAAAGAGCTGTCTCTGGAATACCCAATAGTAACATTTAAGTAACTCCCTTAGACAAACGTTGACATGACAAGGTGGGTGAATTTTCCTGCTCAGTAATCTTACATACTCTTGTGATCATATGGTTCCAAAGCAGTTTTGTGTCTAGCTTCCTGGAAGCCTAAACGGATTAAGTTTGTAATACATCTTTTTCTGAAAAAGAAAACAGGTCCTGAACTGAATGATAGGAATATATACTTTTGGCTTCTGAAATAGTTGCATTCGCATTGTACAGTATGTTTGGTTTTAAAAAGTAGATTGGGATTTTAAAGTTACTGAACTTTAGTAGGATTTTGGTACTTAGCTCCCTTAACTTGTTTTAAAAAAAATAATCACAATCATAATTGTGATGGGACACCTAAGATTTCAAAACCAGCGAAATGACAAGCCTTCTCCTAATACTCCGCTTCAGCAGCATGCAATGTGTTGCTGAGCATCGGAATTGACCTGGCCGGTCATGCATTGCAATGTCTTCTAAGCATGCCAACAACAACAGAAAATGTCCAAGATGGTTGTATTGTGGGTAATAAAACCTACCAAAATGGCCTTTTAAATAATGTTGCCACAGTGTGTTTCTTTAACAGCATCACTTAAAAGCCTTTTAAATTAACAAGCTATTATTTCCTGAATTAGTATTTTCCTGGCTCCAAAATCCTTTATTTTCCCCAAACACTATCCTGAATCAAAATGACATTCTGGCAGCATATGTATAGCTGTTCTACTAGTGTTGCAGCAAAGCTGACTTGCATGTTTTTTCTACTGTCCTTTGTCATGAACATTTATCGATTATTATTTTTGCTACTTTTTTTTATTTTTAAATATTATACTACTCTTTGGGGAGGAATCTTTCTGCACAGCTCTTCTATCAGTTGCACTCACTTTAAACTGTTGCAACTACATTAACTCAACAGAGTTGTTGCTGATTTATACCAAGGAGCTGAGATCTGAATCCTACCTCTTCTGAATATAGCAGGACAGCTAAAGCTTTGAATCAAAGTTATTGACATAAAGTGCATGGAGTCCTGTTATCAAAGAGATCTTCAGGAAGTCAGGTCAATTATCCCAGCAGGCAAAAACCTGGACACCAACCTTCAAAGTTATAACCCCTTAAAAATAGGATTTTATCACGAAATTGCTGATATACCCTTAACTGTAGCTTTGTGAATGAGACACTTTAATTAAAATGTAATTTTATTGAAGGAACTAGCATTCCAATGATTAAACTTCTGCCCCTTTAAAATACAGCTTTCAGGGGTACCAGGCTAAATCATTTAATCTCCTAAAGCATCTCTATTGGAGCTCCCTCATGGGATATGCCATTAGTCATTCCCTCACACAAGCTTCCACATTACAAGCAGGACTTAAAGTATTAAGTGAGCAATGAGTTCGGTCCTTTATTTAATCTGTTATACTCCATTCTTATCCCATTAGATTATTCCAGGAAAAAAGCAGTGCTAGAATCATGGTAGCCAATACCACCCTTGCTCTTTCTGTTGCACCCTGGTCGCCTGCCACAGAACATAAAGCTTGACCAAAACCTAAAGTAGAAATACAATCCTTGTGATACTGCAGGATTCAAATTAAGCTCTCGCTAATATCCCTGCAGGCTGTTCTAATTTGACAGCTTCGTTTCTGTCCATTTCCAGAGCCAAATGAGAAGTATCTTCTGGGTTTTCAAATCATTTGACAGACTTAACCACTCTACCTTCCCAAAATGCAGCTATTCACTCCCCAGTTAAGGTGCATTAATCTGTATTTGAATTAACGTGCCAAAGGTATGGCTGTCCGGTACCTTAAGGTTACTGCTGATCCCTTGAAATTTTACACTGCCTATGGAGATAAAAATGAGAACTTGTTCTGAGAGCAAAAGCTGCTTCCACTCAAAAGAAAGGAGGATCTCCCTGCACTGTTAGAAGCAAGTGAAGTACACTTGAGCCATTTTGATGCTTCACAGTTAAAGAGCAGCGTCACCCATTTCCCTAGCTTGTTTGGCCAGGAGTGTAGTGACAGATGTTAGGTGACAGCAAGTTAAACTGACATTCTGGTTTATTTGCAGAGCAGAGTCAAGTCAAGACTGGTTACAGCAGTACAAGTGTCTCCTGCAATGTCTTCCCAGTTCATTTTAACCTTCTAAAGCAAGAATGATATTTAGTGTCTTATTGACAGCATTAACATGAGACAGATGTGTTTATAGAGGAATGGATTGACAGTAAGTTCTCATTTACAGGTATCTGCATAAAGTGACTAGATTGTCAAAGCGAGCTTCTCACTCTTGTGAACTTAGGGCTTAAACTTGTGAACATAGGACCCAAAGCTGATTTCATTATAAAGCCAGTAGCTGCCAAATGTCATCAAAGCATCACAGCTCTTTAACTGTTGTATTCCAAATGTTGCTGTGAGGTAAAACTGTGGGTAAGTTTGGACTTTTCCTTGGTAGATGTTTTCTGGGTGTGTAATGCTGTTTCTCCCATGACAATTATATGTTGTTCATCATGAGCAGAATTCAAAGCCAAGAAGATGAGTAAAAAATGTAAGAATATGTAGCTGTTAGAAAGTGCTTGGAGAAGGAAAAACATCCAGAGATGAGGGTTATAAAGAAAAATTCTGCCTGCTATGGGCAGTGACCCCCCATTATTATTATGTAGAATCAAGGCCTCAGTGTGTCAAATCCGCCTCATCAGAGTGTCACTAAAAGTACAATGTGCTTGTTACAGGATGCAAGAGATAGGCGTAAGTGTTAGAGGCCTTCGTCCGGGGAAATCCTACACCTGTGCCTACCTAGAAGCACAGGTCTACTCACAATGTGTTTTGCAGTGTGAGGCTCTCAGGCCAAATTTATCCTACAAGGCTTGTTTGGCATAGGTATGTCAGCTTGGGGTGTAAAAAATTAACACGTCTGTTAGCTGATATCACTGCACCAGCAAAGCCTTTGGTCTGGATGCAGCTATGCTAACAGTTGAGAACATATGTTGGCTTACCTTACATTATTCGGGGAGATGGTATATGACTACACTGGCCAAGCTCCTCTTGGCAGATGCTTCATCTGTGGTAGGGAAATCTGTAGACATATTGCAGAATAGCAATAATAAAGGAGGCTTTGGTAGGGGGATGAGGCTTTGGCTTGCATAATTATGTTGTTATAACCAGAGAGTAACTTGTATATCGAATATATAACCAGAGTAAAAATAATAAATAAAGTCTACTTGCTGAAAAACTCCATATAAAATATATTATATCAGAAATAAGTGGCCAGTACTGCCATATACACATGCCCTCTATGCAGGATTTTACAGGTACCTGGAATCTTGCATCCAGAGTTAGTTGTTTCTATTCACCACATTCAGAAATAGTTAATACATGCATGTGTGATCTTTCATTTCTGTTTCCTCATGTGAACATTTGGCAGCATTAGAGATGAGACACCACGTAGTTATTAACTTCCTCATATATAACACTATTCAGTAATGCAGTATGCAGGACTGTACACGACAACTTCCTTATAGAAGAAGGAATGAAGATCATAGCCACAAGAATAAGAAAAAATATGCCAAAGAGAGGGACCGATGAAACTTTTTTATACATGCCTACCTATTTCAGATGCCTGGGAAATGGACTGCGCTCTAAGAAAACAAGATGAGAGTAAATGGAGGAATCCCTGCACATGCTATAAATTCAGAAGATGTTCCACTTAGCAAAGAATGAAAGCTGTAAACGGCAGTGGAGGGCAAAAGTTAATTAGGCTACTGTGCTGCTGTTATTGAGTGGAAAGTAGCCACAACCAGAAACAAGATGGCTGCTCAGCAGTGCCCTAATACAGCCAAAAGATCATATCCTTAGCTCTGCAAGGGCTTATGGGTTAGGGGGAAATCATACACAGATGACTAATTTTTTTATGGTTCACAGCCGATCAAAGTGAAATTCAGCAGCTGTTCAGGACAAGTGACCACTCTAACGGCTGTAATATAACCTGCTAAATAGAGAGGGAATTGCATGAGAGCAAGAGGTTAGCTGTGATTATCGGCAGGTGAGTGCTTTATTGAAGTTGAAAGACCATTAACATTGATGGAGTAATTATTTCAACTTGAAAGTAATTACCTTGATGGGTGATAACTTCTCCAGTGTTCCCAGATTTGATTGGACCAAACAATTGTGAACTCTTGAAGCCTAGAAAAATATTACAACAATACTGCAATGTTTAAATTACTGAAACCACTGTTAGAGTATTTTAATTATGCCTAACAGTGAGAAGATTTTAACTTACAACAACTGGTGACCTCTCATGTATAGAGACATTTGCTTTCTAATTCCAACGAAATGACCCACACCTACTATGTGTGTGCTGTATGTGATGGGTTTGCAAATGAATCATTTGATTTAAATGCAGTTTTTAAGATTCAAAGCCTCGTTAGCACAGTTTCAGGAAGGGCTTGTACTGGAATTGCTGTAATTGTTTTATTTGCCAGGAAAGCCCAATAATGTAAAATGCTTCCCGTGTTTTAATCTCTAGACCTGTTAAGCTTACACAGGATGAATACAGGACAAGTGCTCCTTCACATTGAAGGCTGCTAAAAAAAAAAAAGTGTGTGAGGCAATCTGTGTCTCACGGATTCTGTTGTTTCCATGCTGCTGCAGAATATGCTGGATTTGGCACTACAGCTCTGTTTAAATAAGCATTTGGATTGGCACTACGATGCCCCTCCAGAAACTGATTAAGTGCTTCAGTAAGCCCCACCTATCAAGACAGACATGTAGAATTGCCTAATTAGAGCAGAAAGGATGAAATGGATTGTTGCACAACTTTGGTGATTTTGAAGTACTGTGGTAATAGAACTGGATGAGAACAGGGAGAGAGAGAGAGAGGCTTCAGCTCTTCTATTTATACCATCCTTGCTGTAACCAAAGCCACTTCAGTGTCTCCTGGATGCTTTAGGCAGCCACAGAAAGATAGCTTTAGACCCTGCTGGAATTCCGCCAAGGATGAAAGAATCCTTGCGAGTTAGGATGCGGGGTAGCAGAGAAAGGTTTATCTGGTGTCTGTGAGGTCTTAATATGTTGTCAGGCAACTGGTGATTTGAATTAGTGAAGGTTACAGCAAAGGAATTTATTTCATGACATTTTTTCTTGAATAGTTTCTCCCTAATTCACTGTGCAACATGAAGTTAACATAACTTTGCCCTTCAATAAATTTTTGGACCAGAAGTAAAAACACTGATAGGGTTATGTCTGACCATGCCTAATCATACACTCTAGCTTGACTAGACCAGAGTGCCTGGATCAATAGGTAATTTTTTCTACAAATAAATTAGTTACCTATTTGGAAATAGGTGGTGTATTTTATCCTTGGGTTTCTCCTTGTGCAAGATCCGTTTTTCACCCATTCCATAGGTCTTTTTTTGATGAGTGAAAAACATGTAGAATTAGGTCTTTTGAGGGATATTTACAATGTCTGACTTCAGGCATCTAACCTAGTTAGGAGCATGAATGTCCTCTATAGACCAGGAAACCTCCAGAACATCTAAGGCATGGACATTTACCGTCCTTGGCCTGCAACTGTTCACACAAGACTGCTTTCCTCTAGTGCATTTGTGTGCCTCTACTGGCATGTGTCAGTCAAAAGAAGGCAGTTGCTTTTAAGCTGATTTATCTGCTGGTCTTTCCTAACACAATGGGATTATGCAGGTTGACAGATTTAAAAGATGGTACCCTCTGACAGAAAGATGGTGGTGGGCAGCATTCTGGAAGTGGTAACCTTTTCAGTTTGTGCACCTGCAGTTGTGAGAATAGGTGACCACATGACAAAGCCTAAAGGTAGATGCCTAAAATAAGATTGTATAAATGCTCCGTATGCTGTTTCTCTATATATGTTTTTATATATGCTTTATATTTATGCTTTTCTCTACAATGTTTTTCTGTAAGTCAATCTTGCATTTCAGTTGTGAGAATAAGATTAAGCTAATCAGGCACCATTGACAGGGTGTTTTCTAATTTGTAAAACCAAAATAAACCTTCACCTTATTAAGTCTAATTTGATAGGAAGATATAATATGATGGCCATTCTTCCCTTTGTGCCATGTTGTGTGTGACTGCGCTAAATCTGCTTTAAAAACAAGGTTTTGGTAAGCTGCAGATACTTTTTCATATGTAAGTAGGGAATAAAAATGGAAGAGGAGGAGGCAGAAACTTCTTGGGTAATATGTACAGCTGTTTTTCAAATTAGATATCTGTTTAAAAACGCTTAATTGGATTTGACTAGATTTTAATTCACATTTAACCAACATTCTTAAGTGGATGTATCAGGCAACTCCAAGATAACTCTCTTTGTTGGTAAAGTCATAGGGCAGCTTCCTAAAATCCCCAGGGTCATGCCCAACAGCTACAGATACAGGAATTCTTCAGCTGATAATTAGAAAGGCCATTCTCCACCCCCCCACCCCATCCCCCTGCCCCACTTCCTTCCATAGATAAGGTCTTGTATTCAAATTGGCTGAGAAGTGTTATGTCATATGCTTATATTTCATAGGAAATTTTAAAAAGCAGTGTGTAATTTTAATAAACAGGGCCTCCTTTTAAAAAAAGCAAGAGCAAGCCATATGACTCATGGGAATTGGTAATATAATACAGAACCTTGTACCGCTGGGGACTCCATTTGAATCTAATCCAGGTCTACAGTCACCAAAGTCATTCTCATCAAACAGCCGTTGGGTGTCCTACGCAAGATAAGTTTAGTATTCTCAGCTGACCTCCTGTCCTTTCTCTTTACTGCTCCCTTTTGAATCCATTCCCATCACTCAGCTTCACAGCCTCGTTCAAGCTCACCTCCCCTATGCTTGTTGCAGTTTCCCATTTTCTGCCTGCCAAGTGACCTCTCTCTCTCTCCTCCTTTCAGACTTTACAAAAAGCACTGGAATGCATGTACAATCTTGCCACACTCTTTTTTTTAGGGGGCAAGACCCTAGTTCCAGCACAGTGCTAAAACATGAGTTTATCAACAGAAAGCTCTTTGGGAGTGGGAATGGGTGTCTGTCTGTTAATTTACAGCACTATATAAATATTATTTTTGAGACTATAATAGCAATTATGGTGAATAGGGGCCAGATGGCCTCTGTATCTAGAAAGCAGAATGGCAGTGTATTTTTAATGGACTTAAATGTTACTTTTTGACAGGAAATAATATTAAATTCTATGTTATAGGTGCCTGTCAGGTGAGTATGATTCTGAGTTTTGTTTTTTGTTAAAGTAATTACTAATGTTATGCCTGGATACTTTTACCCACTAAAGCCTTGTTCTGTGGTGGGGTCTTTGTTGTTGCTTTTTTTTTTTTTTTTTAAAGGATAGTTATTGATCTCTTGCTGAGCTGAGATTTCAGTTTTATGCCAGATAGTTTGATTAATGGGTTGGTTTCTGTAAGCGGACTGAATGGGGATAGGAAGCACAAGCCGCTCATGCCGCCAACCCTAACTCCGTCAAGACGCATAGCTCATTATGAAACAGTTATCAAGTATACATGAAAAATTAATTGGGCTCAGTTTGATTCTGAAAAGGATCAGCTTTCTACTTGGCGGTCCCCCCAATCTTTCCAGATGTTGCACGCTAGCCCCTCGAGAAGCAGCGAAGGGAGATGTATTAATACATTGTATTGATTAGATCAAGACCCCTGACAGTTATTTGTAGAGATACCATCTGGCTGCTGTTCGAATTCCTTCACCAAAAACAGGACGTGACATGTTATTAATCTCAACTCTCTAAGTATAGACAGTTGCCTTTTCTGCTAAACCGCATTTTACCATTCCGTAGGAGATGGAGGCAGACCTGAAGGGTGCTGAAATTAAGGTTATTACACAAATTGAGCCATATGGTCCAAATATTTCAGCAAGAAAATTGCCAGGCAATAAAAATTGCTCCTGCCTTCCTAATGGTGTAAATTACAGTTTAACCATGGCTCTAATGATGTCCTTCTGCCGCGCTTAACTACTGTTACATGAAGGACATTGTTTTAAAAATATAAAAAACAAGTAAATGCCAGCAGCGTGTTTTACAATCTGTTAGTGTGTCATTAAGAACACTGTCAGAATTACATAAACATAATGGCAGGCAACCTAGCATACAAAAGAACGAGTATGGAAATAGAAAGTGTCTTGAAAACTCCTTTAGCTCTGTAATGTCAAGAGCCCTTTCCCTTCTGGAACTTTTCCAGTATGGGAAAACGTGGCTGCTTATTTATTCCAGTTCTCACACAGGGTCTGATGGAGATTTAAAAACAGAAAAAAAATACTGAATATCCAATGCATTTTGAACAGGTGGCAATGGAGGGGTATAAATTTACTATCACATTATACTGTAACTGTATATAAAGTTAACTGGGTATGAAAAAGGAATCCAAAATGTGACTCCCTTTTCAAACGGAAGCATTGTTTTTATTCTTTTGGATCATAATGGGACTTTCTGTTGTTTTTCAGACTGTTTGGAGAATTGCAGAGTATTAAAATGTTTCAAAGCTCAAAAGCTCTGTGAATTTTACTAACAGAGTTAGCAATCCTAAAAATGTGTTTATTAAAAATAGCTGTAAATTATTTGTTATCAAAAACAAAATGAAAGTAGTTATCCAGTCAGTAGATGCATTACTGATTGATTCTAGCGATTCATCATACAATGTGGAAATTAAATTGTAAATGAATAAAGTTAATAATTAGCCAATGAGATTTCATTTCAAAAACACTCATCCAACTACTCAGTTTGTAAAGAAAAAACTCTGAGATGGCCATACAAAAAGGAAAAATCACATAAGTTTATAATATATGCTCTTTGGAATATTGAGTTTGACCACTTCTACTTTAAACCATGTGCAGATTTCAATAGTTCGTATAGGCCAGACCTTTTGGTAAAATAACCTAGCGCAACCATGTTACCAGCTTGGGATCTGGCTGACTGGGCGTACATCAGTGGTTCAGGGGAGGTGCACTCGGAGCGGTCTGTACCAGGGTTGTAGAAGTGGCTGCTGGAAACCAAGGGGTCCTGCACCCCACCGCTGCTATCCCTCCCTCCCTTAGACCGCATTGCTCTGGGTCTGCTGAGGAGGTTGAGCTGCAGCCACACCTTGCAAGGGCACCCAGTTCCTGCTGGACCTTCGTGCTGTTTGAAATGCGTTTTGACAATGTTGAAAACACAACTGAGCGATGTTGAACAGACAAATGGAAGAAGGGAGGTTGCAAGCTAGCTGTCTGGGTTGACTGGTTGGTGAATGAGCTGACAGGCAGCTCTTGCATTTGTCTTCACACCTAGCACAGTTTCTGAATTCTGTGAAGGTCTCATTTGTGTGTGGAACAGGGAAAAGATGACAGGAGACTTTTACTYTTGACAAATTTAAATTGAGCCCAAACCAGACAGTTGATTAGATTCAATAAAGTTCAAAACGGTCTTTATATCTGTCCTTCCTGCTTCTCAGTACCGGTACGATCGCAAGTGAAAGCACCAAAACATAAGCAATTCATGGTTGGTTGGTTGATTTGTTTCCAAAGAAACCAAAGGCAGAAAGTAATAGACTCTTGTGAGGATGGTAGTCTGAAAATTTCCTATGTACAGTGCTTGGGGGTAGTTTACATACATGTAATCTGTATTAGGAGAAAACAAAGCCCAGTTTATGAGTTTATCCCATCACAAACTACGAGTATTTCCCTCAGCACCTTGAACTTTTTATCTGACCAAAGTTACAGAAATGCATGGCAAATGGGATCTGGAACATCTAAGTGTATTGTACTCTACTCACATGCACCCATAATGGATGGATTTTATTGTTTAACTGCAAAAACTGTGTTGTATTTTTAAGTCTGTTTCTTTAGCATTCATCAGATAAAACCTCTTCAGTCTTTAAAGAAAGAGAGAGATCGGTACAGATGTCCCTCCAGCAGCATCTGACAGGTTGAAAGATTTGGAAAGGATATGTTCATTGAACTGCTTTATGAGTGCCAAGAAAAACTATGAGCATGGAGAGAAGGTTTCTCCCATGAAGTGGAGGGCTTGGTGGAAGAACCCCTGCCAAAGTTGTTACCAGATTCAGAGAATTTTTTCTCACCTTATTAGCAGGTGCCATGTTACAGCTTTTAGGGCATCAAACGTCATCTTTTACACCTCTGGCAACTGCAGGCTGCTTTAGTCCCTCCACCAAAACTGTGGAAACTGTTGCTTCCTCCTTTCCTTTCCCTTCAGAAGCCTTCCTTTCTAAAAGCACATTTAGAGACTATGATGAGTGATATAGGGAGTAGGAATTAATTCCCATCCTGAGGGTCTAGTAGAAAATAAGTTCTGTCTTTTTCAGTTTTTTCTTAGGAACTTGTTTCTACTTCCAGATATTCTGTGGCTCCTGCAGTCCTTACAGCAGGCAGGACTCTGCTTCAGTCAGGTAATGTCTTTTAAAGGTCCTACATTACTGGAGGCTGTGTAGTTATGCAGGCAAAGCCTTAGGAGACAAACACACACTTACATGTCCACTTAAGGCAACCTGTGACTGGTGCAAGAGCAGCAGCTGGACCTGCAGCACAGTAGCCTCCCCTAAGCTCTTTGACTTTGCAGCTGTAGGATGTCTTTTTTAAACTAATCCATGGCTGCTCCACCTTCCTTCTTTATGTAGCACATCTATCTTCTAAATGCTTCTGTGCCCGCACCACCCTAACACAGAGACGATGTTACTGCTGGGATATGGTCCATCTCAATGAGACACCTGGAGTGTGTGTTGTCTGTGTGCCAGAATGACTCCAAGGAGTTGTATATTCACAACAGGAAGATGAACAGAGGTCCTAGTATCTGTTTAACCTACTGGGACCTATCACAAATCATTACTCATTTTGCTTCTGAATTTTGCTCCAAGTATTTTTCCCAAGTCCGTTTGCTGCAGGTTTGAATGCACACATTCTTTTTTCCCCATCCAGAGCAGAGTTCCTAGCCTGAGCCAAATCCTCCATGCAGTGTGGAGATGCTACTCTAGTGGCTGCAAAAAAGGCACCAAGTTTACAGTTGTCCCACAAAATCAGAATTGCAAATGCAGATTTAATATAGCAAGAGAGTGAGGGAAGTGGACTCCTTGCAGTGATAAATTTTCTGTATTTTTGCTATAAACAAAACTTTACTCTGCACAAACAAAATGAATGAAACTTTGCAGAGCTCTTATATTTCAACAGGCTTTAAAAAAGAATTAATGAGAAGTCTGGAAGACATCTTTTCCCAGATGAAGTGAAGTATTATTCTTGGAATTATGGCATCTTAAAATTATTTTTTATTGTTTTCTCTTCAGGGGTTCAAGACAGATGATAATTTAGATTTTCTCTAATGCTAGTCTGTGCTAGAAATGCTAGACCCGTGATGTACCGATAGATCATGAGATTTATGCTATAGTTGTATCTTAAGACAGTGACATATTTAAGTGCTGTGCTTAATGTTACTGGAAAGTCCTGGCCTAAAAAGACTGAATAGAGACCCTGAGAGCAAATGAGAAGAAAAACATCACCTTTTCCACCAGGTAGCACAATAGTTTGAGCTCCAGTTGCTTTGATGTCAAACACAGTGCCCCCTTTGAGGACAAACAAAGCTGAGAACATGTGGCTTTTAAAACAGGACATTTCTAAGACAAAATTTTGCAATAGCTCTTTAGCATACTGCATTTTTTCATCTTTCTGCGCCTGCATAGAAGCATCACAACACTTTCAATTGCTTTGTTAACAAACCCCTGTAATGATATTTGGTTAGAGGATGTTAATAGAAATTTTAAACCATGCTGACTTGAGTAACCTCATCTCAGACTGAAGATCATTGCCAACACATTGGCCTATGCATGGAAATCAGGAGTCAGGGATGTTTGCTTCAATATTACGGATTAACTAAACCCAATCCCTGTTCTGGTTGAATGCCGTCTACATACACCATTTAGTTTTGTTCTCCTAGTCATGAAGACCCTGATCCAGGAAGGCGAAAGGAAGCTTCTGTTGATTTTGAAGTGCTTTGAAACAGGCGCAGTTTAACTTCTGAAGCTATCCATAGTTTTCTGTTTCACCTTAAGAAAAAAGGAGTTCACCTGTATGGTCTGTTGCTGTGTGCTGATTGAAAATGTTGTCACTGGCTTCTCGGCTCTTTGAGTCTTAAGTAAATTTAAGCAAAAGTCACAGCTCTGAATTCTAAAAACTTACTTTAGATGGCCAACATAGGCTAGTCTGTCTAATCTGTCTTGAGAGAGGGTGAGGCTCTTCTGAAGGGCTATTCAAAACAGATATTAAACATAAACATCTGACTTTCCCTTTGGAGGAGCCTCCCTTCCTCTGCACGGAGTATATAGAGTAACTGAGGACACTAGCTACACAAGTTTTGTGTCTGAATGTAGGAGCTCTAAGTATTTCCCATAGTGCCTATCTTTATCTTTAAGCACTTGAATACATTTGCAAGTCTGGCCCAAAATGACTAAATTGTAGTAATTTCTTTTTGGATTGCTCATTTATAACATGCATACATGCAGCTAATCAATAGATGAGACAGTGAAACTAGTGGATTTACAAGTTAATATGCTGGAGTCAATAATGTGCTGTAAAGATATTTTCAATTCTGAAACCAGCACAATTTGTTTTGTACTAAGCTTAACTACGTACCTGTTGACTTGGTGATATATTTTAATTCCCAAGTAACTTAAATATCTAAGGAAAATACAGAATCTGAACTAAACTTGTTATGCTTCAGTTTTCAAGTAATATTTCAGTATTTACATCTTTCATTTCTTCCCTAACTACTGCATCTTGCTAGTGCAAATCACAAGCAGCTCAGAGTTTCTTCTCCTGCTCTTTTGGCAGGAGCTTTGCACTGAAAAGCCCAAACCTCACTAGAAAGGACTAATGAGTGTGTAATCATATGAAAAGTCATATTTAAAATTCTGTTTTATTTATGCATTAACATTTAAAAGTGATGCTATCTAGCTGCTTTTCCTGTTCACACTGTAACAGGTTTGTCTGTCTACTTTTCTCTGTATGTATATTAATTTAGTGTTGGTCTGACAGCATAAAAAATGGGAATGGGCAGTCTGCAGACACTGCTTCATATGCTGTGTCAAGGTGAGTTTCTTCCCAACTTTGTGCCTTAAGAGGCTTAAGCTAGAGGGGACTGTAGCCATATGATCCTAGGAGGATCTGGAAGTTCATCTATCCAGTGGCATCACTTGGTTTCAAGACATTAAACCTTCTCTCCCAGTTACTCCACCAAAATCTATAACCACTCTTTCTTCCTGTCTTCTTTTGAACTCTTTTCTTGGTGTGTAGTTAATTCTGAGCCTTCATATGGCAAGACAAAGCTGCTAAGGGACACAACAATATATAACTTAATCTTTATCGGACCTCATTATTTTCATTAACAGTGCAGTCTGTAGTAGCTGCAATGGGAAAACAAGATTTTTTGTTCTTCTTTCCATCATGTGACACAGGGGGCTTTTCAGGCTACTTGTTGAGGCTTTCCACTAGCTTTTGTATGACCAGTAGGGGCAGGGATCCCCTGTAACAATCCCCTACTCCAAACCCAGGGGAGCATCCCACAAGTTCTGGAAGGAAGGTGTCATCTCTGCTGAACCTGTCAGTATTCTGATGGGAAGCTGTGCTTTCCTGAGGAATGTGTCCCCAAAATGTACACCTAAATATGTGTCTAATCAATATCCCCTGCTAATATTCAGAAGATAGGCTGAACTTTCTTCCAGCTACAGAAGAGGGAGAGGGCATCCCTACCTGCATAAGCATTGTGCTTCTGGCCTTCTGCTAAGAGTGACTGCTCTGTACAAAAAGGTCCGGAGCGATTCTCTTTTTCCTGGCATGGATTAGCATAATTGGACTGCACCTTTCCCAAACTGCTACCTGCACACTTTCATTTACTTTCAGCCTGTCTCTATTTGGAGAGCAGGTATTTTCATGTAGGAAGTGTAAAGCATTAAGGGAAGGAATGAAAAACCTGGTGAAGGAAAGCCTTTCAAGAGATAGAGGTTTGCATACTTTTTGGCCCATCATTTTTTAAAATACCTAGTTCATTTTAAAGGTGACATTTGAAGTTCAGCCACATACTCAGACTAAACTTTGGCCTTTATAATGTAGCTCCAAGTAAATTGTTTATGCTTACCTTTTAATATCTCTCAGAAGGGATTACATACATAGCAGGCAAAGTTTGAATGAAAAGCTAGGACTGTTCAGTACAGGGCAGGGAAAAAAGAATAAAACAGTAGGAAGTAAAAACCTTCTAGTCTCCTTTAAAATGTTGCTTTTGTTTTCCATTGTGTTGGCAGAAAGCAGGGATTTAAAGCTGTGAATTGCCTTGAGGCTGTGTTATCTTCCTCTACTTAGCAGCAGTTAGAACTGCTCTTTTTGCATGTGTTGGGTGAGAGAGACAAGGACTCAGAATGATTGAGAAAAGGGAATAAAGTAAGCTTGCATTTAACAATAATATGACACATCTATTGTACCTGTGTAAAATGGGATCTAAAACAATAATGATAGTTTCCTGAAGCTGCACACAGTAACACAGGGGGATATCCTGGGACTTAATTAATTAATGTTTGTAACATGATGTGAGATCCTATGATGARAAGTCATATATAACTGCAAAGTCTTAATTTTATGGAGCACAACTGACATTCAGTGGCATTTTCAAGGAAACTGATGTGGGAGTTCACCTGCAATCTATGTTAAGATTCAGATTGTCCTTGTACAAGTCCCCTTAAAGATTTTCTTTAAACTTTTTTTTCCTCTTTACATTTCCTTTTCCCCATTATGACTGTTGAGCTGTGCAAAGGCAAAAAGTGAAAATAATTGCTTTTATAGGGGAAAAGTAAGGGGTTCCCCTGTCTGTTTTCCATACACCAAAAACATAGCCAAACTGCCTTTGTCAATTTTACAGAAAATAGAAATATTCAGATACTGTGCCCAGGTTGTTTTAAGATCAGATGGGAGAAGTTTTGCAGTGTTCAGAGCCACTTTTTGTCACAATATCATATGTGATGTAATTTGAAAGGAGATGAAGAAGGCGGCTTATGGCACAGATATATGTAGTCACAAATGTCATAGAGGAGCAATGTGAATGCTTGAAAAACAAAACTTCAAATGAAACCAAAAGCCAAAACATTTGATAATGACAAGGGCGTGTTCTTTCTACAACAAAGCAAAACTGATTGCCATGAGATATCTTCAGTTGAGAAGTTCAGGTACATAAATTATCCATTTTTATGGATAACAAAAACATCCATGGTTTCATTACATTGGTTTAAAATTACAGAAGCCCTTCTGCAAAACACCTGCCACTCTGGACATTGCTAGAAAAAAAAGGATTTGAGACTAAGATGACACAAACTGCAATGATGTGGCAGTCCAGATTTTGTTTGTTCTGACAAAAGCATCTAACTTCATTCTGGCCATCAGCCAATATATGAAATAGAAAATACGGTTTATGGCATTAGGAAAAATATAACATTAACCCCCTGATGCTCCATATTAAGGGATGTACCCCCTACCATTTGCAGGTTTGAGCCCTTAGGCTCTAGCTGCTGTTTTACAGCAGCAGTAGTTTTTCTTTCTCGTGCCATGCCTACAGACAGCATAGAACAAATCCATGAGAGGAACACTGCTCCTAAATGTTAACAAATAGTGGATGGAAAGTTGCTGCTCAGCAGGAGCACTACGCGCGATACTTATTTTAAATATATTCCTGGAGTTCAGCTGTATGAGTGCGCTAGTTGTAACTGTAGAGATACAAACCCCAACCAGCATTTGTGTGCTTGCCTTTCCTAGCTTTTTAGCTTCCCTGAAGGCACGTTTCTATCCCAGATTATAAAGCTCCACCTGAAGGATCATTCATTCCCATTCCCCTTGTGACCAAGGCAGACTCAACAAATTGCAAGTTCTGCAATGCCTTGATGAGTTTATGCAGATTCCAGATTATGCAGTGTGTGAATTTGGAACATCACAAAAACCTCCCAGCTCAATCCTATAGGGATTGACATTGCTTTAATATGATGCTGGATTTAATATACCATGAATTCTTTGCTGATGTATCTGCTCTATCCTCTCTCACTCCCATCAGCTCTCCACAAAGCATGCCCCACTCAGATAAACACCAGAACATACATACAATATATGTGCATTTTACCAGGGGTGACACATAGTTGTTTTTCAATGGGGTTTAAGTATTTTATCTCATGCTTTATTTTATCTCAAATAAATAGTATTAAAATTTTTGCTTCAGATTCTGCCTGTCTTATTTTGAAGAGAAACTTAGCCCTTGGTATCCAGAATGATTATTGGAAGCAAAAAGTATCATTCAGGTTGAGTAAGGATGTCAGATTTGAACTGACCAAAAACAAAGTTTGGGGAAAACAGTCCCATCAGGTATCTAGTTTATAAAAAGAACTTCTTCTCTCCTTCTCCATCATTTTCTCATGATGAGGAATAGTAAACGTGGTTTAAATAGGAAAAAGGGGGGGGGGGGGACAAAGAAGGTGCAAAACTATGGTTTATTATACAGTAGGTCTTGTGAGTGTTGTTAGAGATAAAATATTCGTGTTAGGAAAACATGTTGACATCGTCCTCTAGATGGTGTCTATAGTGGAATGTCATGTCATTGATATTTTGGTTTATTTGATTTATTTAGTCATGCAGAAACATCTGGGTTTGGATTTCAATATTTCTAGTCCAAATTAGACAAATACAGATGCAAATACAGAAGGTGGCACTCAGATGTTTGATGAATTTTAAATAAATAATTATGAAAGAAAAGAAAAGAAGAAAAGAAAAGGAAAGAAGAAAAGAAAAGAAAAGAAGAAAAGAAAAGAAAAAATAAGAAAAGAAAAAAGAAAAGAAAAAAGAAAAGAAAAGAGAAAAGAGAAAAGAGAAAAGAAAAGAAAAGAAAAAAGGAGGGAAAAGAGGAGAGAAAAGAGAGGCGAGAAAAGGAAGAGGAGAGGAGAAGAGGAGAAGAAGAGAAGAGACAAGATGAGGATCTTACTGAAATAGCATGGAGAAGGCTACTGAAGTGTTGACTTTGCCCAAAAAGGGGTTTTTTTAAGGTTTTAGCAGCAAAAGCATGACATTGTTAGTGGTTTAAAAGTGTACTGCTACCCAAAGGCCAACACAGTGACTGAATGCAACTTGCTACATGTGCTTGATTTCATTTTAATGTGCAATGCATCCTAGTTTTCTTTGCGGTGCTTTGCTTTCAAGTCAAAGCTGGGGATTCAGACGCCTGGTGAGACTGCAGCAGGTCCCCAGGTGTGCCAGGAAAGAAAACTGTCTACTGTGAAAATAGGCACCAACTCCACTGGACAGATTCAGCTGCATGCAATTCACAGTTCCTTACATGCTCTGCCAGAAAGGAGGAAAATGAGTTGCAATGTAATATTTCTATATCAGGTATTAATTGTTGTTTGCAGAACATTTTAAACTTCTATTACTGCTGTTTCTAAAGGTTTCTCCCAGGTCTCCCATAGTCCACAAGCCCATATAGGACTATCCACATAGGAAATGACTCAGCTATGTGCTGAGTGAAACAGGGTGTGCAAATTAGTTTTTTTATTAAAAAAATCTGTTAGCATGGTACTGTTAGGAAAGGATGGGAACATGTAGTCACAGAGGAGAGAGACTAGTGTTCTCTGATGTTGATGGCAAAACTACCATTTGTTTTCCAAATAAATTACAAGAACATTCTTAAAGTTGAAAAAAAAAAACCATTAAGTTTGCCAGGAATCTCAAGGAAAGAATATTTTATGATCATGTCATCAAAGTTTATGTTTTAATAAAGAAGCCATTTTATGTGCTTTACTTTGTAACTTGAATCTACTTTAATATATTTTTAAAATAAATTTTCCTAAATTTATTTATACAAAAGCAAGCTCAAATATAATGAATTCCTGAATGTCATTTCCTAGCCACTGTAGTAGAAAAGACTGCATTGATTCACCTCAGGGCTGGGAAAGGAAGAGTGCCTTTTCAGCTCAACCAAAGACAATTTGGAAGAATATTCACTGGGCAAAAATGTTTCAAAATTATTTTAGGTTTAATAAGGAAATGTCTGGGGTTACAAACTCAAAAAAATTATTTAAATGTTTATTCAGTTTTCTTTCATAATGCTTGTTTTTTTATATAACTTAAAAATTATCACCAATGTGGTACCTGTTACTGCTATTGAAGGCCTGTTGGGTAATATCACATAATATAATAATGATTTAAAATGAAAAATATGTGTTGAAAGGCAGTTTTAAAATTCTAAATTAAAATGCAAAGTTCTTAAAATTTACCCAAAAAATTAATGAAAAATCTAAAATTATTTTTTACGCAAATTGGGAGGAAAATAAATAGTGCAACATCAATTTCTGGTAAAAATGGAAATTCTGGTCACCTCTAGRCAAGATAATTTCTGGTAAAATGAATAACACTTTGGTTTCTGTTTGCCTAACCTTTGAGATTTTTCAGTACTACCATGGGAATAATTTATATTCTAGTCCACACTGCTACAGGAAGGGACTCATAGATTACTTGTGTATCTGTAAGTTATATCCTCGTGAATTTGAGCATAAGGCTTTAGGAATAGAGTAGATTTTTTAAATTAAAAAGACACAGTGTGCATGATATAAGCCTGAGAAGGAAGGCAACCCAAAGGACAAGTTAGGGATTGCATATGAATATGAACTCGGTGCATTTTTTAGAGTGAAGGCAGGGGCTAAGAAATAGGCTGGGAAATAAGAGTGAACATCAGAGTCAAGGTGGAAGCGCTCCCAGTGCTTTGCAGTAAATGGCAAAGAATCTGGATTAGATGGGGAACTGGATAAGAGGATGAAGACAAAGGTGTGGATAAACTGAGTATCTTAGTAAAACCCCAAGCATTCCCCATCACTTCTGTCACTTGTGGAGGAATCTGTTTGACTTCCTTGATGGAGAATTTGAAAATTGGCATTGGAGGATGGTCAGATTAATGTTCTGACTGCCAGGAGACCATTGTTTTCTCCTTCCTTGTCCAGGGAGAGTTCAGCATCTCTGCCTCTGTAGACAAGGGAATGTCATACTGATTTACCTTCCCATCATTTATTTCTGGAGGTTATGAAAGAGCAGGTTTGGATCCCTGTACCACTAATACCATTAGCAGTGTGGTAGTGTCTGATGCCACTGAGTTTAGTTAGAGACTCACAGAAAGAATGAGATAGCTTTTTAATCAGATATTGAAGATACCTGCCAAATATGGATTACTGTATGAAGAGAAGATAGGGAGAGAGAAGAAACCAGAGCCTAACCTTAACATGACTGGTGATGACTTGCTGAGTTTTGATGATTACCCCTGGAGAAGGGACAGATACTCAAGCTGCCTGTTGGGCAGCTCTTCAGTGGTTCAGAGATCTTCTGATGTCTGTCACGTTTTGAACTCATGCCCTGAGACCTGGGCAACTGGGGAAGCTGGCCTGCCTTGAAAATAGGAAAAGCCCAGAGTGACACCACTGGAAAGTGCTGCTTCATCAGATCGATAGATTCAAAGATGACTAGGTTGTGTAGTTGTATGCAGTTTAAACATTTGGGCAGGGAGTCCACCCGCGCAGAGTATTATTGACAGCTACAGATCAATGCTAATTTTTGATCATTTTCAACCTACAAAGACCTCTTGACCCTGTTGCCACCTTAGGGGCACTTCAAGTAGTCAAAAGCAATCACAGTAGGCAGTGTAAAGTCATCAGATCCTTGAAGGCTGCGCAGCCTTGCTCTTGCCCGGGAGGAGGACCGAGAGGTAGCGAGGAAGGCAGGCACCTTGCATTATGGATGCCGCTGCCTTTGAACGGCATGAAAGACTATGCTAATTTGTTTCTAGACTTTAAGTGACTTCTGTGCTCATGAATTAAAAAATAAACAAACAAAAAAGGCAATCTGAAGCAAATCTTGACAGATACATTATTCATGATTCATGTTCTCTCGTTTTATGCTTTGAAAAATGTGTTAAAACAAGGTTTTATTTTAAATAACTTTTATCCTAATTTACAGATAGAAGAGTGGAGTTAGCCGAGGAGTGTCTTTGTTGCTGTTAACAGCTTGTGCTGCCACTGGCAGCGCGCAAAGCATTTTACACAGCAAAACCAAAGGTGGGGTCCTGCCCGGAGCAGTGGTGGTGCTGCCCAGGCTGCGCAAGGGAGGGGGACGGGGCTGCCGAAAGCAAGGGCCGTGTCAACGGCTGGGCTCTGGGCTGCAGTGCGGGGATCGGGTCACGGTGGCTCCTCACAGCTTGCCTCGGGTGTCCGTTTCCGCAGTGTTTACGCTGAAAGGACGGGCCTTATAGGAGGAATGTGAGAGTGCACACACTTAAATGTTTGCCGGATTATTCTTAATTTAATGACTGAATGAGTGAGAATGCTTCGCAGTAGGAGACAGAGCAAGGAGGGCATGGGCTTGTAGTCCATCGGATTTCATGGTCACTCAGTCTATGAACATCTTAATGTTCGCATTAAAATTTTATTTTGTTGGTTTGCTTTTAATGGTGAATGAAATCTGGACTATTACCAGTGTGTAAACATGGGATATATGAGTTCACGGCTTTGCAGACAAAGACTGGGAGAATATTCCAGGCAATGATTTTGATCCTGTTTAAGGCTGTGTTGTTGTCTGCTGAAGCCAAAGTTTACAGCGCTATCCTTTGCAAGGTGTATTTTGCTATTTATATTTGACCATTCCAGCAGGACAGTATTTCTAGGCTGAAAATGTCATGACAGGACATCAAGTAATTCTTAAAATGAATCATTGAGACTGCTGTCCACCCTCTTTTCAGCATCAGCCTCTGAGCTGAGCAAATTCACAAATGGCAATGGCAGCAGTGCAGGGGGAGAAAAAGTGGCTCCGTATTCTGGGAGTACGTCCCCTGAGCTTACTTCAAAACCAAACCAAACAAAAATACATGTAAACCATTTGCTCTTCAGGAAGTATCTGTAGGAGCCAGGGATAAAAGTCAGCCCTGGAAGGAATGGTTTAGCAGTCTCCAGAGAACATGATGAACTGCAGGCAAGGAAATCCCTCCATCCATGTTTCAATTCAAAGTGTGGTGAGGATTGTAAATAATTAAATCTTGGGGTTTAGTGGGAAAACGGTAGAAGGTGATGAAAAATATGCTGGTTTTCTGTTTAAAAAAAGAAATCAAGTGTTTTGTAGCATTGCTGTCACAAAAGCCCACCCTGATGATGCAGCTGATCAGAAAGCAGAGACATTGCTTTTTGTATGCTGTTTGTAATAATGTGTTTGTGCCTTCGGAGAGCCTCTATGTTCAGGGGCAGTAATTTAATGTTGTGTGCCTCCTTCCTCCCATCCCCACCCCCGAACTATGGAATGTAAATTTTAGGCTTTTAAAAGTTCTATTTTGAAAACCTAATAGATAACTGTCCTCATAAAAACTATTAATACAGGCTACATCCAATTGTAAAGCTAATTTTAATCATGTTTTGTGCCAAGATAATTTCTGATGCCAGATTTTTATGCTAAGCATGAACTTCAATTTGAGCTCTGTTCTTTAACCTGCAGTTCATAATTTTGCATTCGGCTGTATAGGTTTTTGGCTATGGCAGTTTGAACGCTTCCACTTTCAAGGATCTGAGCCATAAATGTTTATTAAAAGAATCTATAATGAAATCAGTTTTGTTATTTTTTTAATGGCTGCCTTGAGTATGTTGGATGACTGAACGCACGTTGTTAATCATTAAGTACTCATGTTACAAAAAGTGTTTGATAGTATTGCCATCTAGGGGCTGAACTAAATTCTCCATACTGAAATAAACTGTAATTGAACAGGTGCTGCTATTGACAATATACATATGTTTTTGCTTTATAGCCCACATGCTTTCCATGTTTCTTATGACAAAAGATATCTCTAAATGTCCCACAGCAGCCAGAGCTTTTTTATATATAATCTGTTCGAGGTGATTGCTATTTGCATTTGAGCTTATGCTTTTTTGGCAGTGATGACTGGGAATTCCTAACAAAGAATTATACTTTTTTGCATTATTAATCTTGCTAGTGTTTGCCCTGTTTAACAGAAAAAGGAATCATTTATCAGAAAAGTATGTTTATAATCTGTACTTGTGGCATCTTCAGAATTAATATTCATAATGGTCATTCAAATGCTGTGCTATATTTATCTAAAAGACTAACTCATTGTTGTGAGGAAATAACTATTTAAATATTTATGATCTAACTTTTAATATTTAAAAAAAGAAATTAATATTTCTTTAAAATTTGTTTCTGAGTCTGATAGCTTAACAAATGTTTAAATATTAAACAATTGGAAGTGTTAGCATTTAACAACTTAATGTGACTTACTGAAACGGGGACATTGACGTCAGCTGTTTCTGCCACACGAAGGAAACTGAAATCCCGCACTCCCCTTCTTGAGATCTATATAATTAATGCCAAAGCACAACTAAAAATGAGATTAAATATATGGGTGATTGGCTGAACTCCTTTCTTCCTCGCTCCTCTGATGAGACAAATCTGAACAGTCTCCCACTGAAACATGTTACTCCTGTTCTTTGTTAGCCCCTGTATCTTTTGTGGCTGTTCAAAATAATCCTAGGGCTGTATCGCCTTCCGGCCTAGATCCGAATTTGTGCTGAGGCTCGCTTTGCCTCGTATCCGAGGGGTTTCAGGTCCGCGTCAGATGCTGTTTGGGGTAAGCCTGAGCTGCGATGCCAGTGGCCCCTTCTGGCCACGGCTGATGCCCCTCGGCCTGCGCCCACCCGCCTGCCCCTGCGCGGGGCTGCGGCCTGGTGTGGGGGCAGGTCCGCCCCGGCCCTCCCGGCCCGGGCAGAGCCCGGTGGGATTCATGAGCAGCCGTGCTCCTCCTAGCCTCTCGCTGCCCCTGCGAGGCGAGGGCCTGGCGCCAGGGAGGGGCGAGCCCGCATGCCTCTGCCCCCACCGGCGGTGTGGCCGCTTCCTCCAGCCTGGAGGGTTCGTGTAAGGCAGCGGGTTGCCCCACAATTGTCTTACCTTGTGAATTTATCTCAAGCAACATCTTTACAAAGCAGGAACATAGAAACCAGTTTATTCCCTCCTTGCCCCCCTTCCCCCCCTCCCCGCTTTTATGGGGTATGTTTTCAGTAAGGAAATGGAACTGTGCTCTTGGAAACACCGTTGTCTATCCCAATGACAATGCTCTAGGTAGCTAGAATGGGACAGCACGCCTATCCAAACGTCATGTCTGTACACAAGATGTGTAAGGATTCTGTAGAGGCAGGCATCACTCATATACCACAGGTTTTTACATGTGCTTGAATCCTTCAGAGTACCAGGCACTCTCATCCTCACTGAGCAAAGCTCAGGCACATGCTGAACAAACTGTAAGTTGTTTGCTAGCTGAGATTTGGAGTGTGCAGGACTCCCCAGGAGTCGGCTCCAAAGGCTCTACCATAATGATGGATATTTTTAAAAAGCCTAAGAGTTTCTTTTTGAGGTTCAGCTATGGAAACCCACCAAAAAATCCTGGTATCCAGATGGGGTATTCTGCAAAGCGGTCAGAAGCGACCCAGAGCTGAGACCTCATTTTCCAAGTGACATAAACCACAGATGCTGATTACTTTTTTAACTAACTCAAACATCTGTATTCTTGCTTCAGGGAACAAAGCATCAGGCTCATTTATTTGGATTGAAACCTTTCACAACGTATCATATTCATGTCGTAGCTGTAAACAATGCCGGACAGGTTTCAAGCCCCTGGACATCTGTGCGCACGTTGGAAGCTTCACCCAGTGGCCTGAGCAACTTCTCTGTGGAAAAGAAAGAAAATGGCAGGGCTCTGCTGCTAAAATGGTCAGAGCCCTTCCAGCCCAACGGCGTGATTAAGGTAATCTTCATCTTGACAGTTCACTTGATCAAAAAAGAGAAGGAAATGCTGAATATCAAATTAAAACATTTTTGCTGAAAAGGACACAATCAGATGCATTATACTTTAAAATAAGACAGAAGTCTTATGTAAGCACAAGGCACTCTGTGAGTGCTCTCTGCTTGTGATTGTATTAAAATGAGTATTAAATCCCTGTGCTACCCCATGACTGTAAATGTTCACTTACAGTGAACCAGGTTGTTCATTTAATGTATAGAAAGCTACGCATGAAAGCTCATAATCTTACTTGGTGTACATTAGACATCACCAAAATGTGTTTCTAGAAAACTTGGGTCTCGCAGAATGTTGTTCTGAAATTTAGGACTTCTTTTAGCTCCATTGTTTCAACTGAGTCTAAACCTTTACCTGCAAGGTTTGCAACTAGAGGGGTTTATTTGGAGTTTTTTTCTTAAGTGATTTTCTCTAGTTAGTCTGCGAGAAGCTAGCCCCTGAGAGCCTCCCAATGAAACTTGATAACAAACAAATATAATGAAAACTGTCACTAAGTGATTTATTACTGCATCCAAAATGAAAAAATCATGAAAATTGGATCAAAACATTCCTTTTGTATCAATGATCTGTTTGTATGCTGATTGTTACTAGTAAGGAAGTAAGTTACTGAATCATTGGTTAATAGTCCTTACCCTATTGCAAAGATTAAGGTGTCTCATCTACTGGTTATTGACAAAAATTGTTGATTATATTTTTTTTTTCCGTTTATCCTGGCTTCTGTCCTTTCTCCCCTCCCTGCCTTTTTTTCTTTTTTTTTTCTTTCTTTATTCACCAGACCTACAACATTTTCAGCGATGACAACCTGGAGTACAGTGGTTTATCTCGCCAGTTCCTCTTCAGGCGCCTTGAGCCGTACACTCTCTACACCCTCGTACTGGAGGCTTGCAATGCGGCAGGCTGCACTCGTTCTCCACCCCAGCCGGTCCGAACAGATGAAGCAGCCCCAGTGTCTCAGATGGCACCTGTAATCCAAGCAGTGAACGCCACCAACGTTGAACTGAGCTGGTTGCAGCCAATTAATCCAAATGGAAAAATAATTCGCTATGAAGTTATTCACAGATGCACAAAAGAAAATGCTGCTGGGTACAGAGCAACAACAGAAGACGAGAAAATTGTTTTCACAGAATATAACRCTGAAAGTAATACATTCATATATAATGATAAAGGTTTACAGCCGTGGACAAGGTATGACTATAAAATACGCACCTGGAATGCAGCAGGCTATGCTGACAGCTCCTGGACAGTGGCAAAGACTAGTCAAACTGCCCCAAAAGGTCTCGCTGCCCCCAGGTTATCCTTGGTGTCAGTTAACCCCCGTAAAGTGCTCATCTCGTGGACCTCCCCGGCACAGCCCAATGGTATTCTTCAGTCCTACAGACTGCTAAAAAATGATGTTCTCTATCCTTTCAGCTTCGATGCTGCTACTTTCAACTACACGGATGAAGATTTGCTGCCCTATTCGATGTACAGTTATGCGATAGTTGCCTGTACAATGGGAGGCTGCTCTACCAGTGAACCAGCTGCAATACAGACGCTGGAAGCAGCTCCTGCCTTAGTGGATCCACCATCTCTGCAGGCTGTTAGTGCCACTCAAATTAATGCATCTTGGGCACCTCCCCAGATACAGAATGGAGATATCACCAAGTACATACTGAAATTAAACAATGAAGAGTATTATCCTGGCAAAAGTTTGCAAATGTTTATTTCTAACCTACAGCCTTACACACAATATGATTTTGGATTGGTTGCCTGTACTGCAGGGGGCTGCACATCTAGCATATCCCAGTCAGTGATGACCATGGAGGCCCCGCCATTAAATATGGAACCTCCCAGGCTGCTTGTCATGGGCTCGGAGTCAATTGAAATCACATGGAAACTTCCAGCTAACCCCAATGGTAAAATCACAAGCTATGAGCTAAGGAGGGATGGTGTTCTCGTTTACTCAGGTCTGGAAACTCGGTATCTTGATTTCACCCTAATGCCAGGCATGGAGTACAGCTACACTGTCACTGCAAATAACAGTCAAGGGAGTGTGACCAGCCCATCAGCTCAGATAAAAACCAACCCCTCTGCTCCGTCCGGGATGTTGCCTCCTAGGTTGCAGGCATGGTCGTCAAAGGAGATTTTGGTGGCATGGGATCCTCCTATCAAAGTAAATGGTGACATTAGAAATTACACAATCTCGATCCACAAGCCTGCTGAAACAGGAAAGAAAACTGTTGACTTTGATGCATCTCATGTTTCCTTTGTGAGACGGTCGTTCATAGTGGCAGAGCTACAACCCTACAGTAGGTAAGTCTGGAAGACCTCATGTGTTGAATAAATGCTGCAGGGTGGTTCAGTGGACTGACAGATAGCTTAACCATCTTGTTTAAACAGATAGTCAAAGCCATAGGTTTTTGTTTCCTAAAAAGCACATGATAAAACACGGATTTTTTAATTTATAGTAACACCAGCTATATATAATCTTGATGAAGTGCATAGGGTTGACTTTGGCTGTAATTAATACAATGGCCAATTCACTGCTCTGCTATAGACTCTAAAACCTGCAGTCTTGTACTTGTGTATCTTTCACAAGATGTCTGCATTCAAGAACAAATAGGGCTTTAGTTGACAAAGTCCGGGTTGGGGAGCCCAAAGACCTGTTAGCTAGCCCATTCACAGTGTAGCTGAGCTAAGATTAATGGATTCACACCAGAACATGCTCGCACCCTTGAGTTGAAAACAAGCGACTTGTTTTTAATTGAAAGCTAAAACTTAAGGGAGGGTACCAGACTCAGCTACAGAAGGAGCACACTTGATACTGAAATATCATCTTCCCCACTAATTCTTGATTATTTACCTGACCTTTCCTTATATTTTTGTGTAGGCATAATTTGTGTGTGTTACATGGTTAGTAAGTCTGTCTACTATTTACATATAACTAATCTAAATCCAAAGAGAAAGAGTAAGAGTGAGGCTGTATAGCTCTCAAATGATATCCAAATCATCTCCTACAATGAATCATCAGTTTGATTTATATCATCAAAATCAAAATGATTTTGATCACTTGTCTCCTGCAGATGTTATCTCTGCTCTGAAAAAAAAAAACCAACAAATGAAAACCCAGAAGACAGAGTTCTTCCTTTTTACTACACAAGGCACAGCATATAATCTGTATGTTGATACAAATTGTCTTCATATTAAAAAATGCCAAAGACCAAGAGAAATGAAGAAATCCCCCAGATTTCATGCACAGCCCATATTTGTATTTGCAGTGTTTTAATCACTTTTTGTTCCTCATTTGTGTTCCCAAAGGTACGAAGTACAGCTCCAAGCTTGCACAGAGCTGGGTTGTGCCTCCAGCGAGTGGGCATCGGTACAGACACTGGAGGCCCCCCCGGCAATGCAGCCCGCCCCTCTCATAGAAATACGGACCAGAGCCGGGGGCTTCCAGTCAACTTCTTCCCTCCTGTGGACTGGCCCGCAGCAGCCAAATGGGAAGATTTTATACTATGAACTTTACAGAAGGCAAACGACTCAAGCCCACATAAATTTAGACCTCGCACTTGTTTACAATGGTTCTTCAACCTCCTTCAAAGATGACAAGTTGCTGCCTTACACAGAATATGAATATCAGGTGGGAATTGAAGCCATTTAGCAGCTCTGATTATGATTTCAGTATACTTCGAGAACCTTACTTCACACTTGCAATGAACATACACATCTCATTTCTAATGTTAATAGTAGTGTGATACCTGAATGATTATTGTTAATGTATTTTAAATAGTTGAGAAGCTGAAAATAATTATGCACAAGCAATGCATTCATTCAGCAGTCATTCATTTTTCTTTAGCTTAATTGTGCCTGTGTTTCTTGTATGTTAAATGTTTGTATACCCTCCAGAGCTTTTGCAAGGCTCTAATGTTATGTGAGTAGTGTGAAATTCTAGTTCTTAAAAGGCAGCTTTATTTCATCAGTTTTTCTTTCTTTTTCCATCCTCCTCAATCTGTTAAGAATTAGTTTTTACTATATGGTCTTAAAGTAATCTACATCAAGAGGGACTGGGGTTGTTTTCTCTTTAAATTAGATGTTAGGATCACAAGCAGTTTTCACGGGTGGTTCAAAACTGAATTTGCTGTTGATGGTGTTACTTCTCATGCACATAGGTATTTTTACTATTGTTTTTCTTATGAGGCTAAGATAAAGCAAGGAGACCAGTTCTGCCATTCTTTCACCTGTAATTGTTTTCTATGTCAAAGTCACAAGTTTTGGCATCATTTTTTTATCATACAGTACTAGTGATAATGTAGGGCTTTACTTGATTTCAGCCTATGAACTAAGAACTTTGCTATGCATAACCATCTGAAATCTTTCCCAAGTTTTTATATGAGTTAGTGCAGTTTAGACCCTCATCAAAAAAACAGCCTTGAATTTGTTGTTTCTAAAAGTAAGTGGATCGTAGCAGGATGAAGTTGATTTTTGAATATGATGTTGTCTATGAAGGCACACTAATTTGCCACTGAACAGGATACCAGTGAGCCTCACTACTGATTCTGTATGTATTTTTACACAATATATTTTGAAGAAGCAAGTTCTCCAACCCCCTGATTACCTTGGTGGCCCTCCACTGAACTTGCTCCAATAACTCAATATCTTTCTTGTATTCGGGGGCCAAAACRGAACAAGTGCTAACTAAAGGCATGTAATCACTTCCTTTAATTGTCTGGCTATGCTCCTGTTAAACAACTCAAGATGCTGTTGGCCATCTTTGCTGCCAGAGTACACTGCTGGCTCATGTTCAACTTTCTATCTACTAAGACCTCTAGGTCCTTTCCAGCAGAGTTGCTCCCTAGCTGGTCAGGAGTTATTCCTTCCCACGTGCAAGACTTTGCATTTGTCTTTGCTGAAATTCATAAAGCTCCTGATGACCCATTCCTCTAGGCCCTTCAGAATGGCAGACCTGCCCCTGAACATATTGACTGGTCCCCTCCAGTTTGGTGTCATCCACAAATGTGATGAGAGGGCACTTTACAGATCAGGTTCTTCGGTAGCTGTGCTCCACTGCTACTGTTGTGTTCTTTTTGGTAGCCAGAAACCATAAAGAATGACATCTAAAAGGTTGCTTTGTCACATTAGCCGAACAGTCTATATGTTTATGTGTCACAGACTCACAGACTCATGTAGCTTGGAAGGAACAGAAGGCATCTAGCCTAACTCTTTGCTTGAAGCAGGTCCAAATAGAGCAGGCTGCTCAAGGCCAGTTGAGTTTTAGATCAAGTTCTCCATCCATGAACCTCCAAGGATGAAGATTGTGCAGCCTGTGTGGTCACCCTGTTCCAATTTCTGACTACCGATCTCTTATTTTTGTTTGTGTCTAATTCTCTTGTTTCAACTTATGTCCGTTGTCTCTTGCTCCATTACTGTAAGAGTCCTGGGGCCTGGAGGGAGGAGTGCAGTGGCTTTCTTCATAAATCAGTTCCAGCAGCTCTAATTTGGGTAAGAAAAGGATTCTGAAGGGACAATCATAAAACTATTGAAAAGAGAGCCTAGGATACTACTAGAAAAATGTACTCACTGCAGCATGCACAAAGCCTTTCTTCTTTGCTTGACAATTGCAAACCTCAGGTTTTTTCCTTTTGATGTTTCTGGATTGGCAGCATGTCTGGAAGGTAACAGCCAGTGTGAAAAGCGTGTCTGTTGTTAGCTTTGTGCTGAAGGAAGTGATGATCATGTGCGAGCTGACTGCTTCTTATTGCTGATTTCAGGTCCATGTTACTTGATTTCCTTCAGTTACTTAACGACTTCTTCCTGAACCTAGTACAGGAGATGCTAGAACAATATGTTCCAAAGCAAAAATGATAATTACTTAAAGCCTGCAAAATTATTGCACTTTAAGTATACGAGGGTATATTTTTCAGTTGTCACTTCTCTTGTGACCAAAGCTGTTAAACCTTTTCTGGAAACAGTACACTTTAGGGTGAACTGTTTGTGTTTTGAGTCCTACTATGTACAAATACTAAGGTTTCCATTTCTTTCTCCCAGCTTTTCTTTAGTGCCTGTGTAGGACCTGTCTGTAGGCCCACAACAGTGTGAAGTCTGCTCTCCATTTACTGTAGTTCCCTTATAGCAGAACTATTGTTAGACCAAATCTCTTTGCTATTTTGGACACGATCTGTGAAGAATGCGAATTCAAGTGCAGGTGGGGCTGAGTAGGTCGCAAGCGTTGTAGCAGACCCAAGCCCTATTTATTAGTTAGGAATCTTTCATAGATGAAGAAAAACATCCCAGGTTGAGCTAGAAGTTGTAGATGTTGGATGTGGGCTATTCTCAGTTGCCCCAGCTTTCAATTATCTCAGTCAGAAGTTGGTTTTTGGGAAGTTGATAGCACAGAGACTTGCTTGAGCCAAAGTTTTTAATGATATATTAGTGATGGGTAACAAAGAAAGTCTCTTGACTCTTGTGGTTTACCGTGCTGTATTCAAGACTTTGCTTTTTGTCTCGGTTCTATTCCATAACTGAGCTGAGCTGTTGACTGGGACCCTAAATCATTTTTTGTTTTTTTCACTGGTGGCCATTTATTTCACTGTGAGAGGTTTTTGCATGCACGTGTTTGTCTTCTGCTTATGTCACTTGCAGCAGTCCTCTGGGATCTATTCTGAGCCTCTCCATTGTTGACAATTTATATCTTGCCTGCGAGACAAGTTATTCATAAGTATAGGGCTTGGCTTTTGCTATTATGCTGATGAAACCCAGATTTATATTTCACTTAAACTGGATATTGATTCTGCTGTCTCTGCATTTGAGGCTTGTTTGCTGGACATAAAACTTTAAACGCAACTGAATTTCCTCCAGCAGAATGCAGATAAAGTCAAAGTGCTGTGATGGGACTCTCTCCAGCATTTTTGGAGGTACTGAGATTTAGTTCAATGAACCCTGACAGCTTCTTTGCATCTGAAGTCAGGATTTTGGAGTTGGGTTTTTTGTTTGTTTGTTTGTTTGTTGTTTTTTTCTTTTGCTGGAAACTTCAGCTGAATATTTAGGGCTTGTAAGACTAGATGCAAAAGTTACACTTTCAAAAATGATGAAGTGACTTCAGAAGTTCATGCTGGACAAAGGGACCATACCCCCTAAATGCTTAGGTCACTGCTGTTCGAGGATGCACTTTTATTCTTTAAGGGCCAGATCTACATAAGCGTATTAGCACCTGATAAGTATCAGTGGATTTTTAAGAGGCACTAAGGTGCCTACTGTCCCATATTTGGAAATAATTACTTAGATCTTTGAAATGCCCTCTATAGGCCTATTTGTATATTTAGATATTTGCATTCTCTAGAGCATTTGGCCTTTTAGATGTTTGTTGGAATGCTTCCTGAGATCCTCAGCTGTATTAAACAGATGCAATTGCATGACCTCCTGAAAAAAAAAAATTATTTAAACAAACTTTATAACTCATGAGGCCTAATGAGTTTGCAAGTGTAATCTTTTGATTACTGGAATATTTCTGAAACAGAGGGCATAGGTTCTCCTCAGGAATTATCGAGGGTGGTGTGGAATGTTACCATAAACAACCTATAGAGTCAGACCTATTTTTCTCAGCTAAAGGAAGGCCCTTTTGAACAGAGAATTGTAGCATTTAGTGCTGTTCTGCAAAGCGGAGTTGGCGGAGTATGGTGCGATTTCCATGCAAGTGCAATGTCACTCTTCCACAATTGCACTTAATTGTGTCCGTAAGACTGCTTCTTTAGATTAATGGCTTAATGTCTTCCTGGTTTAGTACACATCCTTATTTCCACTTGGCAGGCATGGAACACGTAAAGGACAGAAAAGTAAGATTGTCCCTTTTCAGAAAGTGTTATGGCTCCCTGCAGAGGTTTATTCTCCAGGAGGAATATCTGGTGCACCAAGGCAGGGACTGCAGCACTGAAGCTCTCTGCCTGCGACAGCTGTGGGAGGCACAGCATCCCTCTTGCTTGTGAAGCATGCTCCTCGCACTCCAGTTACGGCAGCCAAGTGGAGGGTCTAGGAAATACCTCAAGATATACCAGGGGAAATATGTTTTGGGTCCTCCATCTTGGACTCGCAAAGAGAAAACAAATCATATTCTGACTTCGGAGAGATAAAGAGAAAAAAATGGGTGCAAAGTCATGAAGATTAAGGAAGGACCAACTACATGGAGTGCAGAATATGTCAGCCCTCTTGGACACTTTTCAGAGATGACAAGAATGACACTTAGTTTACACCAGCCTGTCTGTCAAATCGTTGGCTGAGCTCCAGTTTGTGCTGCTTAGTTACTGACAAACAGCTCAGTGAATTCTGCAGCTTAAAATGGGGTGAAACTGGTTTTCTGACTGGCCAGTGATGGATACTCACCCATTTGTAATATCCCTCATATCTGGCTTCTTTTCATCGTTTTAATTCACCATTTCTTCCCGTCTCCCTGACAGAAAGATGCACTACAAAGTAATGACATAAAATAAAATGTAGTTCTTTCTTGCACTCCCTGCTTGTTATCCCCTCTTCATTTTGTTGGAAAAAACACATTGGAAGAGTGTTTTTTCTTACAAGGTTCGTTGTGCTCCCCGCTTCCAAGTAAAGAGAGTTTCTCATACTACACCTGCATTAGGCTACCGAGCTTGACCTCAGCTTCTGAAAAGTAGAGCAGACATAACTATATTGTTTCACCGATATAATGGCGATACCTACTCTAAATACCCTTTTGCAGAACGAGATGCTTTCTTTCCCCTGGTGGAGGGTACACAGTAGGGAGAAGGACCATTTGAAACCATACAATTTCTTTCATTAAGCCCCATTTCAGGCACTATGTTTCTGTTGTCAACGCCATCCTAAATTCAAGTGTAATTTGAATTGCACTGTAAACAGTGCATTGATGCAACAAACCTTGATTTTTGTTCATTAAACGAAATACTGGTATTAGACTGGATTTGTTGGCTTCCAAAATTACCAGTGAGACTGCTACAGAAGGGTCTTGCAAGACCCTTCTCAGTAAACTGTGATTCTGACATATTCAAAACCATGGCAAGCTATCCTTTAAAAAGACATTAGTGTGAGTACCAGGGGAGAATATACTCCAGGGCTGTAGATGACTTGATATGATTTCCTTGATTGTATCTTTTTATTTATGAGGCATAATTTATGACTGCTGAAAAGCAAACTAAAATGAGTGATGACTAACTACAGCCAAAGTAATAAATCAGAAGTGAAGAAAGAAGTGGTGATTTTGATCGAATCTATTGAATTAGCTGTTGCCCTTAGCCATTACAGGTATTGGAAAGACCTTTTAATATCTGCTTATCTCTCTCATGGGAACTTGGTAACTATCTCATTATATACCCATAGGAAAAAAATTATTTAATTTTCTACCTTTTAGAGTTAAACCTGTTTACATCTCTCATTAATTACTGGTGTTATACTATGGTATATGAAATGAGCTTCCTTTAGAATTTGGTAATTTTGTTTAAGTCCCAAAGTGTTTGCCTGTTGTCTTTCCCTTCCCCAGAATGGGTTTAGTACTTTTACTATTAGCATTTAAACAGTGGAGATGAATAGCAACGTTAAGAGGCTGAAATTATCACAGTGCTAGAAGTCTGGACCTAAAATCTATCCCATTATATGTTTATGGCCTTCCTAAGGATGCTAAGTGAATGTTGAAGAGGGAAAAGTATGGATTTGAGGATAGGCAATCAGAAAGCACACATTTGTTTACTACCTTTTTGTACCCCTGGTCATGAGTGGACGCGATACTTACTTTCCCTTGCCTTTGCTCTGTACCCCGTAGACTGCAACCACTTTTGAAACTTTTTACTTTGCTAATACCTGCCTGACCCTGCAGTGCCCAGATGTGAATACATTATCCTAATGCTGAATGCTAGGTTTCGGTAGAAAAGCTTTGTGCTCTGAGCTGTGCTGACGTTGCATAAGTAACTCCAAATTACCCAGGCTGCCCGCTGGTCAGTTCTGATGAGAAGAAAGACTTGTGAAGGGTGCTGCAACTGATGGCGAGAGGGAGCTGCTCTGGTTTTCTCTAATTTTAACCAGCCAAAATTATGGTCTCTTCATTTTTCTTGTGGACTGCTGTTCGAACACAACTAAAAATTAGGTGCTGTGTTTCTGAACTTGCTGATGTCATATCTTATATACCCCTAAAATGTCTTGCTATCTTGGAAAAGAATTACACTGCATTTGTGTAAGCATAGAGTTAGAAATTGAACAAATTTGAGTCAAGAAATACAGAGCAAAGTCTCGAAGTAGTGCTGTGTCTTTGCAACCTCCATGAAACAACTCTAGAAAGAGATGAGTGGTATGAATTCCTCTCTGCTACCGTTTGTCTCTCCTGGCAAGTGCCGAGTAGTGCCGGCATTGAATCTTTTTTGGAAAGACCAACAGTCGCAGGTGTGTGCAGTCCGTGGATGCCCTAAGGGCAGAGACCCAAGTCGTACCTGGCTCTTACACACAAGAGTAAAGAGTTATGTGCACGTGTGAAAGGGGTGGCTTGGTCTGACCTTGTGGTTCCCCAGAACCTACAGCACTACCTAACTGCCCTACAGCTCTAAGCAGTGCTCAAAGCCGAAGATAGGTAGTGATTTACTAGTGAGACCCTTTTTAAGGCAAACGGCTGTTTTCTGAGTGCCTGCAGGAGCTCAGTGCAAGCTGCTGCCACATACAGAGCTGAGATCTCGTCCCTCACAGAGGCAACTGTGAGGGACTGCAGATTAACCGCAGTGCGAAGCGGTGTGATGCACAGTGCCTGTGGGACGTGGTGGGAGCCGGCAGTTGCTGCTGGTCAGCTGTTTGGCTTGCTCTCCTTTCTGCTGATTTCCTGCAAGCAGGAAGGGTAAGCAGCATCTGGCCTTCCTGCAAAGCAGAGGATCCCAGCTCTCCCTGACCTGGGAAGTCAGCAGGAGCTCAGGACTGCTGCCTTCAGACAAGCAAACTACTGCCAGCCAGTCCACCCTTCTGCCCGCTGCTGCCTTGCCACGCTTCAGCAGAAGCGAACGAGATCTCTCCAGTAAGGGAGAGTTTCTCATTCTCCGTAGGCTGTCGGCTGCCCGTGGCTCCCCTTCGCAGGAGTGGAGAGGATTCCCACTTGGGGACTTCCCGGTCGGTCCCGGTGTTTGCAGCCATAATACCTGTCACAGTGCTTGAGCCAGGTCTGAGATGCGAGTGTGGTGAGCTGGCAGGCGTTAGCGCACGCACAGCGTCCTCTGCCAAACCGCTGCTCAGTCAGCCGAGGTTGCGCTTCTTCACGGAATCGGAGTCGTGTGATCAAGGGATGGCTTTTTCGTTTTGGTGAACTTTTGGCCACAGACTGTGTTTCTGCCTTCTGGACTATCTTTGTCCTTTGAGGGGGGTTAATTTGAGTGCTTTATTTTGGCAACTTCTTCACCTTCCCTTTTTCATCACAGTGAGGCCATAGTGCTTGCCTATCATTGCTTTTCTTCTTCTAGTGCCTTTCTTGCGCTGTAGCATTGGAGGAGCTGTGGAAGCATATATCCAGCTGTTTCCCTCAGTTCCCATTAGTACCTCCCGTGTGGAATAAATACCTTCACATATGATCTCAATTTGATGAAAGAAAATCTTCTTTTTTAGTTTAAAACATAGCTTCCTCAGTAAGGACCTGGGGTTTCAAGAGTGTTGCAGCAGATGAACCTGTGTGGCTCAGGGATAGAGTAAGTCATCTAATGGGCTTCTTCCACTGTCAGCATCTACAATACCATGWTTTTTTTGCATCTATGCCCGAGGGCCGTTGTGATTTTATTGCCCTTTATGGGAAGAGTCATTACTCAGCTTTAGTAAGCTTGAACAGGCTGGGCTCACCATGGTAAGGCTGTGGCCATCTTCTCAGCAGTTCCCTTCCTGCTCCTCATATGTTTTGCCCCTTCTTGCTGTGCCGTTGAACCTTGAGGTTGTCCTGTGATCATTTTGAGCAACGGCTGATCACTGGTTTCTTCCAGGAGCAGAAATCTGTGAAGGCTCATTTATGATGGAAAAAAACAATTTTAGTTACCTGTAACTGGAATTCTTCAGTCCTCTGAATATATGGTCTCCGGAGACATTTCCCCCCTCTCTCTCTTGCTCCACTTCAAAGTGCAGTCTGGGCCAGGGGCCAGCAGATTGATAAAGCGTTTTAAATAGTAACCCTTGTATCTGATTTCAGAGCCCTCTCCTGGCTTTTTTTGGACAGTGCAGCCATTAACAGCTGCCCATCTTTTGGCAGGGTGCTGAGCCATGCACCATGATGTCAGACTTAATGCTTCTGGAGGCAGTATATTCAGAAAGTCAACTTACAAGAAACTTTTGTTGGCTTTCTGCTGTCTGTGTTTTGCCATTCAATACATCCCTGAGATGTGATTGCTTCTTGTTTGCCTCACGTTCCTGTGTGCTCTTTTATAATCTTCTTACATTATAAGCAGCAGGTAATACTGCTGCCTATTAAGCTATTTACATTTCTATATGAATGCAGTTAAATATTTTTTGGTGCTGATTATATCACAATTTAGAAGGAATTTTTGTGAGCCCAAAAAGCTTTTTACAAAAGTCCAAACCACGAAATTTCAGTTTAACCTGGCTAGACAGGCAACAGCTTTCATCCATGACCGTTTTGTGGTGACTTTTTGAGGAGCCATGACCAAACTTCTGATTTTAACAGCCACTCCTCGTTGTGGCTTCTGTTGCCATGCTGTCCCATTTCTTCATGCAAAGAAATGGCTAAACATCAACATTTCCAGCTGCAGTCAGTTCTGGGCACTTACTGCTCCAAGTCTCCAAACGCTGACCAGGATTTACTTGGACAGTGATTCTCAAAGGGAAATATTTTTATACCCATCCATCCTTTTACAGATGGTTGAGCAGAAGCAGAGGGAGTTAGGGAATCCAGCTTAGGTCAGTGTAAATCCAGAATTTAGATCCTCAGAAGTCCTGTTTAGCTGTCACAGCTGTCTCAGAAGCTGTCGTTAGAGAGTCTCACAGACCTAGAGGTTTTCTGCTGGAAACATGTCTTGGCAGGGCTGAGTAGCTGCTGTCGGTCTAGAAGGCACGCTCAGAGCATGCCTGTCTGTCAGGCCCACAGACATGCAGCCATGACCTCAGCCTTTTTTCGAGAGGGACAGGCATGTGGCACCTGGGGGATGGACTGCAATCTCAGCTCCCCACCACCTCCCTGGGGAAGGGCTGGGCTGGGGACCCATGTCTGCTCCTCTTGCTCGTGCTCTGCCCAGTCAACCTTGATTTCATTGTGTTCAGGCAAAGTGTTCAGCCCCGAAGGGAGCACCCCAAGCGCGGAGATGGGTCATCGGTTTGGGCATTCCCACTATGGAGGGTGGCAGGCTTGACCACCTCCATCGGAGCATGTGCTTGAACTTAAATTGCTTGCCTCCTGGAGGAGTCCTTTAACCACTTAGCTGTAGTATGAAAGGGGATGAGCATCCCCTTTTCTCTTGTCCTAAGACAGTGTTTTGAAAGAGCCCTTGTTTGTCTGAAATAAGGCTTGTTTTCTCAAAGACAAGGCGTAGGCACCCATGATAGGAGAGGAATCGACAGAGGAAGGTGTCTCCATCCAACCCATAGTGAGGTGTCTGCTTCCCAAGTGAGTTGCATCCCTCTCTCCTCTGAAATTCCTAGAGGGTCCCATTCTGAGGCTGAAATCTTGTGCTACACAAGAAGCCTCTGTTCCTAACTTATCACCTTCATTTTTGCTGTAAGCAGCTTGCTCAGCGGGCCAGGTCTGACACTGTTACGCTCCGTGCTCATTAAGGCCACAGCCTGGATATAACTGGAGCGTTTGAGCTCAGGTCAGTGCTGAGTTGATGCCAGTGGCACACTCAGAGCTGCTCTTCCCATATGTGGCTTATTCTTTCCACAAAGAAATATGCCCCTCAAAATGAACGACTGTCGGCAAATCTTTGTAGCAGCTGGAACTAAACTGAGATAGAGGGTTTGAGCTACTGCAGTAAAGCAAACAGAGTTTGACTTTATGAAGAGTTCACAACAGAGATATTTTACTGATTTCACTGAAAATCAAAGTGCTTTGGCTGAGCTTTTTATTGTAGGGCGTCATCTGTACTTATGTAGTGTTTCACTGGGTGGTGCTATATGTTACTGATGGAATCAGGCAGGAACTCGGAGTTTGTAATTGGCAGAACCACAGTCTTCAAAGCCACTGTGGTGGTTTTTGGCCTTTTTGTTTCCCCAGGTTCCTTGTGAAGTGTCCTGTGGTCTTGGAACTTAATATTGCAAGCTGGAAGGACTCCAGGGTCAGTTCTGAAGACCTCTTATTTCTTAACCTCCTAGGTTTTTTAAAACATATAGTCCCACCATCCACTTCCCCAGGACCTCTGCCCAGAGTAGATCACATAAGAACGTGTTTTACTGTAGTTAGAACGGCTCAACATGAAAGCTTACTAAGGAATACTTATACTAAAAATCGCTCAGACAGTCCTCTTGTATTGCCATTTAGATCTATCATTCTGATTGATCACTATGTGGTTGGCTAATATTGAGCCTAATTTAACCCTATATGCTCACGCATCCATCTATTCTGTCTATTGTACCTGACATTCTACAAATTACGTACTCATGCAAATGATGACCTAAGGCAACCTTTTATGATATTCGTGTTTAATTATACAAATGGTTTTTGATAAATAAGATTATACATCTTTCCATATGTTTATTCACTCCTTGATGAAAGCAAAATTTAATTTTCATGCAGATTTGTTGGAAAGTGTGTTTAATAAGTGCTGAGTTTTATGTAGTCTGCAGATCACTCTGGTTTTGGGAAGCTGACAAAATCAGTAGGCATAGTTCATAGAGACATGTGGTTTTTAATCAGGCCTAATTCAAGCTGCTAAATTTTGAAACCTTGGAACTGAAGCCATTGCCGTTGTGCTCATGCAATAAAGCAAATGTTGTTGTGAAAATAAATGAGAGATGCTGACTTAACTATACATTTCAATGGGCTTTATTTATATTATGGGTTACTGAAAATGTTGCCAAATGACTGATACATTAATATTTTTAAGAGAGGGATGTTCCTGTAAAACTTTCCGGTTTTGGCTTGTGCGATTCAGTCAAGGTGAACGTAACGTAAGTGTCACACAGTGCCAGGCTGAATTCGTCGGGGCTGCTTGCATACGTGAAGAAAGTGTGTAGAAGGGAGAAATTGGCAGGACTGGATATCAGTGGTTTTGTTCAGATGTCTTTGAAAACATTGTCACTGTCGATCACAGCTTCTCAAGGAGTCCTCTTTGCATGGTATGACACAGACAGTGGTGGGAATTCAGAGTTTGGGGATCAGGTATGAAGAAGACACACAAACACACAGTGCCTGAGACGTGAAATCTGCTTCTTTTCCCTAAATGTAGCAGTGGGAAATATTCCATTCTTCTGTTAGAAAGTCACTGGGTTGACACAGGTGCTGGGCGGCAGCCAAGGGACGTTTTGCATGGGTTTCATTGCGCTGAGTTTTTCTCAGTGTCAGTACAGCTGCCGTAGCATCCCTGGCTAACCGTGGATGTTTTGTAGGCTTGAGTCCTTCGCTAACAGTTTCTCTGGTTTTGTGTGCCGAAGGTGTGGTCGGTAAACTCAGCGGGCCGGACGCCGAGCAGCTGGTCCCGCTGTCGGACGGGCCCTGCCCCTCCGGAGGGCCTGGGAGCTCCCCTCTTCGACACGGTGGCGTCCACAGTGGCTGTGGTGAACATCAGCCCCCCTCTTAAGCCAAATGGGGTGGTCAGTATCTACAGGCTGTTTTCTAATGATACCAGAGGGACTGACGTGGTGGTGAGTATTGTCAACACTGCTTCTGTACTTCCATTTGAGCTTGCTTTTTCTAGCTTTAAGAATTTTGTTCTTACAAGCTGCTACTGTTGGTTACAGACTGTTTCCTCTCCTGCACTCCTGCTGTAAACTGCTCTGCAATGCTCTCTTCTGGCTAAAGTGCCACCAGCGCTTTCACTCATCTAAATGTGCTTTTCAAGGAACTAACCTCATCATTAAACACTTCTGGCGTGGCGATGGGCTGTGACAATGTGATGGGAATCAGAAGTATTGTTCAGGGGCAGCTAACTGTCCAAACAAAACACTTCCAGACAGCTCCCGCCAGTCCAAATGGTGCAGGTGGAAACTGCAGCCATTAGGAAATGACTGTGAGCTTTGGATAGCCTATGGATTTGAAGTTCAGAAGAAAGTGCTGTACATGAGCTTCCCTTAAAATCTTTCTTGTTGGCAAGAAGTATTTCATGGTAAAGCACTGAAGAATAGTGCAAGTAGCCAATCAACTTCTTCTGTGTTTGGTGTCTCAGCCCAGACGCCATTAGGTGTCCAGAAATGACCGGTCTTAGCTTAGGAAACCTGCAGGACTTCCCTATAAAACAGGGAGATGTGGGGAAAGGTTAGGGCTGTGGAAGGTGCCTGGAACAGTTACCACCAATTCAGTGCAAAATACCTGAATAATTTTTGTCTGTAACACTACCTGTTCTTTACAAGTAGGTAAATATTTGCATGGGATTTTTTTCCCTTATCCCATCTTGCTCAGCTTGAAAGTGCTGGGGACACATTCCCAGGTCATCAGTTCTGTCTGTGAACTTAAGCTGCCTACTGACTGCACATTACACATGTATTCCTTCCAGTGCAATTGGCTGTGTCCGTGTCCTGATTCAGCCCGTTCATCTCATTGGTGCCTGCGTGGCCCTCCATTTCCATCCCCTCATACCTGCCATGCTGCTGGCTCGTCTCTGGCATCAAGAAGTACCAAGTGCTTTCCTTTGCCTGCTTGACTCTTTCCTTCCTATTTTTTGCTGCGCTCTGCTAAATCACATGCTGCCAAATGGGAGCAGATGTTACCCCTCGTTGATGTTTTCTACATATTTTTGTTCCTTTGGCTTAAGAAGCTATACCCGTAAACGACTACAGCAACGAGGTGAAGTGGCAGTTCCTGCGAGCAGTTTCAGAACGAGGGCCCCATTTCCTTTGCCAGAACTGCCAGGGTCTCCCTTGCTGAGTGTAGGAGAGTTTCCTAACAGGCTCACCCAGCACCACGGCTGTTTGAATGCAGAGCAGCATCATGTTGACCCTCGACTTAGAGGCACCTACCAGAGAGGACATTCTCCTGTCTGTGGGTAAACTGACCCACCAGGCACATTCATATCACTCTGCCCAATGCTGTCTCCTGTATCCACGTGGAGGAAGCTTGTGAGATACGCATGAGTATTTACTAGCACACTTATCATGGAGCTATTTTCCACATTAATTTCTTTTTGCTTCAGTACCACTTATCCCAGAGTTTCTCCTTAAAGGTTTTCTGTTTCTCTGTTCCTGAGAATGACATTTGCAAGTTGACATACAGTGGTCATAGCTCAACTCAAGATGTCTGTGAGGCCACTGATGGCACAGTCTTTTCCTTTGAACAGTGCCCTTTAACTTCATAATGGGAGAAAAATGAATGCAGAGTTCCCAGTACACAACAGCTGTATTAATGTCAGACTTAAAGGACACGCAGAACCTTGTGCCGGTCTTCTTCTGGAGTTAATTCACCTCCATAACTCTTATTTAGTACTTGTGGTGCTTGAAGCTGTGATGAGTTCCCTCTTAATTTTTATAGCTGTCAGAAGGGACTGCTACCCAGCAGACTATACATGGGCTAAAACCTTTTACCACGTACTCCATTGGCGTGGAGGCCTGCACCTGTTTCAACTGTTGCAGCAAAGGACCCATGGCCCAAATCACCACGCAGCCGGCTCCACCCTCGGAGCAGCCCCCCCCGCAGATCCGCACTGTGACCTCCAGGAATGCCTCTTTCCAGTGGAGCGCCCCGCAGTCACCCAACGGCATTGTCACCAGGTAGGAGCTGCCACCCAGCCGAAACTGCCCACCTTGGCTAGGGCTGGTGGCAGAACAGTTTTCCTGGACATGAGCTGGGATCGCAGGGCTGAGAGCACTGGACGGTTGTGACAGCCATTCTCCTCCTTCCTAGTGTTGGTGGTGATATCCTGTGTGGCCTAGATGCCATCTGGGAGGTGTTTACATGCAACAATTGCTTTTCTCCTGAGCAGGGTATTGGTGGGGATGAAGGTGGAGAGGATGACTTGTTATGAGTGGAAGTAATTGCCTGACAGCTATGGTTGCACAGCCAAAAAGTTGTGAGATCAACTGGCATTGAAGAGCCAGCTGCATCTTGTCGTTACTAAGGCAAATCATGATTTGCAGAAGTGAGCAGCAAGGTAACAGGCATCAACAGTTTCACTGTGGGTGTGACTGACAACCACGATTGCTCATGGGCATCTTACAGCTGGGGCCAAAATCTCCAAGAGAAAAACTGGGATCAGGTCCATTTTCTTCTCTGGTAGCCAGACATACAGCAATTAGGATGAAATGTATGGTTGGCTGTTAAGGCTCTTGATTAATCAAAATCTCAACTTTCTTCTCAGCTATGAGCTCCATGTGTATATGGCTTGTTCCCTGAACCTACAGCCAGCAGTGAAGGCTTGCAGTCCTGGCCCAACTGAGGTGAAGTATACAGGAAAAGGCCAGAGTGCCAATGTGTCCAACCTTGAGCCTTATACAACTTACAACCTGCGAGTCGTGTCTTACAACTCTGTTGGCAGCAGCGCCTCAGAATGGATTGGTTTCACTACGGAAAAGGAGCGTGAGTATGAGAAATGGTTCACCGATCAGCAATGCCTGCTTCTGATGCACGGGGCTGCATAGCACCAAATGACTTCTCCATCTCTGTGAAAGATGATGTCCCCAGAAACCTGCTCTTCTGGTCACTGTGCCTCTGCTGCCTATTCATTGAAATTCCTTCAAAAATATTTCTTTGCTCATCATCTGATATCACATCCTCTGTCTTGGGAGCCTGGAAACCTTTTATGTTACTGTGAATGGGCAGCAAAGCTGCAGAACATAAAATGTTCAAGTATTACCAGAAGGGTGATGTGTAGTCATAAATACACCGCCATAAATAATCCCTGGGAAAAGTGGAGCTCTTGAAAGAGACCTGGTGATTCTTTTCAGGAACAATCTTACTGTCCTAATTCATGCCACACTTCTGCCAGGGCTCATGAGAGTTTTCCTTGGATGTCATCTGAATGATTGGATCCTTGTTGACAGTGAAGTCAGAATTCTATTGCTACCTATCTAACCATCACAGGCAGTCTTTAAGGCCATGTGGTGGTCTGTATGGAAATTTAACATGCAGGACCTGTGCCTACAGTCAGAATAGATTTTGCCATCAAGACTGAATTTGTAGTAGTCTAACATCAGCTTTTATTAAAAAGATCTGTAGTGCTGTAGCCAGAGTCATTCCATAACAGATGAGATGGGCATTTCACCTCAGCCTGCCAGGTCAGGGCAAAGAGGATGTTCACTTTTTATCATATAGTCTCCTGTCAGGATTTCAGAATCACCTTTCTAAAAATCCTTTTTGCATCACTTGGTAGTTCTACCTAGTAATTACTAAAAATGTATATCTGCTACATCCTTAGCTGAAAAGTTCAGGTGGAACAGCCCCACATTTTCTTTAATGTCACCACTGAAAAAAGAAAAATTTCCTTATCGCTAAAGCTATGTTTTATTAAATTGCAAGCTAAAAAGCTGGAACATGATAATGAACTTTTAAATGGAGAAAATTCGTAATGAACTGGTGAGACATACAGAACTCAAGGGTTTGAAAGCCATTTTTAAACCCCTGCCCACTGGGTCTGCAGCCCTCTTCTTTCAGTCTTGCTTTTCTTGCCTTGCTGACCTCTTCACACCAGGTCTCCTGAGTCACTCTGAATGTCTCCTTCCTCTTGCCTGGAAGGTTTGCTTGAGTGACAGTGGGCAATTAGCAGCAAAGTGCAGCTGGACAAGCAGCTTTCTTGTGAACAAACCAGCATATACTGGGCACGTGGCTTAATGGCAAAGCCACAAGAAAGGACCACCTGAAACTTAAATGAAGTCTTTTGTCAGCAAGCTGTTGAGCCCAACTGATGAACTCTTCCTCCCTGAAGTGAGTTCTGGGTTTCTTTTCTCTCTGCCTGCCATCTGCTCTTGCTTTTCTAAAACCCCATGTTTTCATGTATGTGCATGTGTTAAAGGACGATCTTGGGCAGTTTCTGGGGGTTGCAAAAGAGTCCTCAGCAGTTCGGTTCCCACAGCCTGGCATGATGCAGCTGAACTTGCACAACCTCCTGTGTCTCCCTGTCCCCCACCCTAAGCTGGAATTTAATTGATACAGTTTTAGTGTCTGTACCACATACACAAAGACAATGGAAGGGCGTTCTAGGTCTTTATTTTAAAGATATGAGATACTTCTGCTTTGTCAGTGTAGAGGCTGGCATGCTACAGCAGCTTTCTCTTTTCTCCTTGTATCTTCCCTACTCATACACATGTATATGAGAGAGAGAAAGGGAGTGCATGCAACAGAGAGCTTGTATCATGCAGTCTCTTTCTCTGTGCTGTGTAACTCTGTCATGCCTGTTGGCTAGAAATGACCTTTTTTCCTTTGTTTGCAGCACCTCGGTACATGGCTCCATTCTCCGTTGTCAGCAATTTATCTACCATCCACATAGACTGGAGTCGCACTTTTGTACTGAACGGCCGCCTGAAGGAGTACGCGTTAACTGAGAGCGGGCAACGCATCTACAGTGGCTTTGACACTGAGCTGTATTTACCAAAGACATCTGACAAAAGTCAGTTTCAATTTCCAACAGCTTTCTCTCTGTGAAAGACTCTTGAGCTAAATTAATATTACTGCGTGCTAAATTTTTTAAGAAAAACTCTCTATAGCCATCCCAAGCTAAGAGCACAGGAGCGTACTACAGACACACCGAAGTGCATTTAAGCAGATGCTTGGAACAAAAATCCTTGGAGCTAAGCTTCCTCTTAAACATTTTACCTGACTGGGTGAGACTGCTCTGGCTCATTGTGAGGGTCGAGCTTTCCCAAATCCTGGAGCTGCGTTGCAATTCCACCCTTCAGGGTTACACTCTGGGAAATGCAAGGAAATCTTCAGCTTCAGAAAAGACTGGAGCCTGAATTTTTCTTTAAACAAAACTAAGTCAGTAGCTCCTGAAATCAACCATGTTTTGAAATTTAGTTTCTCTTTCAGAAATTTGCAGTCTTTAAAATAAAAGGGGGTGGGGGGGGAGAAAAGGAAAAACCACAAGAAAAAATATTTTCTGTTTTTAAAGTGTTGGGAGTTTTGTATTTTGAAGGATTTTGACATTTATTTTTTACTTTCCTGCAATGGTGCTAATACATATTTTTTTACTCAAACATTCTTAACATTTTGGTATCAGCCATGAATGGAGTATGAGGGATTTAGAACAAAATGATGAATAAATTGAAAGTTGACAGCTACGTGTCATTGGAAGAGGGAGGATTGGGTGGTGAAAGAGCTACATAATTTGTAGCAACATCATAGTGGTGACTACCTATCATCTGCCATGGTTTGTAGTTTAGAAGTTTAATAGCCATGTATAAGGGATTATGAGGCTGTGATCTGGGACTCAGGTGGGTTATGATGGGTTATGTGCTATGCCTGCCTTGGCTTTTCTCAGACCGGGCCATCTCTACTGGTGGATCATGGTGACAAAGCAGCACCGACAGAATTTGGTTTCTCCTGCTGACAGTATTTTCTAACCTTTTTGCTCAGCCTTTTTGTTTCAAGTGACCTGTATCACCGATGAAGGGAGTGCCGTGACACCGGTCATCAAGTACAGCGCTGGAGATGGAGTTGGTAAATATGTGAAGAAATTGTTAATTTTTGTTTGTGGTAGAAATTTCATATGTTGTGCATGCCAGACAGGATGGCATCTCATTGCAGGATCAGGGGATTCCTTAGTGTCTTTAGGGTATGAGGTATGTGGGTAATGTGCCTTTTTTGCCATGGATGGCTTTCTGTTTCTTTACATCGTGATCAGCTTCAGATCCTTTCTCCAGATGTGTAGTAGTTTCTTCTTTTATTTTTACACAAATATTTTGCTCCAAAATGTAGTGCGTTTTCCTCCTGAATAGAATCTGCTCTCTTCCAGATTTTATTTTTAAATTAAGATTATCTTGAATTCTAATCCTGTCCTCCCACGTTTCTCCTCAGTTTGACAATGAAAATACATATCCTCTCTCCTCCCTGCATCCCACCCACCCCAGCAAGGGGCACCCGCCACTCCTTTCATATGACCAACCAGCCAGCCCCTGCAGTTTTACCTAGGATGTGTTCCCCTAACCAGTTTATGAGAATGTCATGCGAGATGCTGTCAGGACCCGGTTTCTAACTCCTCCTGTTGCCCTTTTGTCCACCAGGCCTTTGCCTGTTTTGTGGAAGCGAAGGAGTTTGGTGTGATGAAATCCCAGTCAGTTGTTGTCCATTGAGTAGTGGATGCCTATCAGTAAAAAGTTTCAGGATTTTATCATCTCCCTAATTTTCTGGGAAGCAAAGCTAAGCTCAAACCATTTCTAACTGACATACTGTTTTTAATTCATTTATTTATTTATTGAATTGCATCTTGTTCAGGTTCTTAAAATAGATGGGCCTTGTCTTTGCAATTACTCTTTACACTGCATTTCCCTTATATCCCTTTTCATGCTCTCACTCCATCCTCCTGCAGAATTTCAGGCAAGGCTGCTGTAAAGGCATTATAAAATGTTCCAAGTTACTCTACATCCATCACCTTCCACAGTCTGCTCCTTTCGTCTTTTGATTGCTGCTTGTACCCAGAGTGTACTGCAAACTTGATCAGCACCACAGGCAACTTGCAGCGGAGGCTTGCAAGCTAAGGTGATGGAAATTCCTTAGCAAAGAGTCTGGATTTGCATGTAGGATTGCAAATAACCAGGAAATCCCATCACTGAGATTTCTTACGCTTGTGTTGCGTATGAGCAAAGCCAACCAAGTGGTTATTTTTCTTCTAACAGGTGGGGGAAGGAGGAATAAAATGCTTCATGTTGTTTGCTTTTGTATTAATTTATCACTCATTTCGGTTCAGTCTTCCTCCCTCTCTCTTTTTAACTGCACGGGCCTGCCACTACACAGTGCTGGAGAGAACGTCCTCTGACTGTACTGCTCTGAAATTACCGTAGTCATTTCCACTCTTCAAGGTTACTTGGAGAACCCTTTTTTTCTCCCATTCCACCTCCACCGCCTCCTTTCTCAAGAGCTGCTGATGCAGTGGTGATTTCCAGCCTCAGCAGCAATGCCAGAACTTTAAGCAGGGTCTCTTGAGGGTAGTAAGCTTTTTATTATAGCCCGCTAGCATATTGAACCATTATGCCACCTTGAACATAAGTGCAAATAAGCACATGACGACAAAATTACTTAAATTTCTGCCTAATTTATTAGTGAGGAAAGGGATAGCATATTGTTAAACACTTTCTGAAATAACATTCCCTTTCTCCCCTAATCCCTCTTGATTTTTACAGGTCTGATCTTGACAACACCTGGAGAGAAGGACAAAGGGGAGTCCAAACGTGCAAAATTCTACAACGAGTTGTGGTTTGCAGTGCTGATGGTAGTTCTAGGTTTGATCCTCTTGGCTATTCTTCTCTCCTTAATTCTTCAAAGGAAAATCCACAAGCAACCCTATGCACGAGACAGACCTCCTTTAGTTCCACTCCAGAAAAGAACGTCACCAATGAGTGTGTATTCATCAGGTGAAACCCATCCGGTATGTTTGGTAAAATACAATGTTGTGTATCCATCATGTTATACTTTTATCTGCCTTCCCCAAACACGCGCACAGTTTTTCTTCCTCCTTCCACCATTTTGTTGCACTCCTGGTTACCAAATGAAGGCTGTTCAGTGTAGGAGAAGGGCTGTCTGGTGTACCTATGTGGGCACAGAGAGACAGGCTACAGGTGCTTAGTCCAAAAAGAGCCCTGTGGCACCTGGTCTGCAGGCCCTGAAATGCTTCTGACGCCTAAGACAAACTTTGGATCTGGAGCCACAGAAAATGCAAAGCCACTGATGTCACCTGATGTTAGCTGACATCTGCAATAGAGCTGAAAAGGCCTTGGCATGCTGTGAGAAGGTAGGCGATAAAATGTGCTTTTCAGAGGAATGTTCCATGTGTTCCCATCTGTTGTGGATGACTAACCAGGATCAGTCGGACAGTCTTTGTCAGGTATCCATGAAACGTGTCTGCAAAGAGCAGGACTTAGGGAGAGGCTGTATTTCTTTCTAGTATCCACCCACCACCCAGCTGGACTGCTCTAGGATGAGCTGCATGCCAGGAAAGTTCAGGGGAGAGAGAGTGCCCCCAGGGAAAAGCTAGGGACCTTCACAAAATGTGTGTGTGCATCTGTGCACATAGAGCCACAGTGGGACCACCGGAGAGGGAAGGACTGCTGGGGAGTGATAAAAAGGAAGGCTTTGTATCACTTTTATTACAACAAGTTATAATTCTGTAAAAAAATGGATAAAGAATATGTTCCACCATGTAGCAGAGTAGTAGTGCTATCGTACCCTTTGAGGAAAAGCAAGACAAAAGGAAAATGGCAATTGTTATGAGACTGAGAACAGGAGCAGCACTGCCTTCCATTTCYGTGCTTCTTCCCAGGCACAGGCCGTGAGATGATTCTTCTTGTCACTTCTCAGCTTCTTTTTCCTGTGAGCGCCATCAAGCAGGATAGTGACTCCTGCATCCTTCACGCATTCTGTTCCTTCTTGTCTCAGTGCCAAGAAGCTGCATCTGTGCCTCAGCAAAGGAGCTCTTGGAAACAATGGGATTTCCAGTGTGCCCCTTCTCCTGGCAAAGGCTAAGAGCATAAGAAACTTCTTATTTTTTTGGTCTCATGGTTTTGATTCCTTTTCCTCTACAGTCTGTCATGTTGTGTTGTCCTCTTGACTTTAAAATGTCTTTGCTGTTGGCATGCCTGCACAATTCCTTTCCATGTTCCTGGCCCTTCTCTTCTTTTTTCTTTTCTTTTCTTTTATTTTCTTTTTTCTTTTCTCTTTTCTTTTTTCTTTTCTTTTTTTCTTTCCTTTTCTTTCCTTTTCTTTTATTTTCTCTTTTCTTTTCTCTTTTTCTTTTCTTTTTTCTTTTCATTCTCTTTTTCCAGAAGCTCATGGACTTAATAGAAAGGAGGATTCTACAGTGTCTCAGTTGAAGGATATAATCTGAGAAGTTAGGATAGAGCTACTATGAAGTGGCAGAATCGGTTGTGTTTTACAATTGTTAGTGAGGTCACGTGGCAAGCAATGCTGGCTGCCCATGCAGTACTTGATGACCAGTTAAAAGTTAAATAGTGCCTCATCTTTGCCAGTCCCCCTACTCCCCCACATCCTGCTACACTGCTCCCCTTCACRGAGCTGCAGCTAATTCACGCCCTCCGTAACAGCCTGCAGCTGCACTGCGCCTTGCCCTGCCCTAACGCTTTTCCTCCCTCTCTTTAATCTCAGTTTGAGACCATTGCTGACACGTCTGATTCATCAAGCAGTGTCACGCTCAAAAGTTACACAATGCACTTTGAGGTAGAGTCGTTAGCTTGCAGAGTTGCAAGATGTGTGATGTGCCAGATGACCCAAAGAGCATGCACAAAGGCATCTTACATTGCATGTTTTCCTGGTGGGTGAATCTCTTTTCCCTGTTAATGATAACTGAAAAATGAAGTCTGCTAACATCCCCTTGCTGTGCAAATCTGGGCTATCATTCTGGTAATCAAAAATCTTTGGACCTCTGCCTGTTGGCTACTTTTTAAAAAAAAATTAGAGAGAGGAAAGTCCTCTTTTACAGGGTTGGGTTTTTTCCTTTTTAATATGATTGTCCTACAATAGGGAAAGGTAATTTTTTTTTTCTTTTCCTCTGTTTATTGTGCATGATTTTTGAAGCATGGGTTTCTGTGTTCTCTTCCACTCCTGCTTTGATTTTGTTCAGAGAAAGTGTTTGACACCATGCCCTTTATTTTTGATTTATTAGTTTGTGTCTCCCTTGTAGGGGCTGGCAGATACGAAAATTCCAGGAGCTGGTTCTCCCACAAGCAACCGCAGTGTCCATATCGCATCTGGGCCAAGGAGACCAAGTCAGAGCCAGCTAAGTCGCACGTATTCCCAAGCCTCTCTTCATCGTAGTGTCAGCCAGCTGCTCGACCTCTATGACAAAAAGTCTCTTGTTGAAGAATCACCTTGGGATGCCATTATTCGCAATCATCGCACTACTGGTCGTGGCTTGGTAAGACTCCTGTTCCTCTGTGATACTGTTGTGCCTCAGCTGCTAGTGATCTGTCTGTTCTGTTAGAATCATGGAAAGGTCTAAATACCAAAAGCTGCTGGAGATACAGACAAAACATCTAGAAGGACATGGTCAGAGATTAGAGCCTCAAAATCCTTCCTGCCTACTGCGCTCTTCTGGAGCCGCAGGTGATCACACACTGCTCTTATGGGATGTGAGGGGTCCACATGCATCTGTCTACGGTTTCCACTGAACCAAGAACTCCATGGTATACCAGGAATATGCACCTTCTATTTGGTCAACTCGTAGGCTTTTCTCTCCATGCATTTCAGCAAATGCACATGTGTGAGGAAGGATGTCTTGGTATCCTTCACACATTCAGTGCCAGAAGCAGGAGCTTATGTTCTGTGACCTTGGACTCAATTGCTGACAAGACCTGCTCTCTGTCTTCTGCTCAGTCACAATGCAGAGATCATATGAATGCACAGACCTTCTGGCATTCGTGACAAATGACTTCAAACTCTGCCCACATGGGACTAGAAGGAGGTTGCGGGGGGGGGGTGTCAGGTCATGCATCTGGATTGGCCAGTGTCACCGACATGGACTTGAACACACAGATAAAAAGTTATGATTCTCAAGTCAAGGACAGTGGCAAATCCCTTCCTCTTTGTCACCGGGAAACAGGCTTTTTAACCTCCACCCCCCTGGCTTCCACCCTTCCCTGAGCAAGTGTGTGGGAAGGGACTCAGGGGCCAGCAAGAAGTGAGTGTTTGCTCCCAGAAAAAGCCAACTAATAAGGTTCCTAAAAAGGGGACAGATGGGGGTGAAGGGCATGTGAGGTAGTAACAAAGTTAGATGGAGTGTGCAGTTATCATTGAGTGGATCTTGTCCAAAATGCAAAGTGAACAGGAGAATGAAAGTGAACTGGCACATAAATCCAGGCAGCTTCCTTGGGCTTTCACCATCAGTACGGCTAGAAGGGCTGGAACATCTAGGTGTTGCTACCGTGGCTGCGACACCTGCTTAGACCGTAAGAGCAGGACCAAGGAAGGCTTAAGAAAGGCTTAAGAAAGAAGATAGTGATACTTAGCTCTAGGCAGAACCCCTGTAGAGAGACAGAAATGCACTTATTTATCTGACTATTTCAGAACCATTTTTTAGGGGGTAGGAGGAAAGAGAAATTTAGGCTGGTAGAGCTTTGGCTTACATGCTTTTTTTTTTTCTCCCTCCTAACAGTATGTAGATGAAGAAGATCTTGTCAATGTCATCAAAGGCTTCAGCACAGTCACCAAGGAGCACACCACATTCACTGACACCCACCTCTGAGGAATGCAACCACCTTTTCTAGAAAATAAGAGTGGGTAACTTGCCAAAAGCAGCCTGCATGGCCTTCGGGGGAGGGGATAGGGCTGCTGTTTCCCCACCCCATGCCCACTAGTTAAAAGATAAAACTGTTTGTTGGGAGGGGATGGGGGGGGGGTAAGTTGGCCTTTTTTTCACCATCTCTTTAACTGTATAGTAAAAACTGTGTGTTAGCACTGACACCTCAGAAAGGTAAGAGAACAGTTTGAAAATCCCTAAGTCATACAGTAGTAGAAGACTGCGAAGGTAGAGACTATCATCTTTGTCCCTCATCCAACTTTCACAGCTGAGGAGGGTTGTGGGGGTGGGAGGGGGGCAATGTGTTTGGAAAGGAAAAGTCGAAAAACCTGTCCAAAAAACAGCACATGGCTAAAAGGGGCCTTCGTGGCAGCATAGCCATGTCTTTTCCTGGCCTCACAAAGCTCCACCACAAAATTGTGTTCATGCACAGGTGAATAAACAGCAAATGAAGGAATTCTTACGGAGTTGCTTTAACCTTTGCGTCCTCTCCCTCCCTCTTCCCCACCCTCTCGGCTCAAGTAGAAAAAGAAAAAAATAAATAAAAGCCATTAATTCATGCTTAACTCCAAGCATGCTTCTTCAGACATAGAAAACCTCCTAACCTACTCCCTATTAAACACTTGCTGTCACAGCCTTCCCTTTTGCTTATGTTCACCACCCACAGTAAACTAGGAGCAAACAGCAAGCAGCCAGTGCAACACAGGTAGGAAATATCATGTCAAGGCACTTGTAATTGAGAATTATTATACCATGACAGTAAACCTACTCCCATATTCATCTCTGTCCTCTTTCCAGAGAAAGTGACAAGGAAGCCCTCAAGAGACTGCCAATTCTGTGTATTCTGCCAAGCATATTTTTATGCATGCTCTCAATCACAATTGGCAAAACCCATCATCTAATACCACACATTTTCAGAAAGCACAAGCAACACTCCTCTGGCAATTTATTTGGAATAAGAGGCAAAATAATATGCTATTTTGAATAGCTTCCTCCTTAACCTGGACAAAACATTTCAGATTTCAGACAGCAGCATACAGAGCAAGGATCCCACTCATAAAACAAGACTACAGAGGCAGCCCTGCGAATTAGGCAAAAATTCAGCCAAGACAGCAGCAGCTCCGCAGAGCAATGTGTGGCTGCATCTAAAAGGCATCTTCCATTGAGCAACCAAGTATTCCTTCAGCACCCTCCCTTCCCCCAAAACAAAAATAATCACAACATATCACATGCCTGACCACGTTTACGCAAGAATGCACAACAATATTTTGGACCAAGTACCGTACTACATTTTGGAGCATTACATAAAGCCACACATTGATGTGGATGACTCTTCAAAGGTTTGGCAGCAGCCAGGTACTTTCTCATAACCTTACGATTTTCATTCTGGGTATTAGAACAAAGTCCCGTTCAAGAAACAACCCACAACACAATGTAATGCCTGCTACCAGCCAGAGGGCACCCGCACCTCATCTTTGCCACCAGTCATGTTTTCACAAGCCATAGTCTTGGCAGGATGAGTCATTCTTCCGGTGACGTGGTGAAGCAGCTGTCTTCGTAGGCGATGGAGAAGCTGCACCAGGTAATTCAGGCCCACCTTCAGCAAGGACTGGCACAGAGGCCAGGAGAGGCACTTTCTTCCTTCCCAGGAAGCCAGCTCCTTCAAACCCCATTTTCTTTTTGCTTTCTGCTTTGGCTTCACTCTCCTCTTCTGGTCCTCTTCTTTTGAGATCCAGAGAACTCTCTGGCAGACGGTGAACCTCTGTACTGCAACACCCACCTGCATCTGTCACAGCTGTGCCTCGCACCTCAAGTGCTGCAGTCAGGGCTGCCTTCCTCTCAGCTGCACTGCCCTCAGCTGTTGCCTTCCTGGCCTCTGTCTGGCTGGAATTTCCATTTGCAGCAGCTGCTTTTTCTGTTGGGCTTTTGCTGGATAAGTTAAAAGCCTGGAAGTCCCGGTAACTGTGAAAGCTCTCCGTCCGCCTTGCTCTTGCCAGCAGGGGGCTTTCTCTGTATGGCCGCACAGAACCATACGTGGCTGTTTCATGGATTGTTTCGTGGTGCTGCAATTGGAGGCTTCAAAAAAGAAAATCAACAACCAAGGACAAGAAGAGCAGATGTTAGGCTGAGAATAGCAGCCAGTTCTTCTGCACACCCTGCTCCCACCCACCACTGCAACTCCCACTAAAATAGCAATATACTCATCACAACCCCCACACAAGAGCTTCCAGATCACTTACTTCAAGTTCTCATATGATACTTTTATCTGCACACATATAAACCAACAGAAATCGAGGCATATGCGTGTATAGTTCAAGACACTCAGGGCATGGATTCAGGGTCTCGGCTATAGCATTCAGGTCACCAAACCCCTCCTCTTTGCCTACCTGAAGGGTAAAACCTTTGGTGTCTGCAGCAGGTGCCACCCTTGCTGACCTACCTGGAATTAGATTCCCGAAGCCGGTTTGGCTGAACTACTGAGGTGGCAGGACTGATGTTGGGTGTGGCACAGCGAGACGTACTCAAGTCACACTGGTCGAGCAACTTGAGCAGCTCTTCCTCTGTGGGGCCGCCAACATCTGAAAGAGACAGGTTTTAGTGCCCAAGTCCATTTACCATAGTCACACACACATAAGGACAGAAAAAGACCCACACCACAGTCCTGGAATAATACAATTTACCTTTGTCTTCACTCTTATTAACCATGTCCATAGCTGTGGTCAGGTCCCACATCTGGATGCTGCCATTTGAATGCCCAGTGAAGAGGTAGCGACGTGGCCGGGAGCCCATTCTGCTGGATCCTTCACATTCTCGCACAGTAAATGACGAGATGGTAGTGCAGTCAACTGCCTGGATCTCACAGATCCTATAGGGAAGAGAAACCCCAAGTTACCAAAACAATTGCACCTGGCAGAGTTTGGCCAGTAAAGTCAGTACTGTTTTGATTTTCTGAGAAGGCACCAAACTTGCCATCAGAAAAAGACCTCTCTTCCAGATGAAATTCCTTCCCCTGCAAGACCAGCATGCTGCTCAGCTGCAGACAGTACCTTCCCCCCCGAATCCATCTGCAGTCTTACTACTTGTTTATTTTTATTAGGAAACCCCCATATGTTCACTGTCCATTTTCAGTTTGCAATGATTAGAAACCTAAGGTTCTCAACAAGAATGACAGCAACTAGCCCCTTCATATGCTAGACACTCTAGGAAACCAACCTGCAGAAACAGCACGTTTAACCACATAAAAGATATACAAAAAAAAAATCCAAGGATGATAAATCCAAGGTCATCTATACCGATAACTTCTGTCTTATGACAACCGCAATATTAGTTGACGTGGCAGAGCTCCATCGCTTTTTTCCCTTTATTTTAGAAGCTTACGTGGGGAGTGAGAGGAAAAGGACTCCCAAAACTAAGCTGCTGAGCCACACTCCACACCAGAAGCTCACATATTCTGGGTAATTTGTTTTAGCGGTGCCTTGTATTGAGCTTTTTACCCAAGAAGTGCCAAAATAAGTCATTTAATAAAACTCTCCATTACATACAAATCTAGCCTGAAGGGGGGTGAGGGGGGGAAGCACATCAGTAATCTGCAGGACTTCTGTCCTCAATTCAGATGCCAATAGTGTTAAGGCATCAACGGTTTCACCCAGATGCAAAGTTATTAGGCAAAAGATGCAAGAATAGTAAAAAGCATAGAATTGAGATGCATCATCTTTTCTGATCTCTTGCCATCTTCCTAGCCTAACAGGAAGAAAAGCAGCTGTGGTTATTTGGCAACTGGTTTTTACTACATTGGCAGCAACGTAGTAGAATATTATGAATTCAAGCCTAAGTAAATAATTGTATAGCTGACCTAGAAGACAGTCTCTCAGTTTTAAAGGTTCTAGTATCTTCAAAGACAAGTGCAAAGGAAGAGAGAAACTGCTTCCCTGTCTACCTTTGTGAGCAGCGTAATCCCTGCCACCAGCAACTTCAGCATTAGTTTTGAAATTTAATGTTAGCATGGTACCATGGCTGAGAGGTGCAGATTCTGTACAGGCACACAAATGTTTGTTTTGTGAGCTCAGGAGGTGAGGCATCATGAAGTGAGTCTCTGATACCACATTTTTTCAAAATGCCATTTGGCTTCTAGGTAATAGAATAGATCATTAAGTACAGTTCTGTTACTAACACACAAACCAGAGTTCAGCCAGAACTGTCAAGCACGTTAGAAGCTTGCTACGTGCAACGGCATGCATCCCCAAGGGACAGGAGACCCTGCCACCTGAAGAGTCCTGCTCCTTTCCCACTTAAAACCTTAACATGGAGGTACCTTTTCCCAGTTGAAGATAGCCTTACAAAGAGCTTATTGGTGATGGGAACAACTTTTTGGATAAACACCTGTTGATCATCACGTTCACCAAAGGGTCCTAGAGAAAAAAGACAGACCACTTTTTTGGTTTTTTGTTTCAAATCCCTCACCCTCTTCCCCACACAGTCCTGAAGACCCAAACTCTCATTAGTATGACCACTGCAACTTTAAAGCATCAGTTCCAGGGAACCAAAGACAACTAATAGCTAGAAAAAAGCCATCCAATAGTTAGGAGCCTCTACAGATACAAATCTTAAAGGTGTTTTTTGTTCATTTGTTTTAAAGGACACCCATTCTTGAGCTTCCTGTATGTTCCTGGAGGAACTACTGTGGCAGTACAAACCCTACATTAGGCCTCTATAATAACAATAAGTACTTTCTTATTTTGCAGCTCCTAGATATCTAAAGGCTTACTCACATTTCTTGTCATATGACTGACCCCACCCTGTGTTCACAAGGCATCCTATTCATCAAAGGTTCATTTGCAAGACTCAGATCACAAAGAAATCTAGCCTATCTGTCTACTCATATTTACTGACATGCATTCCTTCAGTATCTTGCCATAGCAATGTGCTAGCACCATTTGTCTCTGCAGTTTCAAGCCTTCAGTAAACTTTGTCACAACTTCAAATTCATTTAAGAATTTTTCACATGTGCATCATTTAACCCTGACTGAACAGTGAACTGGAATTTGCAGTAGATCCAAACCTTGCTATGCTCATCTGCTTTAATACAATCTCCTGTGCTTTCTGATATTCTCTAGTTAAACCAAAAGTGAAATTCTACATCAGTTTGTTCAAGGAAGAGGTAGAGTATCTGTGATCAAACGTTTTTCCCTGCTCTTTTTTCCCACCTTCAGAGTAAGCCCTTTAAGTGTACCTACTCTATACAGCCTCACCAGTGAGTATTTCCAGGTGAATCTTACAGATCTCTGCCATCTTTTCAAGGGAGAGCAGTATATAAGAGCTTACATCCATCAGCTGACTTGCATGTTATAGGATTGAACGTCTGTTAAACCTTTATGAGACCAGCGAACGTACAGGCTCAGCACAGCACATTCGAGAGACATCCTACCAATGTCATTTCCAGAACAGTAACTGCCATGACTCTCTGCTTCCTCCAGGGATAAGATTTTGAATGATGCAAGAGGTGTTGAGCCTGGCTGAGTTGAAATCATGCCCCGGAACCGAGTCACAGTCCATGTCCGTACATGGTTGTTATCAGCACAAACTAGAAAGCAAAGATGTACAATAACATTTACAAGGGATGACAAAACTTTTGAGATAAACTTCTCTAATGATTACTGTATGACAGTTTTTCAAGATTAAGCAATCAAGCAAAATTTAGTCAATGTCAGGTCATATAGCATCTCCAGACAATTAACAATCTACAAATTGTTGCTGATGTCCTGTTTTCTATTAGTTTTGTCTCTTCCCTCAGAAATTCAAGAAACAAACTGAGGCAGGTGGAACACAACATTAAGGTCTGACTGAGTCGGTACCAGTAGCCTACAGCACACTTCCATCCTCCGTGTGCAGATGCTAGGACAAGACATGTCAAGAGAGCAGCCTGGCAGCAGAACCCTCATCACACAATAGTGCTCTTCTGTTTCATTCATCAGTTACTCAGTTTTCTACATACAGATGTGCCCTTTCCTGGCACTGAGGGTTTAGCACCAAGTTGCAGGGGAACGGATGACCTCTGGGCTGTTTGTTTGCAGTATAATTGGACACCATGTTTCCTGTTCCTTTTAAAAAAAAAAAAAAAAAGGGGGGCGGGGGGCGGGTAGGACCAGCAGAAAGTTCTCTGTCATGCCCTGGTTGCTGGATTCTGGGTGAAACAGATTCTTACAGAGGGAGGAGTGATTGCATCTTCCCTGAAAGCAAGACACTTTCCTGAGCATAAGATAGGACAAACAGGATAGCACAGCAAACACTGGGAGATGGCTGAGAAAAGAAGAAACACAGACAGCCCTCTGAAGCCACGGGAAAGCTTTTTCTAGGGCCCAAGAGGAGATGGTGCACATTTTGCTGCAACCCAGAAAGCTCCTGAAAGGCTGTTAAAAAAAACCAAGTCCTAAAGGACCTGCCCACAACAGTAAGACTTGAGAGGGATACATTTATTTACAAACTCTTTTATTTCCACAAATGGCAACCTTGGTATAAGACACAAACAAAAGAGTGAGTTGTTCCAGTATCTGGTCAAATAAAACCTAGGCCTTTCAACTGCTAAAGGCTTTGAAGAATGCTTACTTTCAGAAAAAGGATCCAAGCCAATCTAGCCCCTCCCCCACCCCCAAATCTGTCCAACTCATTTCTATCACATGTGGGAACAATGCAAGTTATAAAGCAATGTATACAAATACTTCATTGCTCAGGAGGAGGGGAGAACTGCCAATGCAAATTTGTGCACAGAAAACATTACCTGACACAAGGTGTTTCTCCGAGAGCATGATCTTCGTAACAGGACTTCGATGAACTGTGAAGGTCTGAAAGAGCTGAGGCCCAGAGCCAACTGTTTCAGGGTGCTGTACAATCACCCTCACTGCTCCAGAGCTGGTGCCGTACGCAATCTCAATCCAATTGCCACTTACACCTAAAGCAAGCAAGAACACAGTTGTTCCCCCCAGGAGTGAAAGCTTGTCTCACTGGGGCCAGCAAGTGAGGCAGTAGAAAATAGTATTTCCAAGCTTCCACAGTAAGATAGATATTTATTTTAACACTGTTTACTCATTATTTTCGCATGAACAGAGAGACATTGTGCCACTAAAAAAACCCACAACTTTTGTTCAATTCCATACTACAGTTTTCAACACTGTCTTAACAACAGCCTTTTCTCCCATTCTCTCCTCCCTCCTGGAAGTGAAAGAAGAGATGGATAAAGTCATATGATCAGATATTTTGGCAGTCCTCACAGTGATATGGTCAATATGTGCCACATACCATTTATTTTTGTGCCTTAGTGGGAAGCAAATGGGAAAGCAAGGCAAAAGCAAGGAGGACTATAGTTAAAAAGGTCACTGTGGTATCAATATAGTTACGTGAATAACCACTTTCTCCCAATTTGGATTTTTTTGGGGTTTTGCTATGTTTTATTTGGGGTTTTTTGTTGTTTGTTTGTTTTTATTTAAGAGATGTGATTACAAAAGACTGTATAGACACAATAGCTAAGCATCATTCAGCTGCATATGGAAATGGTTTTCAGTATATTGGTTATAATGTTAAGACGCAACAGCAAGATTGTCTCACCCCCCAGTTCACCACAAACTATTTCAGTGAATACAATTCATAATCTAATTGCGTATCTTGTGTAAAAGGCTTAAAACCAGCAAAGGTACATTATGCACAAGCATTAATATATGATGCATTATGTTATTACATTATACATCAATGTATAATGCATGCTGTACAAGCATATGCACACATACATGTAAATACATGTACCTATTTATGCATATGTACAGATGTAAGGGGAAACAATTACGCCTAGTGTTCATTCATTTGAAGATGATTAAATGAAGAAAAATTCATTGTTTAAGTCAAGGGCTACCTTGTCTGCTTTAGCTTTGCTATGCAACAATAGAAAAAGTCCATTTAGAAAAAAGAAAAAAAACACATCTGTAACAGACTCTCACTGAAGAGACAGTGATAGAATACTGACTTGTTTTAGGTGTGAGGTAGACACTGAGCGCTGTTATAGCATCATTGGAGGGATCATGGTACAATTCTGTAACTAGAAGATCATTGTCTTTCATTCGCAATGGGAACTTCTGCATGTCTGTGGGGAAGAGACATTTGTTTACTACTCTGAAAAGACAGAGTTGTTCTGATGCAACTTAGACCAACTAAAGAGTTTAAGAACAAAGCTGCTCAGTACCACCTCCTTTTTATTCCACCCTGCCCTCTTTTCTTACCTATATAGTAGATAGAGCCGTTGTTACAGCCCAGCAGCAGAAAAGACCCAGCAGTATCATAACTTGTGATAGGAACAACATCCTGAACCTAGTGCAAACAGAAAAGAAAGGAATAAAAATAAACTATCAAGAAGCTAGGTTGCTACTTTCTCAGTTTTCAGACATTTTCAGTACATTTTGTTGAAGAACACCCGAGTTTGGTACTGGTCTGAAGCTGTTGTGCATGCACTCGCACATCCTATGGCATTCTTAAAGTACTGCTGGTAGATGACCTTCCTCGACCAAACCAGATCTTAAGTCACGGAGTTCAGCAGMAGCATGCAGACAAGTTAGCACAACTGCTCTGGAAGATCCTTCTCCATGTGAAGGCACAAAGCTTAGAGCATTGCAGCTAAACTACATCTTCAAAAGAGGACTTTTTTTTTCCAATATGCAAAATGAGTGTTCTTTACACTTTCTGTCCTATTCCTTCTTCCCTTTCTAACAACTCCTCAAGAGGTTGCTGGGCAAAGGAACTAGATGTTGCCTCTCTAAGCCTTCCTTTACCCCCAGTTCTTGTGTCCCTCTGCCAGTCGCTATGTAGATCTCAGCCTCTAGCAGATATATAATGACAGGGAAAAAATTCTTGTCCCATTACAATTTCCCACTTCCAATACACATCCACACCAAGTAAACTGGAAGGCAGCCCTGTCATGTTTATTTACTGGTCTACAACTCAAGGTGAGGGATTAAGAATGCCCTCTCTTTGTCCTCTAGGATCAAAAGGAGTGCTTATCCCCTCAGGTGGGACAGAGATCTCAAGCAAAGAAAAAGTTCAGCTTATCCTAGGTATGATCCCCTATCTCAAGCAATTATTTTTTGCTTCAGCCCTTAGGAAGAAAAAGCCAAAAGGCATTTTATCCAGAGCACTCAAACATACACAAAGTCATAGCATTTTTCCTGTACTCCATATGTTTCAGTCAGTCCACTTAATGGACACTGAATACTAATTCATGGAAATTTCAGCTTAAGTTCTCATTTCTCTCTGACCGGCAACATCCTTCTGATTGCTTCAGAGACTTGCAAAATCACTTGCAAAATACCTACAATGAATCTGTTGGATAAAAGCAAAACAAACCAACCAAAGAAACTTCCCCACACCCCAAAGAGCTAGCACTCTAAACCAGTACCTATTCCTAACCTAAGGACAGTCTGTACACCCCTAAAACATATTCTAAGCCTATCACTTAGCCTTACAGAGAAGGCTGCAACATGAATACAGATTCTGCATATTTTGGGGGGGGGGGGGGAAGGCACTTTCCCTCCTTTCTTTGTTTAAAGAACTACGCCTCTCTCACTTATGTTCACCCATAATTCAGCACAGATCCAATGCTAAAAATAAATTGTTCTTGGAAAGCACTTGGATTTTCCCCGTATAACTGATGATTGAATGACCTGGAGAAGGATCCTTTCCAATCACTGAAAAGAATTGCTATTCTTGATCTCAGTGCTTTCACATAGCACTTCTTCAGACGCAGCTGTTTAAGTACCCTACCCTCCCCACAGTCAAATTCATACTACACCTAATTAAATAAGGCATCTAACGATCTGGGCCACAGAACTTGGTTTCAAAAGATTTATTTTATTCCAGACTACCTTAAAGAAGTAGTACAAGAGCAGAAAGGCAAGAAACTAAACAGAGTCTCAGCATCTAAGAGTCTATGGATCAAGGTGCTGTGTGCTCTCTGGTTCTGTGAATCAAAGGTATATACAGAAGCTCCCCCATCTGCAAAAGTTTTACAAAACTAATGAAGGTAGAAGCAACCCATCAACAGATATACCACTTTACTCATCATCATGCAGAAGACCTAACAACTGCAAGGAGAGGTCTGAGCAAGAGGATCCACAATGCTGCCGACAGCAGAGATTGGCTGACTGGGTCAGAGAGACCATACAAAACAAGGAGAGTCCTTTCTTCTGCAGCAGAGATAGGAACACCACAGGAGATTCAGCAGTTGCACCTGCCAAGATGTGAACTTTCATTAGGAAAAAGAGTGACACTATACAACAGTCACTGGTAAAACATGGCCAGTGAGAATCCTCACTTCGCAGACTAAGTTTTTCTGTCATACTCTATTGCTTTATGTTACCTTTTATTCTATAACACTAAATATTCTGCATCCTTTAAGCTCTCCTATGCTAAGAATTTCATTACTGATGTATCTGGCACCCACAACCTCCTCTCCTTGTTGCATGCAACTGAAACATTGCCAGAGGAATAAGCACTAGGGAAACCATCTCAGCTAGTCTGCTCAAATCTCCAAGATGGGAAGAAGATACGAGAACCAACTAGAGGCAGAGGTCAGATTTACACCTTCAGGGCATAATACATCAAATACAAAAATCACAGTGTAAGGAAGGGTAGCTTTGCACAAACTAAGCCTCCTTAAAGTAGAACTTTAAGTTCTAAAGTAGAAGGGCATCAGGAAAGAAAACCTGAAAGGAAACATAGTTCTTGGTCTGAAATAGGGCACTGGCACATTCTGTTCCTCAAAACCTCTCTCACCGCAGCAAGTATGATTACATCCTAAGTCGAGAGCTATGGGCAACTCATGGAAAGCGGTTACACAAATATCATGTGTTCTCATGAGGAATTTGAAGATCAGAGGTACAACCTTGCCAGTTAAGTCTTTATGGGGTTCTTCAAGAAGAATGTGTTCCAAAGGGAGATGAGGATCTATAGGAAGATGTTTTTTTTTTCTCCTTACTAACAAAATAGCCTGAGGTACAGAAAGCACCTTGAAACTGGTTGGGTTTGGGTGGTTTTTTTGTTTGTTTTGGGTTTTGTTTGTTGTTTTGGGTTGGGGGGTGGTGTTTGTTTTGTTTGTCAGGTTTTTTTGTTTTGGGTTTTTTGTTTGTTTGTTTGTTTTTAAAAGAAGCTATTCTCATCCTCTAGGAAAAAGAAATAAAATCAGAAAGCCAAAAAATTTGGTTTTAGGACATCCTGGCACATAAGCCCCTCTTAAAGATTTTCTACTCTTCAATAAGAAATGCTTTCACTAAAGGAATAGTCAGTCAAACTGAGGAACTATTAATGTGATCAGAAAGATTTCTGTGGCTCCCCCTGGAAGCAAAGATGAATGGGACATGGGTTTTTATTTCTTATGACTTGCTCCTTTAGAAAATATTGTAAAACGCCAGCTTGTCACATAGCATTAAGTTGTCTCTTAACAGAAGATTTTGCAAGGCATCAATACGACTTTAAATAATGTTTTGTTTAATTCAAGATCATACTAACATGTCTGTCTGCCACAGAAGCAGTGCTATCCCATGCTTATTATCTGCGTTATTTGTTAGCAGTACTGTCACTTAAGGGTTGAATCAGAACTTAGCCAGCAAACAGTACAGCAGCCTCAGGTCAGTTCTGCCTCTTGAGATTTCCAAGGCAATTTTGGGATTTTTATCACATCCAGGTTTTGTGCCATAAAGACGTATATCTGGCTGTGTTACAAGCTTTGTTATTCACATGAATGCTCGACTGTTTTCTCAGACTCCAAGGACCTCTCTATTTAATATACATTCTGACAACAGGAATAAAGTCACTGCAGCCAGAAGCATCCACATGCAAGAGACATCTTTAAAGCACCATGTATATTTCTACTGAAGAAGAGTCTCCCACTGCAAAACAACTTTTGAGATCCCCAGATATCGGACTGCCTTCTTAACTTGTTTTCTTCTTCTTTCAGATGGTGCAGAAATTGCCGTCACACATTCCCCACAATTTTTTTTTATTTCCTATGATCCTAGTGAATTTTTACAAAGTTAGTAATCCACAAGGAAGTTTAAATATACACACACTTGACATTTATTACTCCAAATCACACCACGTCCTTCTATTTGAAAGCCTAAAAAGCATGCTTGGTAGTACCACCAAACAATTCAACAGTCTGCTCACAGGCACAATACTCAGATACCAAGGTGGCAAACTCCGTAACACAAGTCAGGGCTGAAAACCCTGTGACAAGCATTTCACACATGCTTTTAGATTATTTTATTCTCTTTTTACTAGAAAGACATACCAGTTTATTAAAAGTGATGTGGAAAATTGAATTGAACTCACCTGCCAATGCTGAGTCACAGCGTTCCACACTCCCACTTTCCCTGTATGGCTTGTAGCCACCAACTGGTTGCCAATGAAGAACAGAGCATCTACAGGGACTCCAAGACTGAACACTCCTACAAAAAATGAAGAGTCTATGAAGCTCATCTAAAATAAAGAGAAAAAAACAGTAACAATGGAATCTCTCCACTATTATCATACGTCACATTTATTACAGTAGCAAGTAAAGAACAGCCAAAACTGGATTTGCAGTGTGCTAGGTGAGGTACCACTCAAGCAGCAAACTGGGTTCCATTAAATTAAATGGCAGTGTGATGTCATCTCTGCTGATGCAATCTTTACTTGGGAACAAGAAAGGAGGCAAGAGAAGGAAGAAGAGCCCATGAGAAATATGCATTCCTTATTTTTCTACAGCCATCAAGTTCTCAAATGGCTTTATACAACCTAAGACATTTAAAAATAAATAAGAGACATTTAAAAATAAATAAATAAGATCCTATTACAGCAAGCAGAATTAGTTTCGGTTGTTTTGTGGGTTGGTTTTTTTTTTTTTTATCTGTGACTGTTAAGTGTCATTTAAGAAGCAGCAATTATCATGGTTTTTGCTAGACAGACAAATTTATGCCATACTAGTTTGCAATTACCTTTTAAAGTATTGCAAGTTCTCACCCCTTTTTTTTTTTTTAAAGTCCAATCAAATAGACATAGTCTGAAAACATATTTTAGAAACTAAATATGGCTACAAGGCTTCATCCTTATTCTTGGGAAAAGACTGAACAACCCCAATATGACACTACTTGAATACACTCAAATTTCTCTTTTAGCAGAAATACTTGAACCCAGAAGAAAATACACTCTTGCAGGCTGCTTATATTTCTTTCTTTTTCTTTTCATCTCCAGACCTTTAAGTTTGGTTACAGTCCATGAGTAGAGAGTACAGGCTATTAAAAATTGAAACTATATAGGAAACAAGTTTCACCAATCATCACATACTATTCAAAATCTGGAAGATAAGACTTACCAGCAAATGCTGGCCTTCCAAATAAAGCAAATGTGGCATCAAGAATATTTCACTTAGTAAAAATCAAAACACTGCAGATCACGACAGGCTGCATTGATGAGTATGGTTATAGAAGACCTCAACATCTGAGCTTTTCCACAAAACCTGTCCTTTCTTTAGAGCTTCCTAGTCTCATCATAGATCCAATATGAATATTTTTAATTGAATTGCAAACTTGGATAGCATACTACATTTTGTACTATTTATTATACCATGTATTTAAAAGTTACAGCAAACTAAAAAGGTCTGAGATCCTTTCCAAGTTTGCTGGCTATGAATTCCAGTAAACTGGCCCTGTAAGTAACACAGTTTGTAATTCCAGGCTAAGTTTTACTGCCTGGTAAGTACAAAAGTCATTACTACTGGGGATACATTACACTACCAAGTGTCAAACTTCACTCACAAGTTTCCTATTCCATACTGCTCACTCTACATATTTATATTACTCCTCACTAATATACTTTAACTGCAGCAGACAGATGTCTTCAAAACAAGAGTACTCAATAGCTGGAAAATTTCCCAACATTGTTTTGGACAAATTCAAATGAACAGAGTGCCATTCCCAACAAAGAAGCAGCCCTCTGTTACCCCCCAAGACGGAACCTCAGGAAGCTCAATACATACTTATGTTTTAATTAGGATGCTAAACTGTTTTCCAGGGCACAGTACAATCATTCGATGCAGATAAGATTCAGCAGTACAGGGCACATAAAAAAGGCAATAATAAAAAATCCACGGAAACAACTAGAATTGATTACTCCAGAGAAGGATGAGGTCCAAGGAAATCAAGGAAGACAGCTTGAATGGTCTGGAGGAATTTGAAGTGTCAGTCCTGCTTAGGCTCAACAATCTTGAGACCCGTCCACAGGGGAGACAATGCTATACATAATGACAGGCTCTTCTCTTAAGGGTCTCTCTCAGTAAAATACTGCTTACAGCAGCAATCCAGCAGCAGTGTCTTATGTAAGTGATACTGAAAGGAAAGAGAGCGCTCTGGGAGAGCTCTATCACAAAGATGCCAGCCCACACAATTTTCTGAGGATGGTGTCGCCAGGCTCCAACAACTGTTTAGAACAAGTAGTTTCTCTCAGAAGATGATAGCAATATACTATATCTCTAACACAAAGCAGGACTGCAAGCATTTGCCACTACAAAGAAACAAGACAGCTATATTCAAGTTATTACTATTTAACACAAGCATATTTTAGTTTTTTTTAAACCAAGCAGCATGACCTATTATCCAAAAGAGGAACAGTAAATTCTGTTCAATGTTAGTCAGACTAAAGATTCAATCCTGATGGCACTTTCCCTCTGCTCCCCCCAGCCCCAAGTGGCATTTTCTTTGTTTCACAAAGTCACTTCAATGCAGTACAACCTGTTTAGCAAAAGTGCTTCCTTCAGTTTTGTTGCCATGTTCAGTCATAGTCTGAGTTATCAGAACCTTACAATACTGGCATATTTTAGAATTTTTATTTGAAGTAAAAGTCCGCTTATGGCTTTTGCCTCTCTTTGCACTTGATTTCCAAAAATCCGAGATATTGCTTCATGTATCTTATTGCAAATCTCAAGGTAACACAAGCAGCTAAGTCAAACCCGAAAATGCAGGAGCAATGTAATAGCATAGTGCTTAAAGCAATGCCTATTAGAGGAGTACAGCTGTCACGCTAACTCTTCCCTGCCCCTCCCTGGTCAAGGGGAGCATAACAAAAGAAAAGGCTTCTCAAGTACAATATTTACTCCCTGTTTAATAGAGATATTTCACATTCAACTGTTAGATGCACCTTTCAGATTGATTTATTTTTTTAAATAAAATGGAACCTCCTTTTCTGTTTTGCTGACCATGATTACATACAAGAACTCTATGAATCACAAGTAAAAGAGCAGTATACGGCTGCATTGTCTCATGCGAGACCTTTGCCTTTCTCCATCTTCAAATCTGACTTGGTTTTTCCACTCATTCAAGCATGAAAAAAAGCAACAGCCATTAACATAGCTAGAAATTGCCTGAGCATCTTTCAAGTAAGCTCTTCCTTTAAAGGCACATGGATCAAAACTTGAATTTGGTCATTTTGACTTTAATTAATGACCACATTAATTCTCATGATTTCAACTATGAAGATACATCTAATAACAAATTAACTCAGCATTAAGTTTCAGAGAAAACTGTCCACATAAGGAGATTGCTGTCATACTTTGTTAGCAGTATCCACTGACAGAGGAAACAGCCATTACTGGCATAATAGTGGTGATTCAAACACCAGGGATTAGGCTAGAGGAAGTTCCTAATAATATTCCATTCACTGCCTCCCAAACTTGCCCTGTATTTGAACAATAGAGAGTCAGACAACCCATCAGATCAGTACCAAGGAATATTTACTTCTGAAAATGTCTTCTTGCTGTTTCTAATGACCCTCTAATTGTGTGTCCTTCAGTGCCAAGGTGTACAAGCAGTAACTCCTGTATGCTTAGGGCAGGAGAGTGTGCTTTTTCCCTACCTAGACACCCAAGTTATAAAATGAAGAATTTTTCATCTTCCAAATCCCATTTATGATCTACATTTGACAGAGAACTAAAACCTTTTCATCATCTCTGTGCAAAAATACAGCTTTAATAAGACAAAGGAAAGAAAAGAGCAGAATCTCTCAGTATCTATAGCTTTCCATCTCAGAAACTTAGCTCCTTTGTGCTATAGCCTAGATTCAAATGCAAGTCCAGGGAAAAGTTTAACTCTAATTTGGTCTTCACAAAAAAACTCAAGCTGAACTGAACAGTAAGTATTAGTATCTGTTCAGTAAACAGACTACTTTTTTATTATTCATCTTTTTGTTTTTGAGAAAGCATTCCTCTAGCATGACAGAGAATTAAGTTAATATGCTTCAATATGTTGCTTACTATAGCTTGTTTTGTCACTTTGTGAAACTGATTACTGAACACTGCTGATCATACATACCTCAAAATAGGGTGACAGATTTCTTTCTGGTTAAACACACACACAAAAAAGAAAAAACCCAAGCAATTATAGTTACCAATTTCACTGCCACTACCACCATCTTGAATGCTCCATAAGATTATGCTACTCTCCGAGGCAACTGCAACCATCTTATCCTTGTCTCCATGAGGTCCTCCAACCACCTTAGCGTTGAGAGCCACTCGCTCAATTGTCCAGTCCAGATAGGGACTCGTGAACACCTGCTGCCACCCAGATGATTCTTTAATTCTGGAAGGACAAAGGAAGGAACAGGGAGCAGAGGTCAGAGATTCAGAAACAGACATCTCAGTCTAAGCCTGAACCAACGTGAATGATCCAGCCAAAAGCCTGGGCTAGCCAAATGCTAGAGAATGAGGTTCAGCGTAAGACTTCAGAAGAAGTATCTACTAATTTCCAGAGGCAAGGTGTCTTACGTGTCATGTAAGACACCCAATCATGCTCTAGCATAAAGCTGTGCTATCTAGTCACATTTTCTGTTTATGGTTTTCTGTAAACTGACTATACCGAATTGACTATAATCTTTATTTTTAGAGAATCATTTGCCTGTGCAATTTGGAAGACTTACGTGATGCCAGAAAAGCACAATTTATCTGATTTAGTTTTAGGCAATAATTTAGATACTTTGCAACTGAGCTAGAGCACAGTAAATCTAAGCAGTTAAATTATATAAATGTTAACACGGAAAGCAGAAACATATCTATAGTATTTTTTGCCATTGTTGCCATTCTTTCACTTCAGCATTGCATCCTGCCTGGAGATGAAGCACCACAGATTACTGTGCTCTACCCATACAGCATGCAGAAGAAATTGTAGTGAAGTGACTTAAGAGCAGGACTGCAATATCCATAAGCCTTTAAATGCAACCAACACATTCTCACAGGTTTTATTATCTAGCTTTGAAGACTTCTGCCATACTTCAAAGGGAAACAAAAATACTATCTTTAGGATGCACTGTGCTTTGCTGTAGCTTTTTACTAAAATAATTATCTTAAGCATTTAAATAATATCTGTTACAAGCAGCATAAAAGAAAGTCACAGAACTAAAAATCTGAATATATTTCATTTCTTACTGCATGGGATTCACTGTCCAGTCCACTGCAAATTACCACTTACTTTGAGACGTGATTCTGGCTAAAATTCAGATGTTGCACTTACATTAAAGTAATCCTGACAAGAATCTTAAAAATCACATCACTTGACTGCAGCATAGTAGTATAAGCAAGCTATATTAAAATCTGTGGGTAGATGGAAGTTGTTTTAAGTGTATGCTGTCTCCTTGAACACTAGATATTCAAAAAATTCTGGGCAAATTCACTTGTCAAGCAATAAAAAACAGACAGGTACTAAGATGCAGCAGAGAGGGGAAAAAAAACTGTTACCAAAGCTGTATAAGAGCAGAATGGAGGAGGGAAAATTCCACCATTATATTCCTAGAGCTCCTGCAATTTCCAGAAGAAAAAAATATTCAAACCAAGACAAGACTGCTACCTTGAGTCACTAAGAAGAAAAGCAGCATTTTAAATTGGCATATTGACCTGCGCCCTCTTTCAGCAACCATTCAAGTTTGACATGCTTCATCAAAAGCATCACTAATGACTTAAGTTCAATGGCAACAAATCTCATTAAGTAGATTACCAAGCAGGAAAGAGGCAGAATCTTTCATTTAACTGAGCTAGCATCCAAGGAAAACAGTCAGAGATAAAATCCTAAGGAGGGGACAATTAGCACAAAGACAATTCCAAATCATTGCCTCTTTCTCCAGTCAGACCACATTAAGCATAATTGAAAACAAGAATATTAAGTAGACCAAGGGAAGCCACATTTAGTACAAATTAAAGCAAAACAAATTGCAGTGGTGAATACAAGAGGCAAGTTAGATGTGATTTAAGTTACAAAGTTTAAGCAAGTAAATTAGTATTCCATATAGTGAAAAAGGCAGCAAACTGCGGCTTCAGTTTGGCAGTAAAGAAAGCAGCTATTCACATTACACTCTTTATTCTCCCTTCTGTTTCTGAACCACACTGACAGCAGTGTTTGTTTTTGGCAACAGCTCTTGTTAAAACATTCCTTTTCATTGAAAAGGCAGCCACCAATTAAATCAAGACTACCAGATGTGAACTAAAAACAGCTTCTGTAATATGAAGGTGTTACTTATCTTCACCTGATCTTAAAAAATAGCCAGTCTGTTTACAAGACATTTAAAAACACTTTTCAGCCTTCCAGGTGAAGTAGCAAGTGCTTAACAGTTCTGCTAAGCCAAAACCACTGAAGTTTAAGACAAGGTACATCACTTATGTAGCAAAAATCCATTAACTGTTTTGAGTTCTTTGATAGTGTAACTTCTGTTACAGACAGACAGACTGTCTTCAAACCCATGCAGTAGGAAGAACTTTTAAAATTAAGCTTTCGTTTAAAAGCCTGCTTTAAAACAGGCTTTTGAAGCAGTTCAATTGGAGTCCATTACTTTTGCAATGGCATCAAAAATTGACATCAAAGCAGCAAAATTTGAATTCCTATCAAGCAGTTTATTTGCATGAGCAAAAGTGGCAATTCAGATTTATAGGAGCAGACTCAATGCACGTGATCTACAGTCATTTCAGAGTAAAGCGAACTTTTTGCTTTACTCATAACAAATTATCATATTTTTTTTAGATTCCTGTTACCTGACAAGCAACTATATCCATACCTGTAGCACACAGCAAAATGGGCATAGGCAGCTACTATCCAATTGTGGTGACCAGCTACTATTAGGACCTTCCGTGGGTCCACAGGAAATCCTGGAAACAACAACAAAGCTAAAGTCAGTCAAGTGATGGGTATTAAAAGATGAGCAGAGACACCTAGAACAGGATAGAGCTCTCTGCTAGGATATGCAACAGAAACTTTGATAACAAAATTTCTCAAAAAACATTTTCAGCTACATTCTAGTTAGCAATATTACTCCTCACAATCCTTACAACTATTATAGTTCTTACATGGCAGGAAGACATTTCATCTCAGTCACTACAATGCAAAGTGTTCATAAGGAGAAAGAGGCAAGTACATGCCTCAGTTTTAAAGCCTGCCAAATTGGTAAAAATTTGAAGATTGTTATCAAATAAGAAACAATGCTTTCTTTTGTAAAAATTCTTTCCAAATAGTTGGTGCAACCCTGTATTATTGTTCCAGACTGTTAAACTGAAATTTCCAATATCTCAGAATATCTGTAACTCCTCCATTTATTATCTAGTGGGAACACACCTGTTTCTGATCTATAACTAAATTAGGTTTGGCAGAAGTGTTGGATGGCACTGGAAATCAGTGGTTATGGTACTTCCCCAAGTTAGCTCTCAGCCTTGATATGCTAAAGAACTAATGCCTAAAGACTGCATCTTCTATCTCATTTTCCCAAGACTGCCCTCTTCCAAACCTGCAGCAACTCACAAAAAAGAATCAGCAATTCATATCCAAGGCTTATTTTTCTATTACCTGGATATAGATTCACCTTTTAACATACTCTAGATTTTCCTAACGCTGCTACAATTTACACGATTATAGTAGAAATATGGCACTTTTAACAGCATCATTTTGCTTGCAAAATCAAAAGCTGGAAAATTACAGAATTCAAGCCTATCTTATTTACAGTTTTTATATATTTTATATGGAAAGTACTCTATATAGTCAGACAACTGAAGACTAACTTTACTATAAAAACTCAGCTCTGGCAGGGCAAGAGAGGCACCAGGAGCAAGAAAGAGGGGCAAGAGCAGGAAGGAGGTCCTGAACAAAGACCAAAGACACACTGGTCTGTCTGGTTTTTATCATGGCTTTAGTACAGTGTAAGGCATTTGTGTAAGGGGCCATACTAAGACTGCTTGAAGAACTTTGATTTGCCTTTCTCTCAGCCTCATGCCTTGATTGTGCAGCAGTGAGCCCTAAATACTGTATAGGGAGTAGTGTTTAGTAGTGTTCAGCAATTTAACATCAGGCAAACATAGAATAACAGACTGAAACCAAAAATAGTCATTCAGTTTTTACTTCCCAGTGACAATCATCTTTGCAATTTGTTTTGGTTTTAAAACTGACATTCCTCACCTAGCCTAACTGTACCTTCCCCAGTACCAGCAAGAGTAGGTTGGACACCACCTCCATGAATCTCACTCTCAGAGGAGTTTTGACCAGTTCTAACATCAGCCGGTGGCCCAGCAGAATTATTTATTTTACGGTTGGGAATGCCTATAAAAGAAAAGAGATGTTTTGTTCCACTCCATAAACTTTAACAATATAAGAGATATTCATTTGCTTTCAAAATACAGGATTAATACTTGTGTGTCTTGATCTAAAGTTTAATTCATCTGCTGTAAGAATTAGGCAATATTGTAACACTGAAACAGAAAATGCTTTTGCTCTCTATGTTGACGTTTACAATTTAAGGAACTACCTTCAGAAAACCTGTCAACAATTGGCTAGATATCCCCTAGACTTCAGGTTAACGCATGAACTGTGTTCATCTCTACAGAGAAGTAAAAATCTAACAAGTACTCATATTGTTAAGGAAAACTCATTTGTGCTGATTTGTCACCTAGACATAGAACACCTAAAGTAACTACCTTCAGAAAGAAGAAAGCACTCCACGCTGATAACATTTAACTGAAAGGTACTTGAAGAACCTCTACTCTAGTCTACTACCAAACACAGCCTGCTTAGTATTAACATGCCACCCCTCACCCTGCCGAGTACTCTAAATATGCAATTTCATACAGCATACAGATAAAAGCCTAGTTTTTGATCAGAATGATGTCCAATTCAACCATTCATCTAAATCTTTCCATAGGAAAGCCTTCTCTAGACAGTTTGACAGCTAGAGTAACTACCTTGGCCAATTGCCCCTACAAACTAAAGCAGTAAGTGACTGCAAGCAACATCAGACCATGAATACAAAAATACCTGGAGGAGGCAGGTAGCCATGAAAAAGGACACTGCCACAAGATGAGCGTTCCAGTTCTTCACATAGGAGCAATCTTCTCACTAAGGAGGAAAAACAGGTATGACTATAGCTTTCACTTCCCAGGAAACATTACATGATTTCAAATAACCTTCTGTATCAGTAAGTTTGAAAATCTTCAGGGTCACAACTGCCCAGGACTTGTAAGTGGGTCATTACTATAGTAATAAATGTGAGATGACCTCATATTAAAAAAAAAAAAAAAGAAGAAGAAATTACCTAAAGGAGTGATTCCATAGAATTCAGCTTCATGCCTGAGAACATTGATACTCACTCCCCTAGAGAAAGAAAAAACAAAACAAAAGCAACAAAAACCACAAGAACAGAGCAAGTCAATACCTTGAATGTAAATACTTGCATATAACTAGATATTACACAATGTGAACGTCAAGCTACCTGTTTGCAGGATTACCACCAAATGCATTGAATGTGTTGATGTTTGAGATTTCAAAGTGGTCTTAATATTAATTCTTTCATTGAAATAAGAATACAGAAACAATAAAGAAATAGGTTGCCAGAAGTGGTTTAAATTACAAGAATCCACTAACAAAATATAATGCTACCATTTCTGCCTCCACCACGCCACACATACACTCTAGACACGGCCCCAAATCTACCAGGGAGCTGAGTCATATACTAGGCACCCAACTAGCTGAGTAAAACTGAACAATCCTCATTTGAAAAAGTTTTCTAACTGACCTGATCAAATTAATTTTCACTTGAAATAATTAGAACTTCTTACCGTAAGTCTAACTCTTTTGTGCGAAGAAAATTTAAAATGGGTGCAAATGCTGCTGGATCTCGATCAATAAATATCTGCAAAGAAAAATTACTGTACTTTTAGCATTATTATGGAGCAACCGTCAACTAAAATGCTTTTTTATGCTGAGCATGGGAAAGAGGAGTTGAAGATGAGGCAGTCAGCAGACAAACATAACCCAAAGTTTTTGGACCGCCCCTTTGCTCTCATTATTATTCTACCATCCACTAATTCAACATTTTTAAAAGACATATACAAAGACTGCTGCAAATGGATGGCACTTAATAAACGTGTTCTTTAAGTTCTAGAGTCTCCACAAAGGTCAATGGGTATTCTCACTTTCTATCATGTGTTCAGAATTCAGTAAATGTATGTAATAAGATCAAGATAAGTTTAGACTTTTTTTTTAACGAAGTCAATTACCATTACAGCTACCTCTACACTTTTAGCAAAGTACTTGTGTGCCTTACTATCACTCAGTAACATTGCTGTAACAATAGTTTCCCATTTAAGAATATCATACATACAGACTGAAATGGCCATTTTGCTATATATATTTGCCAAACAAAAGCTACATTTCCATGTCAGGATTACTCAAATACATACTATCTAATGGAAATTACCCCTCCTTCTGCAATACAGCAATTAGCAGTTCTTTCTGTTTTAAAAAACTACAGTTTCTGTCTCTGCATTGTCTCTCTACAATGCAGAGTGAACACAAGAATATGCACATTGTTCTAGTCTCATTCATCTTGGAACGAAGATGATAACCAAGAAACCCAAAGATGTCACTAATTTTCATGAACGTTTGGAGATCAGACCGGTGCCATGACATTCAAGTAGTTACGTCAGTGAGACCTTTATTCTGTCCTAAAATCTTTAAAACTCCACTAGACATAACTAAATAAATACTTGCAGTCATTCTCCTGCTCAATAGTATGAACAGTATGGCAACCAGGCTTTGAGATTATAAGAAAGAGGATAGTGTATTTTGTATCGAATCTAACAAAAAGAAAAGGAAAATACATGGTGACATTTTGAAATTATTTCAAAGTCCCATATTTTCCTCCTATTGAAATAAGTGACAAMACATGAACAAAAGGTCAAGTCCAATTGAACATTACTCCTCATGGACTCTGAAGGACAGATGGTGCTCTCAGCATTTTAAACGCAGGCTTCTGCAACACTACTATTAGGGCTTATGCAATACAATAGTGACACAGAAAATACTGGCAAAAGACAAAACAAGTTTTTAAAAGCCCAGGAATGTGAATGTTTTCAATTCATTTGGCCATTTGTTTTCCATGCTTTTAAGCATAGCTGACTCGGGCAGTGTAACACCCATTAGCACCCACAGTGAATATTCTTTAGGAGAGAACCTAACTGAAAGCATAACACTAAATTAACGATTTATCAGTAGGTTTATTACTCACAGCACCAGTTTCATCCTTCAGTGTTGAAATTCTTCCACTCAGCAAACTGAAACACAGGAATACTTTGTTAGATGTCCCCCAGAAATGTACTGACACAAATACAAGATAGCAACACTCTAAGTCAGTTTGCTCTATTTGTGTATTGTAGATTGCGTTTTCGTAAAACTGTATAGCTAGACAAAGAAAACTGCCTAGGTGAGGCAGAATGCTGATGAGGGTGACATATCTCTCCTGAACAAAGGAGCAGTCCATGCACACCTAAGGAAAGCCTAAGAGCTGCATCATAAGGACCTTCAGATTCCCAAGGCCTAGCCTGAAGGGATGGAAAAGTTTTCCCAGGCACCCAGAGGGCTGCACAGTGTGTTACAATCTAGTAAATCGGTGAAAGCTGCTGAAGTAAAAAGGAAGAGTAAGCAATCCACTCTGCAAGGACTTACTGGGCAAGAATGGGGTGGATGAGTTTTTACACCATTTTACTTCAAAGTTTCTCCCCCATCAGATCAAAGTACTTTTGCTCCGAATCAGTAGAAAACACAACACCAAAACGAAGCAAACTAACTAATGTCAACAGTTTGATTTCAAGATTCCATTTGAGTCTGGATAACAATTACCTCTGAGGTTTTCCAGTACTGGATGGCTTTCAGAACAACCTCCTTAGATTAGTGTTGAGAGATTGGGGAATAGCAAAGGACTTCCTCCTTGTGCTTTTCCTTCCATGGCTCAAAGAAGGTGACATTTCCCTGGCACTCCATTTATCTGAACAATTCAGTAAAACCGGAGCACGTAATGCTGCCTGTCTATGTCAGCTGCCAGGCTTTTATTGGGAAAGAAGTCTAGAGTACAAAAATTAAATGTAAGGAAGCAAAACTGTCAGCCTTTAGGTTTCCTTTCATGTGTTTGGGATTAACTGGGGTGGCGGAGGTGCAGCAACTACAGCACAAAATTACTGGGGTACAAACAGTAAGCAGCACAACCTACAGAAGTAGTAAAAGTTAGCAGAAGGATGTTCAAGAATCCAACAGCTCTTGCACCACAAGTTAAAACCCTCAAAACTTTGACTAAAGTCAAGGTACAGCAATAATCCAAAAAACATTAAAAGCAGTGCTACCTTGTATGGTCAATAAGATCACAAATGGCAATGTAGTAATAAAGTCAGTGGCAACTCCCTTTCCTGCAGACTTGGAGCCTTATTTCCACAACACTCCATCTAAAAAGTGACAGCTCTTCAGCACATACAAGCTGCCATAGCATCATTCAAGATAGAATATGACTTTTGGATAACAGCTTATTTCAAATTAATCTGTCCCATTGCTTGAGATAGGGAAAAAGCATTAAGGAATAAAGACACTATTTATGGCATCAATTAAGAACTGAGAACGTTACAATTTTTTTTAATGACTGTTAATTTGTGTTTGTTTAATGTGATGATATATTACAAATACCTGGAAAAAAAGGAGTCTGGAATCCACATCAGTGTTTGTCTTGAAGTGCTGAACCTAGGAAACCAAAGCTACAAGTTTATAATCAGCTGTAAAGTTGGAAGGAAGTCTGCTTTGTCAAAATACTTTCACCTGCCCTACAAAGCTGATATCAAACAGGTTTGGGAACTTTAAGATCATTTAAATGCCTGCACGAAGTCAAAGAGGTTGCAGATTCCTTGCACAGATTGTCTTTAAGCATGAAGCAGGACTGTCCAGAGACCCCAAAAGTGTCATTCTTTATATGTTTGTAACACACTGTCCCAAACATCCTACATTTTCTGGTTCTCATACTTTGCAAAAAAAAAACCCAACACCCCTCCCCCCCAAAAAAAAGCAGCCACTAAAATATAAGTTTATCAACAGCATGCTACATTTGTCATTAACTGCATGTTACTCTTACTTAGGATGCAAAGGATGCTACATTGTGCACTACAAAAGACTACAATAAGCTTCAAGTTAACATTTTACAGTAACTTTAATTATTTGCCATGTTGCTATTTGGGCCCTCTTAGAGGGGGCCCAATAACAATAACAGTTAATAGAAAGTAAGTATTTACTCCTAATCATATTATGAAATAATACAAGTTACAGTATTACTTATGATGCCAAACAGTATTTTACATAATAAGCAACTATGAACTCTTTTATACTTCTGGTTTTGATTTAACATGAAAGAAGACAACTGGACTGGCAGCTTGGACAATGAGTTCATGCTCCGCATCAGCCCTCTGACTGTACATATCCTCTTACTAGTACCATGACTAAGAAACCTTTGGKGACCTCTTCATTAATGGGAATCAAAAAAGGAAATGCAAAAGTAAAATTCCATATAGTACAGGAATACATTACAAAATATTTTTGGAATAAAAGTACTTAATCATAATTTATCTAGTTTTCACTGCCTGTATTTTCCAGTTTTGGAGAAAAAAAAAGATGTGAACAAAAAGCATTACTTTATACCTCCTAAGAGGCAGAAACACAAAGGCTATATGGAACTACCATCCTGCATAAAACGTGGATTGTGTAGCTGCTTACTGCAAGCATAACAATGACAAATCTGTTCTTAACAGAAAATCTACAGTATCAGTGTTCTAAGCACAAAGTCTTTCCTAAAAAAAAAAAAAAAGAAAAAATTAAAGAGAATCAAAGCAGTTTGCTATTTAAATGGAAAGTGACGTCTAAGTAAATYTGCAGTTTTGCACAGCTTTTATCATCAGTAATACAGATCACTACCCTTCTCTAAGAGTAGGGGATGATTCATTTAGCTATATTATAGTATGTGCATCATARAAAACAGTGAGTTATATGAATTTTATCCAAGATTAATCCAGACACTGCTTGTAACTATGAGGATAGATCCAGCATCACCAGTTAGCCCTTTTAAAGGTCTTCACAAGCCAAAGACTTTTATTGTCTGATACTTTACATACTTTACAACTTTCAGTTATTTTTGTGTTTTTAGAAAAAAAGAAAACAAAAAAATGAGAGGAGTTATTGTTTCCCAGGAAGGCATGTATAGGTGGAAAGATATGGACAAAGTACTAGAACCACAGCTAACGGGCATTTTCTACAACACTGAATGATAAATGCTAAATTAATTTTGAAGCAATAAAAAAGTCTCACAGGACCATGAAGACATTCAGGATCTTTGAACAGATGTTTGAGGACTCAGTGGTACTATCTTCTCAATACACTACAGCACAATTTCTGACCTGGAGGCATGTTTGCATTTAGACACATGAGTGAAAGTCAACTATTCAGAGGTGTCAAGATTGAAGTTTTGCTGCTGTTTTGACCAGCTGTGTTATACTCTAGCATTTCCTAAGTCAGTTAAAGAGCTTAGTAGCAAAACATTTSCGACTAGAAGACGTTCCAGAAGAACAAGCCACACAATAAGGAGGACAGAAAAAAGAACCATCAACTAATTCRTGTCCTTGCAATTTTATCAGTGGGTTTAGACAGCAGAAGGATTTYCTATCTGTGATTTAGCACTATGGTACCAGTTTAGTAAGCAATACCTCATATTAACAAATACTTCAGAACTTTTAATACATATACATTAATGTATGTAAACAACGAGACAGAGTCGTCCTTTCCAGGACGCAGAAAGAAGCTTAGCTAGCAACGTTTACACATATATGTGCATCTGCAGCTCCATGCAGCTAACATGCAGTGGTCAGATAGACATGGCGTGAGGAAAACTAAGCAAACCCAGTCCAATATCCTCAAATACTCTTAAGCAGGTAGCAGCCTACAGTTATTTTAAAGAAAATACAGGCAACTGGAAAGAGACACACTAAGTGTCAGTTATAAAACAACCATTTTCATAATCCATTGTGCTTGTAGAGTTATCTTATAATCAGAGGGAGACAAAGAGGCAAGAGAATTCACTAAATTTGTTACAGTAATTTCTGTGAATGTTAACTTGCAAGAGGCTTGTGCTCCCAGCAAAGGAATCCACAAAAGCTGAGATCAGGAACTGCTGGAGCAACCACACACAACAGAGAAGCTCTGGCAGTCCCAGGGAGCAGTGGGAACCTTGTGTCAGAACATGGAAAGCTGGGGTCTCTGTAGTACACGCTCCAAAGCATACCTGCTGTCAGAGACAGAGGAGAGCGCTAATTTCCTCTTCTCATACAACTCTACAAACAAAACTAARAGTTTCAGGTTTCTAGTAAGGGTAACAGGAACTAATGAAAAGGAGGGAACGTGTATGGTATCCCACGCTCCCCCATATGCTGTCCAGATCATCCACTCTACTGTCAGCTTTGAGTCACCTGCCTTCGCAAGCTGAAAAACGTGGCTCAGATATATTTTTCAAAGAATATGGGCACTACAAGGGAACTTGAGCTTGCAAAAGATCAAAACCTTGTACACAGAGGTACTATTGCACATTGTCTCCCTATTAAAAGGGAAATGTCCATGCACACATTTCCTACTCCYTACATCCAAATGACATCTGTTGACTAGAATCTAGACCTTCAACTAGAAATTAAATACATACAAGTGTTAGTTTGCCTTATTCTTCATACTTCCCTGTGTAGGCAAGCCCTCTGAGGATTGTATTTCTTCCCTGATTCATGCCCTGTACATGATTCTCCGTTGTCTGCAGAGGCATTTAATAAGTAAGATCTATTTAAAATTATGAGATTAAAGCATCTTTCTGAYTTCACTTGTAATGAAAACCTAAAAGATGAACTGACCTACAATTGCAGAGACAGAGTTCTCTGGAGAACCTTATTCAGTGTAACACAAAATCTGGCCCAAGCCAACATCAACGTTATCCTGAAAGCACCATTATAGGTGAGTTTTGCCCATGCAAGTTACAAGCAGTTCCTCTGGGCTGAACCAGGTTCTTAATGTCTTATTATAACAAAGGAATTCTGCATCGATTTTTATGGCACCCTCCTTTAAGAAATGCTGCAACGTATAATTTAGTTGTAAGAACAAGTTCATCTTCTGGGTAATGCAAGAAAATTCTTAAAATAGTAGTAGTAGTTCCTACTACTTMTAGCTGGTTTCACGTTGTGCACAGACTCAGGAAGACACATTACTTCAGTTTCCACTAGCTATGGTAATCTGAATGATTTCACACCTAAGCATTTTGACAGGAACGTTTGCACTGTTTATCACACATATTCCGACCACAGCTGTCCCACAATTCTTTCTCAGCCTGCCAAAATGCCTACATATGCCATCTTCCATGCTTCGAGCATACATTCGAATACAATACAATTCTTTATTCTGGTTGATAGCAGCAATATCATACCAACATTTTTAATACCTTAGTCTCTGAGGCTGCTAGACTGATCACTAGAAGCCTGTGGATCTGATGGCAAAGCAAAGCTCTCCACCTTCTGCTCCTGAAGAAGCAGTATACCCAGAGAGTCCGTAAAACGCATTACTGGAGTATGTATCTAGAAACCCCAGACATTGCAGGCAGACACCACGCAGGGCTGCCAACACTTCCCGTATCTGTCTGCAGGTAYCCCTGGCCCAGCTCCCCTGCAACATGCTGGGTGAAGCTTTAGCCAGGCCCTCCCGGAGGCAGCACCACGCCTGCAGCACCACGCCCAGACCACGCAGCCCCGGCGGCCAGGTYCCAGGCGACTCGGCACCTCCGGCCCCCCGGGACGGAGCGGCTGCCGGGCCAGCCTACCACCCGGCACGGCCAGGCAGCGCTTCCCTTCGRGTAGACCCCCGGCAGGGGCCGGCCGCACAGAGCGCGGCTCCCCTCGGCGCTCCCCCTCGCTCCGATGCCCTCCGGTATGCGCTGGCCACCAGCCTCCGCCCCGCGGGACGGCAGCGGCGCGCCGGCAGGGCCCGGGGCCTGTCCCCCTCCGCCCGCCCGCCCACCACCCCCGCGGCGGCCCCCGCACCCTCGCTCACCTGGTGCCGCCCACGTTGAGCTGGATGATCTCCCCGCTCCCGGCGCCAGCGAAACCTCCGCCGTTCCCCGCCATCTTCCCCGCCGCCTGCTCCAGCCGGCGCCCGCCGCCGCCTCCCGCCGCCGCCGGAACCTCGGGGTCGAGGGAGGCGGCAGCGGGGCAAGGCGAAGGCGGCGGCGGGGAAGGAGGAGGCGGGGGATCGGCCAGCGGGCCCGCGCAGCCCTCTGCGGCCGCCGGCGGCCAAGGCAGGGTCAGCGTCCGGCCAGGCTGCGGCCCCGCGGGCTCCCCGCCGCTCAGGCCCGGCCAGGCCGCGCCGCCTCCCCGCTCCGAGCGGAAAATGCCATGGCAACGCGACAGCACCTGGAGGAGGGGGGCCGGCGCGGGTCAAAACGCCTCGAACCCTTCGCGGAACGCCGCCGGCTGCGAAGAGGCCGGGACCCCCGCGGCGGCGGCGAGCGGGTCACCGCCTGTCRGGGGAAGGGACGCGCCCGGAAGGGGCCGGGTGCGCCCGGCTGCTCCCGAGGAGGGGCCCCCCGCGAGTCGGCGGGGCGGAGCCGGGCCGGGCAGGTGAGCGAGGCGGGGCGGGGCGGCCCTGACGGAGCGTGTGGCCGCCGCGGGCGCCGGCCCGAGCTGGCCCTGCCCCGGGCCGGCCTGGGCAGCGAGGCCGCCGGCGGGAGCGCGCCCGCCCCGGGTGCGGCGTCACGCCTGGAGGAGAAGGCGCCAAGAAGGCAGAATTCTTGTCTTTTGTGTTTCTAAAGGAAGGGGGGAGCCGCCTATGCCGCCATCAGGCGCCAGCGACCSCAGCGTAAAATAAAGCCGCCGCTAGCGGGGCTTCCCGGGCCTCGCGTCTCCCTCCGCCCAGGGACCCCGGGCTGGGGATCTCACGTCTCCGGTAAGCGGCAATGCCGCGCAAGACAGAAACAAATTCCTTGAAAACTCCACGGGAAGGCAGCGGTAGTACCGTGGAGTTTAAAGCCTGGGTTGCAACCCACCCTCGTTAATCAAATTCTGCACCGATGAAAGGGGAAAAACAGTAGACACGACAAATCTGAGCCCACAGTGCGATTTGAGGAAGAAATCTATCACAGCAAGTGAAGGAAAATTGAGGAGGAAATAAATGACAGCGCGGTTAGCAGAGGAAGTAATAAAATTGTGGTTTAAAGTTGGGAGGGCATGCTTTATGATTAATTCCTACACTCAAACAAGGAGRGGAATAAGCAAATATGAGTCCGATACTTTAATTTATTGCAAGTGAAAGCTGCCTAGAGATTGAAAACCCACTGTGAGGATCCATGCCCTATTTAAATATAATGTTTTTCTGCAAAGACACATGGGTAGCGATGAAGCATGCTCAAAAATTATATTTTGCAAATGCTGTGAGTTATGTGACTAGTCTAGGAATAAACTGCAAGTTACCTGGCCACTTCCTCACTTGCATACCTTGGAAATTCAAGTTTTATTCTTCCAGTCATCTCATAGAGCCCAATTGACCAAAGCTGTGAAGATACCTTTGCCAGGCAGTGAARTATTTTAGAGAAATGACTTTCCTATCACAAGGCCCTATCACTATCACAGAGAAGCACACAGCCATGTTAGGCTTCTTGGGCTAATTGGCTAACCAGTACGGTGTATTAAGCTTGGGCAGGGAGCCTACGAATACTTTTGTAATGTGTTCTGAATATGTTAGTGCAGACGCTTCTACGGTGTGTTTTGCCCTACAGCCTAAGAGGAAGGGAAAATTAAAAAGCAGCTGAATGTGTCACCGAGCCCTAGACCTTCATGCTTTCTGTATGCTTTGTAGTCTGGCTGTAGTTTGGATTTCTTCTCGGGTTTAAGAAGAGTCCGCTTTTGGATTTCTGCTGAGTTGTCTTCTCCTTCCCCAGAGCATATAGTAGGAAATAAAAAATGTTCAGGTGTGCTACCAGGCAGAGAAGGAAATTGAACTTTCTCTCCTATGTCCTGAGGGAGTCCTCTAACTATTAAAGTGTTGGATAAGAGAGTGGGAAGGGATATTTCTTTTCTTGTATTTGGAAGGAAGACTGACACTCCCTACTTCAAACCCATCAGCTTTTAAAAGAAAAACTTAAGTTAGAGAGGGTTTGAGGCTGTGGATCATGCTTGGAAATCATACCCTTCAACCTAGCACTGTGGAAGGACTCTGTGTAGAAGACTTGGACCTATCCTCAGTGTTTCCTATGGGCCATTTTGAATGACTGCTCATTCAGGCAGCTGACTAAACGATCACTTTTCTGCATGCCTAATTCAATCATGTTTTATAAGGAATCTAATAGCTTAGGTAGTCAAGGACTATAAATTGCACTGCAACTGGCCACGTGTCTTAAAGAAATGGCACTGTAAGCATTGTGCATATAAATGCTTCAGTGGCCCAACTTGCTTAGATCACTTCTGAAAAATATGTCTTAGGTTCCTAAATCACATTTGCCTCACAGTGCCTAAATACCATTAAATTTAAGATTTGCCTCTTCTTAAATAAAACATAAACACCRTTGGCATTTATCATTCGATTCATGAAATTCAATCCGGGAAGAAGCAATGCAAGAAAATCAGCTGTGCATCGATACGTTCTCTGACAGCTGCAGTCCTCAAACGCTTCCACTAGATGCCTCTACTGCTTTTAAAGTAAGCTTCCAAAATGTGATTCCTGTTTAGCCTAACCATTTAAGGCATATTCTCAAGACCATTTCTCTTGATTTTGCAATTAAAATACATGATTTGCAATCACTCCAAAAAAAACCACCCAGGCTCATTTCAAAGCACACATCAGCCTTATACAATATTGATATACAAAGCAACTTTGTGTTGCTAGCTTCTATGATCTTTCTATTAATTCATAAAAAAAAAAAAACCTGTCAAAAAAGGGTCACATGTGGCACTATGCAAAAAGTAGACATCAGAATTAAATATACATGCTTCTGGAGTGATGATTATACAGTTTAGGAAATAAGAAGGCCCATGCAAGGGATTATTTGCTATGTAGTGGTACACATTTTACTTTGTAATTTGACCTCTTTAGTTGCAATAATTCAAGCTAAGAGTACAAGGAAGGGTTTCTTAYCCACTTTTATCCACTTGGGTATGAGTACAGTTTTCTTGTAGAGCATCCTGTTTTCTGGCCAAGAGCTAATTATTCCGTTCAAAAGAAGGCAAATTCTGCTGTATAAATGGTATTCAGAGACACCTCCCAATGGTGTGATTGCCCTTAAGCTACTTAAAATACAAGTCTAGGGAGGAATTGCTAGTCTTTGGMATGTTTACCAGGTACCTGTTTTGCTAAGTTACTACCTGAGAAACAATTTGGCTCCCCGAGGAGCCACAGTAAGTTAGGTAACAAATTCCTTCTCTGCCTCCTCAGTAGATCCATAGTGTGGGAGATTTTGCACCACCCTGGACAGCCTCCTTTCCGACCACTTACACCAACGCTAAATGCGGTGCAGCAGTCTGTGCAACAGTACGGAGTGGCTGGACACCAATTCCTGAGATATATTTTTAGCTGTTTATATAAAGCCTAAGTCAGACTTTTTTCTTCTTTTTATTTTTTATAGCATCTGGTTTGGAAAACCAATTAAACGTTTTGGAAGTGAATAAGCATTTAATTTTGGTGATGTTATAATGTGTTACTTTATTATTGTCTAGGACTCCGTTTTGAAATAAAAGTCACTTTGCATATTTGAGGGGAGGGGGAGCCCCTCAGCAATTTAAAGTCCCCATCTGTTTTTTTAAACTATTTTCTCACAAAACGTGAGAACTTGCTGACAGGGATCTTGTCTCTATATCTTCCTGTAAACTGTCATCTTGATTGCTGGTGTTATACAATAATAATGCCAAATTAAAAATTTTCTACCATCTGCTCTAAAGGGAGGAGCCTTGGAGTCTCACCAATATAGTCACTTTGGGAAATGATACTATGAGTCACTAGGAACAATAGATAGTGCATGCTCAGTTTTTCCCCARCTTTGCTTACAATTACTTAGCTTGAAGGGTCTAAAGTTTGAAGGTATTCACTTAATAGCTGGAGTCCAATAAAGAGTACTAGAATAACTTTAAATAGGCCACAGGGGAGAGAGGAAGCTCATGGGACTAGGTGGAGTATGCATTTCTCCATTCCTGAACATTTGGTTGTTGCTTGCAAATTGGGAAACAACCTTTCTTTTCAGCTCCAGATGTAGCACTGCACAGCGGGTGGCTACCCAGGATCCCAGCTTTGACCAGAGCTGCTCCACCCCGCAGCCAAATAAAAGGGATGTTGGCAGAAATGCCTATAAAGGCTTTTTTCCCCCCTCTTAAGATAGAGTGAAAAGAAGGAGATGATGGATCCAGGATCAGGTCAGAAGCAGCTTCCTAGAAGGGGAAGAAAGATTCTGCAATGTCGTGTAAAGAACTGTGTATCCACATCTGCTGAATCCCTGGAAAATTCTTAAAACCTTCRTTTTCAGAAAATAAGTCCTAAAATCTTCGTGTTCAACAAATCTGGGGGAGGTTACTATTATCCTCCAGCATAGCATTTGTTCTCAGTTACCAAGTGTGGGATGTCCACTAATCCTGCTACAGAGCACTACGGAGTTCTGCTCCCCAAAGGGCTGCGAGGACTGCATGCCACTCAACAGCTTTTCTTTCAGAATTTCTGCAGCTGATTTTTTTCCCTGCAAAACTAAAAAAAAAAAAAAATAAAAGATTTCCAACTCTACCAACTGTCTTTTTGAAAAGTTCCTCCTTTTCCCAATACTCTAGACAAATTTAAAATGAAAATAAGTGTTAATCACAACCTAATAATTTTCAGTATATCCTGGCAGAGCTGGGTGAGACAAGAGATAGCTCAAGTACAGTAAATCTGCATCTTGTTTTACTAGTACATGCTGTGTCCACAGCGKGGGGCTGTTTGCCAGTACATGTCTATTGTGAAAGCCTAGGCTTTTTTCCATTCAGGACAGTGGAAGAATGCCACTGCTGCAGACTCCAGTTTGATTTGAAAATCCCTTGAGTTTGTGTGCAATGTATGCATTTTGTGTTCATCATTTAAGTCATTCGGCTACARTTGTCTACATTTCTGTATTGAGTCAGATTCTGTTTATGAACTGGAGATAGCTAGTAATCAAATACCTTCCGTAAGACTGCAATCTATCCTAGACAAACAGGGTTAGAYTGTAGTAAGTTAGCACAGCTTCATTTATGTTGGACTGCTGTGTAAGCAGGCACCACTGTATAGCAGGCTGAAGGTCCAGTAAATAGCTCTATATACTGTCAGGTATGAAATAATAAAGCCACGGGTTGTAACATAGACATTTACCTGAAACATTAATTCATTTATATCTTTTGTTAATTTGTCAAGGACTGTTCATCAGTCTGGGTTTGTTTGCAAAAGTCATAGAGAGGATTGGAGATCATGCATATTAGAAAAGACTTACTTAAAGATAAGAGCAAAACACAAATTCTGAAAGCAATGTGTGAAAAATTTTTATATACTCGGTTATTTTGTTCTCTTTATGCTCCTCCTGACATTTTTCAGCCTATCAACGTTGATTATGCTCAAGCATTTTGATGCTTGTTTTATGGTTCCTTGTTTCAATTACAACAATTGAAGAGTTAGAGACRGAAACTTTATATTCTGTATGTGAAGTCAATACTGGAACACCAAAAAGTTTTTTGACTTCTTTGAGCTGAAAGGACAACTGTTATTTGGCCTGACCTTCCGTATACTACCAGCAAAATAACCCCACGTAATACCTTSTTCCTCAGTTTGACTCTTACTGTATGTTTGTAATACCAGATCTGGATGTCTTTCTGAAAGGCTGAAGGACAGCCACTGACAAAGCATCAAATCCACTGCAGACACAGGTGACCTGTCTAGCACTTAGTTACCCATTCATGGGTAAAGATTTATGCCGTCTCTGCCATGCAGTCTTGCCTACCTTCATTTTACAGCCATCAGTTTGCCTTCTAATGGAGAAATGTTGAACTGCCTTCTTCAGAAAGGTATTTGTGGACTGATCTACTCAACTGCTCTTTAAAAACTGAAATCTCATGACATACAACAGCACGAGGGGGCATGCTTTTTCAAGATAGTTTCTTATTGATTGGTTTTCAGTGCTGTCTTTGGCTGCAAGAACAGAGATGCTTGCTAATCCACATATCCATATGACTCCATGTGCTGGTTTTGGCTGGGGTAATTTTCTTCATAGTAGCTAGTATGGGGCTATGGTTTGGATTTGTGCTGGAAACAGTGTTGATAATACAGGGATATTTTCGTTACTGCTGAGCAGTGCTTACACAGAGTGAAGGCCTCTTCTGCTCCTCACCCCACCCCACCAGCGAATAGGTTGGGGGTGCACGAGACGTTGGGAGGGGACACAGCTGGGACAGCTGACCCCAACTGACCAAAGGGATATTCCATGGAAGGTGGKGGGGGGGAACGTTCGGAGTGATGGCGTTTGTCTTCCCAAGTAACCATTACCCGTGATGGAGCCCTGCTTTCCTGGAGATGGCTGAACACCTGCCTGCCYRTGGGAAGCAGTGAATGAATTCCTTGTTTTGCTTTGCTTGCGTGCRCGGCTTTTGCTTTCCCTATTAAACTGTCTTTATCTCAACCCACGAGTTTTCTCACTTTCACCCTTCCGATTCTCTCCCCCGTCCCACCGGGGGGGAGTGAGCGAGTGGCTGTGTGTGGCTCARTTGCCGGCTGGGGTTAAACCACGACACTCCCATATACATCTCTCAAATGAGCCCTGAAAACCATAGTRAGGGTGAGAGAGGATCAAAGCTCCTTTCAGCTCATTTCTTCTAAAGACTTAAGCAAATGTACTTTATACACACAGGAAATTACRGTTGTCTAAACTGGACAGTTAGCTAAACTGTGGCAATGGGAGGAAATACAACAAAAATGTCATATTTGAAGTCCTAATACTACTTACTTTTGTTTTAAGAGAACATGGAGTACTTGTCTGTATAAACATCCAGGAACAACCCAGGAGTCCTTCCAGCTTTATCCACTGTGTACTCATCAAATTGAGGAGTACTTAAACGCACATATCTAGAATGCTCACCTGTGAGCAAGGTGACGTGAACTTACCTTGCTTCATTTGCTGTAAAGAGCCCAAAACTCTGCTGCATCCATTTTTATTCACAGATGTTTTGAGATTACCTATATTTATGTGAACATCTTGATGAAGCTTTTGGAGGTTCAAAATATACATGTAAACACACATACCGACCTATTCTTATTCACTGGTTGAAATAATCAAATACTGTTTGAAATAATCAAACAGTAACACCTATTACGTTAGTTCCTTACCTGAGTGACTGATYGCCAACACTTAGCAAAACGTATGTGTATGTGTGTATGTATCTGTGTATGTATATATAATTGTTGCTTGGTTCTAGATGGGTAGGGAAAGGCTCATTTTAGCAAATATTTTATTTACAACACTTAGTAACAGCAAGTGCCCTAAACTTTTGGCCATGGAGAGGAAGACTGTGTTCTGGTCTATTCTGTCCAAAAGTTGTTGGAGGAGGATCACTTGTACTACTTATACATCTTTTCACATGAACTTTTGAATTACGGTGGCTACCACCTGCRTATTCTGTTTTTCCTTGAGTAAGCRATTATATTTAATTTGATTTCCTTTTCTGAGGGCATGTTCAGCAGTGAGTTCTTTGGTTTATATAACTCTAGTAGCATAAACCTCTTCAAGAAAGCAAGTTAAGMCATGTTTACAGCTAGCTGTTTTATTGTAAAGAGTTTGAGTAGCTACTAGAGCAGTGTAATGCAGCCAGAGCATACTAGTGAGCTAGCATACAGCTAGTGTACTAGCTGTTGATGTACGGGCTGGATGAGCAGAGAGAGAGGTGGTTTGAAAACTGGCTGAATGGCCAAGCCCAGAGAGTGGCACGAAGTCTAGTTGGAGGCTGGTAACTAGTGGTATCCCCCAGGTGTCAATACCGGGTCCCATCCTATTTAACATCTTCATTAATGATCTGSATGATGGGGCAGAGTGTACCCTCAGCAAGCTTGTAGATGACGTGAAATTGGGAGGGGTGACTGATACGCCAGAGGGTCGTGCTGCCATCCAGAGGGACCTTCAACAGACTGGAGAAATGGGCCGACAGGAACCTCATGAAGTTCAACAATGAGAATTGCAAAGTCCTGCACCTGTTCTGTTCCTYACAGGATGCCGTTCTCCAGTTGCTTATCATGTCACCAGTCTTCAGGCATTTAGGCTAAAATTTCCCAGGTTGTGTTTCTTCCCTAGGCTTTTTTTGGAAGCTGAAAACACTGAAAACTCTTCTGGATATCTAAAAATAGAAAGGAAATATGTCATTTTAGAGTGGTTAAAAATTCTTAGTTTTACTTGAAATTTGTAAGTATAACTTCAACTTTGGCAAGACAACAGATCATCTCCTTTTGGGGGAATATTGGCTTTGTCAGCAATCTTATGAAGTCACTGAAATTTGACCAAGCTATTAGTATCTGAAAGCCTCAATCCCAGCTGTTCAAAAGCAACCTAACCTTTTGAAGTATAGTCTGAGAAACACCTCTTAGAATGATTTTCAAATGTATAAATGCCTTTAGCATATTATTATTGGACCAGTATTTTTTTCTTATTTCCAAATTTTAAATAAATCTCCACCTATGAAGCAGCTATYCATTGCTTGTTCCTGAAATAAAGTATAATTAAGAGCCTTCCAGGGAGGCAACTGGGAAGCCAGCACATGCAGGGAGACAGAGCCTTGCCCCAGCTTCTGTGCAACGCAGCTGCTTCTTCCAAACTGGCCTGGGAGGTCTGTAAGCAGCAGAAAGACCCAGAGCCATAGAGGGGGAGAGCCAGACTTTCACAGGTCRCTTGCAAGACTCTTGGCAATTTTACCTTTCTCTATTTGTTCTCTCTATCCTCATCTTCATTGATGATGATTTTCAATGGTGGGATTTTGGTTTTTGTTTGATGTGATTTTCTTTGTCTCTCAAATCTTAGAGTTGAATAGCAGAAACTTCTGTTATTTTGGCATAGTTCACTAGCAGTATATCAAACAACAAGTAAAATTTAAAATGCAAGATCCAATTCTAGCGGTATGTAAAGTAAAAGGCAACGCTGCATTATTTTCACACCTTGCCAGAACCCTTTCTTCACAGAAGCAATTAATGTTGCATCATCTTTCTTTTCATATTTCAGTCACACTGCTTGACTCAGGAAAGGAAAGGTAATTGTCAGTTTTCCATATTACACAGTCATACATACACATGAAATCTTATTCATGAAAAAATATTCTAATTTTGAATAAAACTTCTGAAATCTCTTGAGRGGCCAGAAATGAATAACAATTAAACCATTTATCACTTATTGAAATGGACTAATTACAGTGGAGGTTGCCAATARTTTTTTTTTCTTCCATATTTCTGGAAAAAAGAAATCCCATTCCAGAAATGCTGCAAAGATGAAAAAAAAACTATATATTGGTATATTTCAACTTTGCACAGCAGAACTAAGACTTTGGTTCAAAAAAAATCTATTAAAATGTTATCTTAGCTGATATTACTAGAGGGACAAAAAATACTAACTATGGAGGATTTTTCATTATACAGAAGTCTCCAGCCATGGCCCAAACAAACACCATTACTGTAATTTCATATTTACATCAGTTAGTGTTCTATCCTTACTTTGCATGTTGCTTTTCATCTTGTCATCAAATATTGAAATAGAAATGTGAAAGATTTCCTTGGGGGTATGGATTGGGGAAGGAGGGGGAGTAATTTAGAGGAGATGTTTGAGGGAATGGGATGTGAGAGATCAGTGGAAGTTACATTTTGGAGAGAGCGTAGCACGTAAAGTCAAAAGGTCCTTGATTTAATTCTGTATTTCAAAAAAAACATTAAGTAAGAAGATCTTTGAAACTTTGGTGATAGTAATAAGAATATAAAAAAAATAGCAGGTAGAAGAAAAGATAGGTGTTCTCATTTGCAGTCAGTGAACCAAGTAAACAGAAGAAAATGCATCTGGAGTATAATGATCAAGGACAGAAAAAAGAATTTTCATTTTTCACTCAATGCATCATGTTTTTAAACAGATTTAAATGTGTATGTGCTTAATGAAAATACCCATAGTTATGCTACRTGTTTATTACAAGCAAAATGTCACCTCGTGGCAGTAAGAAACACATTATTTTGTTGTTTAATAATTTTCTGCTCCAAGATTTCTGAATTGTTCTATGATGGTTTTAATGTTGGACATTGGAGAAGGAAGTAACTGAACTGGTTTAGAAGTAGCTGACTTTCAAAGGGTGGGTACCTTGCTATTTCTGAAGTTGTCTTGAAAATATCTCCATTTGAAAATCTAAATATTAAGGCACACAAATTAAGTAGTCAGTTTCAAAAATCATTACTGTAAAGTCCAATATCCTTTAGCAGTCCCTTGAGTCAGAGTTAATCAAATTCTAGCTATGGATTTTTTGCACCTATGTTGGCAGAGAAATGCTATATAATTACAGATTACATAGCTGATTGATGGTGACTTCATGAGTCACACAAAAGGATAATAAGCCATTTCTTTAATAAAAAGTATTTAATGAGTGGTGGTTCTTCTTATTCCTTTCTCATTTTAAGTAGATACTTTAGCTTTAGAGCTCTGATTTCCTACATTTCCAGAAAAATACTTCATATATTGAACCATATATACCAATTTATGAATCATTGGCTTTTCTGATTTTCCTGATTTTTAGTTTAATAACACAAGATGTGAAAGCCAGTCAACAGCGTGTCAGATAAAATTCCAGTAGAAGCTTACTGGGAGTGGAATACCAGCAGTGCAGTTTCACTCGAGGCTTCTTCATAGAACTGTGTTGCCTTAATGCAGTTTAGCAGTCTATACCCATATAAATGGAATTCTCACCCRATATAGAAAAGACTTAATTTCAAAATGCTGTAACGTAACAATATATAAATAAATAATACGTAAGCTATAGCTTTACCTAGTATTGTTAGCCCTCCTCACTCGGCTGCGCCGTGCTGCGCCCGGGCCGCTGCCCAGGTCTGGCAGCGGTGCTGCATGCTCGGGCAGAGCATTTCGCCTGCTACCAGCGCGCGGTAATTAGCCTGCCATGGCAAGGCGCCGTGCGGTAACAATTGTGGGAAATGCTCTTTCCCTTACGGTTTTTCTGTCTGTGCAGAATTGAGGACATACAGTTCTTCACCCTGTGTATAATAAGTGCATAAAGATTATCACAGGCGCTTTCARGTCATTGACTTTTCTTCATAATATATGCAATATAGATTTTAATATATCATTTGTTTCATAATAGGAGTCTGAACTTGATGCCCATTTAAAACACATTATTTTAATTTCATTAACAACATTCTGTGACGATGAATCAACTTACAGAAAACTCAYAGCTATTTCTTATTGTGCTCAGGTCTCATAAGAAACTTAAAGTTGGGAATTGTTTAAAAAAACCACAACAGATTACAACCTTTAAAGAATTAGTAATACGAGAAAATAAAGAAATACTAATATTTTTCATTATTGAATATAATGCTAAAGGAAAAGCAAAAAATACCTAGCAATATTGAAATGCTGTATACTGAAGTTACATGCACTTGAATCTTGTGAATTTATAGCTCTAGGTTTTGATACCATGAACAATATACTTGCTGTTTAAGAGCATACTCTGTTAGAAATAAAAAGGCTATATACATAAAAGCAAAAATGATAATCACCTTATACCAGTCAAAAGATAAACCCACTTTTAATGGACAGACTGCAGCATGAAAATAGGCAGCATTTATGATCCATCTGAATGGATATGGGGAGAGTGATTAAATATTCAACTCAAAGCCAGATGCCACTGTGGTGTTTGTTTTTTTTAAGTCCCTAGAAAAAGCAAATCCAATGGACGGAAAAAGCTCTGCAAACTTTGAATGTACTTTTTGGAAGTCTGGAAAACGAATTTAAGTTGAAAGGGTGACAAAAGAGGATATGGGGGGTTGAGTGCACTTTTCTTAGTTGTATTGAAAGTAGCCAAAGGCTGAATGACAGCTTTGATTAAATTCTGTCCTGGTTTTTGGGGGCTTTGGGTATTGGGCTATAACATTTACTGCATCCTTTTTAATGTACTTCACTCTAAATAATAAATTATTAATGCTGTTTTTTCCTTCTTTTAAAAAAGGAGGAGATGTCCTGATTAAGGCATTGTATAAGACTGTAAACAAAATTATTGCTTGTTGCATTTCCAAAAGAACTGCATACATTCTAGCTAAATGGTATTTTAAAGCGACTTTTTAGACATTTATCCTGTTTATTATTATCTTACAGAATAAAACTAACAAATCATAAAGCTATTTTCCAAAGTTTAAAAAGGGTTATTTTGCTACTGTTTATTTGGMATGTCATATCATTTTCTCTTAAAAAATGAAAAATTTAGAACTGCTTGAGAATTGGTACTTAAATATCCTGAGACATGGAAGGGCATTCTCTGTAGGGTTATCTGAGGAAGAAAGGATAGCTTCTCATTCTTTCTCGTCCATGTATAGATAAATATTACCAAACTTCCAACATTGCTCCTTATCTAAGTATGCATCAGGTGCCTTTAATGATTCATGTAAACATATTGCAGGTAGCAAGCAATATTGTGGAGTTACGTATTAAAATTAAAAAAAAAATCTAAACCCCAAATACTGATAGCAATACAGTAAGTGTAAAATTCAAGGAGTTTCCTGATTATTAGGTAGAACTTGGTCTGTAATCTTAAATGCTCTTTTGAGGCATGTGTATAAAAAAAATATAAAACACTATCTTTCTTTAAAAAAAAATTAATATTTTAAAAGTTAACTTGTAGGATTGTGCTCTCCAGGACCAGATTAAGCTATCTATTTACAGGGAAAACTTTCCTTAGTATTATCTATCCAGTACTGACTGTGGTTTACCCCTCAAAGGTCCAAAGAACACCAGGCAAGGGATTGATYGTAGTATTTGCTTTTTGGCTGTTAGCGCAGCTCTTCAAGCTCAACACAAATACAAAGCAAAATGTGATATAGAAWGTACTGCACAAAAATGCAGTAGTATTTCAACATAGTTCAATAGACAATCACATTTAAAGCATTGTACAAATATAGGCTGTTGTTTTATGTGTTAGTCACCATCCCCTACCTTTGCCTCGAGTAAACTAAAACCCTAAACTTTGAATTTCATGCAACTTAAGACAAAATATCTCAAGCCTTTGCCTCTGAGCCACCTGAATATTACCATTCTTGAAAGTGATGCTGAACACATACCCCTGAGAGTGCCCTCCTTGGATTTTAAATCATTGGAGTAGCAGACTCTTCTACTTGTCCAACAATTKATTTAGTTTTCAGATAAGTTCTGTTTTTTAAATGAGTTAAAAGCATGGCTCTTTTCTTCTGTTCTTTGCTTTTATAAGTATTACTGTCTATGCTGCATAATGTTGATCCTAAGCAGGATGAAGAACAATAACACAGAAAACATTAATAAAAGCATAACCAAGCTTTACRACAACATATATTTGGCAATGGGGTAACCTCAAGAGAAATAGAGGGACATATTCTAAAATGCTGTGAAGGAAATTGTAATCTATAATGATTTTGCATATCAAAGATCTGCTTGGATTTACTAACCAAACATCCAGAGGCAGAATTTCATTGATGCTGGGTGGTCACAGCTCCACCAGCATTTATATCGACAGCCTCAAGAAAAGGCCCTGAAGCAAAAGTATTTTTGAGTTAGACTGTTTCTGTATGGAAGCACGATAGATTTTGTTCCTCCACATAGACACCTACTCTGAGTTTTTTTATGGWCAAAATGATTAATTAAAACCTCTTTTATGAAACAGAAAATTCAGTAGAAAACTACTGTACTTGCTAAATTTTAGGGTGCTTCGTGAAAATCCAACTGAACAAAAATATCCTTCATTTTTTGTAACCAAAACACAAAAAGTAGCTAATTTTAAACTCAGKTTTTTGGTTGTTTTTTTTTTCTTTTCAGACAAGCATCCAGACTTCTGGAGAAAAAAATTACAAAAGCAAAACACTGTTGATTCTGGGAACTACTTTATGGAGAAATAAATTCTTTCAAGTCGTATCCACTGATCATGGGCATTATAAAAGACTATAAGAAAGACAGCTTACACATATACCTCTTGAAACACAACGCTCTACAATAACTGTGACACCAGGCTCCATAAGCAGATTGTTACTGACGTGGAAGGGAAGGGTACCACCTACTGAATCACTAAAACCACTTCTGTAATGTTGCGTGGTTCTTGGRGGTCTTCTAGCCACATGATGAAGTCTGATATTGCTTAGTTTATAAAAACTGGTTTGATTAGGGGCTAGCAAAAGCTTGTTAGAGTCCCAGCTGGAGCATAACGTGCTTTTAATTCTGGACTGTCCAAGCCATGCTGTATCAGTAAAGGGTAAAGATCAGGAAGAAACCTGTGATATAAGAAAAGAGGTCATTAGAGAGCAGAAACGCTGTAGAAAGTGGAAGTGCTGTACAAGATCTTTTTGTCTAGGAGAGGCATGTAAAAATCCACCAGACGTCTTTTACCTGTTCCCAGCGTTTGATAAATTCTGTTTTACAGTTTTTTCCTGCACTGAATCACAGTTCCCTTGTTTGTTAGAGTGAGATGCTGCTAAAAAGACAAAATAAGTTTAGCTTCTGTGGTACTGTTCTCAACGTTATGGAGGCATTTGTACCAAGATAGGCAATTATGATTCAGTTGCAGAAACTTGCAACTTACAGAAATGTACTTAGACTATCTGTTAACCTCTACAGTTTTTTAATAAAATTTGCCTATGGTAAAGAAATAAATCAGAGTAACAATACCTCATTACACACACAAAGTACTGAAACAATAATGGGCTTTGGGTGAATAATTTCARTAGTGATCTTGTGGTCACAGGCAACTGGAGCCTAAGGTCTCTTAAACTTGTTGTATCCTTGGCTTATGGAAATAATTTCAATGAACTTTTGCTTAATATTCTCCTGGGTAAGAAGAAATAGGAAGCGCCATGTGTTCTAATCAAATACAGGCAATTCATATGCTACCTTCCGACACGTTTGAATAACCCTTTAAACAAAACACCTCCCTTTTGAAAACATTAATCACATATCCACAAACATCTAACTGCAGTGTACATAATTTGACAATGAATTAGAAAATGCAGAATCAAATGTCAAATCCACCACAGCTGAAATTAGTGATACCTTTGTAAGATGAATCTTGTTACTACAGAGGTACCTGTACCCAATGCCTTCTGGCCCAGCCCTGGTATCTGTAAATGCAAGCAGACAAGTAAGATCAGAAAAAAAACTCCACCCTCCCTAAAACTTARTTGCTTTTTTAATAAAAATACATATTTATTTCTAATGTAGGCATTATAGTATTTTCTTTACTTTTTAATATTCCTTACTTTCATAAGGAGCTTAGTGTAGTATTAGAATACGCTTATATTCYTAATTAAAATAGGGCAACAAAACAGCCCATGTAGAGCAGACCCCATGATATAATACAGSTGCACAGCTCTTGGCGCTGTAGAAGTATGGAATTCTAGTAATCAAGATTATACATGTCAATGCTGCAGCTTGAACTAAGCTGAAAGTTAAGGACAAAAATGTTAACAGAAAGAGTAAAGAAGCCCAGCATGGTACAGATGATGATTAGAGAACAATAATTCTCTTATCCAAAGGGATTCACAACTGTGATCGTTAAGATATTGATATATTACCAATTTTCTAATTCTAAAATTTCTGAGCCATGTGACATATGTACAAGCGTATTTTAAAAAAATTCTGTGAGATAACGTTATAAGCAAGCAATATGGTTTCCTCACCCTTTTTTAAAACAGGCTTGAAAACAGCAAGATGATGCTGACATTTAAATGCACTGTACATTACCTTTTACTGAGTTAGATTTATTAAAATGTGAACTATTTAAAAGGCTGAGAAACCCCAATAATTAATAAAAAGTAGACCAATTCTTACAAGAAGAGTCCTCTGAAATCTACTCCCCGTCTTACTTCAGAGCTGCCGTCAGAAAAGAGCCGAGTGGAAATTCTGCATTGCAGTATGACATTGAGGTCTGTAAATCCAAGCCTTAGGGTGCCAAATCAAATTTTTCTTAATTAACAAAGATACTTCACCAGAAATGCCCTCTGCCCATATCCCAGTTCAGAATATTTTATTACACAACCTAAGGAAGCATTTTATTAGACACTAGGCAACCAAAATTTGTATTARTTTCAGTTTCTAAATTTAAAATCATAGCTGAGGTAGAGTTCTCTGTAATAACACGTGTTGATAACCATGGCAAAGCCTCAATATGAAAAAGAAGGGCTTGCTTTTTTTTTTTTGTTAAACTATGAGAACATGCTTGCATCCACTGTGGCTTTGACGTCTTAATGAGAACTTGACCACCAGCTCAGACTTCTTTGATACATAGCGCAGTTCTCCCTTAGATTGGATTTTCACTATCATGGGTGCCTATCACATAAAACATTAGTTAGGCATCAGTATRTCAGTATATACAGGTATCTATTGTAGAAACAAGAATGTAACAACAAATGGTTTTATTGAGTGTATCATACTATATTACAAATCATAAGACTAAAAAGGATTGTAAGGAAGTCATCCAGGCTAGACCTTGTTCCATGGCAGGATCAGGTATTGTTATTAGTACAGATACTACCCTACTTGCATACTTTGCATTGAATGATTGCTTTGATGTAAATACATATAATTCTCAATAGCTGGTATATCAATAGCTAGAAAACACRCCATTGCAGGTGTCATGTAAACTGTGAGGTAAATAGTGGGGGAGGGAAGCTACTGCCATGAGCTACACGATGCCTCTTGCTGACACACAGTTGTCTCTTCAATGCAAAAAGACTCATCCCAGTGTAATTCCCCTATAGCCATGTTGTTCAGCAGGTCAGGTATATTTACTTTCACAGTCAATCTTGCCAACAAATCCTGGATTCTCTTATCGGTKGTGGAAGTTTACAAAAAATAGTTTTATACATAAACAAGGTCTTGAACACCCTTACTTGGGTGAATAGCTCTTATTTATGTGGGAGACCATTCAAAACAATTCCTCTATTAATTGCATAACTCGATTTAGTATATGGTTTATGGAGAAGCGCTGTTTTGCTTTAAGATATTTCCTAGATTTACAATACCAGAGCAGAATTGCAAAATTAGAAGACAATGGCAAAACCTGCTGGTTGTAAAGTCCCGGCTATAGCTCCCRGAGAAAGTCAAGGAACGTTTTGACAAAGCACCAAAGTTGAATGAGGAAAATAAAGCAAAACGRTAGAGCACAATAGGGTATTAAGAATAAATTAATATAAACACCTCACCCTGAGGTCTATTATTGTCAGCAAACTACGGATCAGAGTAGTGCACACTAAAACATGCCAGCTGTGTTTTATTGTTTTGTTTTCCATCCCTTCATGTTATTTAAAAGATATATCATGATGGCATTCTAATGCAACTGTATATTATATTAATAACTTCTTAAAACATTCTAGCTTCTACCATCTCTTGCTGAAAACACCTTACTGCAGAAAGAGTAAAGCAGCTTATACTGAAATACTAAAAATACTTCTTTTTCCAGGGAGCAGCGGGGGAATGGGCTGGGAGCTGAGGGTGACCCCGTCAGGGCAGCGTCCTCACCCACCGCAGCACAGTCCCACTGGGGCTCAGTTGGACAGACAAAGCATGTGCTGGAAACAGGTCCATTGACAGCCCTGGGCAGGGCCGGGGGTGAATCAAGTCCAGGGACCATCCAGGGAGCCCCAAGACCCTGGGGCTCTCCACCAGCCAGAGGCAGCAGGAGACAGGACTAAAAATAAGCACAACAATCACCTTAACCGAGAGACGGACCAACARCCCAGGGCTAGGCTTAAATGGAGGTCCTGGACCCATGGGCAGAGGGTGTGGGTGGAGGGTCCTTGCTTATTAGTGCCCTCAGGCATCAKTGTGAGCATCAACTAAGGAAGCACTCATGAGTGGAGAGGGCCTGCAGGTTTAGCCCCTTGCTCAGCAAAATGGCTTTTATTAAAATATTGCTCTAGATTAAATGTGGCTCTGTTCCCAACTTTGTGTGGCAAATTCACGTGGAAGATCCCGTTGTGTGTGGCAGGTGGGATCTCTGAAAAGAGCTATTGTGCAGAACAGTGAAAGTGAGAGTGGTGGTGGAGGTCTGGGAGACAACTTGTTCTAGGAATGGGAAAAGCCTGAATCCAAGCRCTGGGATGGAGAAGGTATAACAACAACATTGGTTGAAAACCATTTGTAGAGAAGTCTGATGCCTGTTTTGTTCAAAATCTGCACCCTAAGTGAGCTGCGTTATGCAGCACAGGCATTACCACAATAGAAAATCAACTCCCAGCTAGTTCTTGTGCAAACCTCTTAGAGGTACTTTCTTTCCTTGATTATGTTGACTTTGGAGGTATTAATCTCAATTTACATATATATAAAGACAGATAAGATTTATGTCCTTAAATTTAATTTTCAGTTRTCTTAAAATTACTTATTAATTCCTGTTTCAACCTAAGTAAGCCCAATGACCCCATGTTGTACAAATGCATGTAAGTAAATATGCAGAGGACAGTGAAAGTTTCTTTGGCACCATAATAACGACACAGAACAGGATTTRAACTTTTTATCAGATCCAGTGACACTCCAACTCCTGGTAACGAGGTGACTGTAACATTAACAGAGAACCAATCTCTAATGCACATGTTCTGTTCTATGAAGTTGACAAATACTACATATTTACCTTTTTCCAACTGCCATAATTTTGCTACTAAACATGATCAAAAAAAATTCTCTTGAACATGAATATATTTTTTGTCCACTACTGATTTGTGGGCAGACGTCATGGGTATTTGACTAATGCATATATATACACAACAATGTAAATGCATACTCACTATATTGTAAAAGCACAGAGATGCTGTTTTTCTTATGCAAAGGTTTCTGGTTTGTTTATGACCTGGAAATGCCTTGGCCTTATCATTTTTATATGGTGAAGTATAAATTGTTCCTCTTGTGCTGTCATTTCACATCTCAGGTTTTTCCCTTACATTATCACTTTTGTTGTAGCTCTTCACCTGCATTTTTGAAGATATTATGAGCAGTACAGTGGGAGGAATGTTATATAAATGATTCAGGTGACACTTTGTACTAACTACATGTCACGTTTTTTCTAAGTTAGCTTTTAGGTAGAGGATTCTCAAAGAAATGCTCATCCATTAAACCATCGGGTTTACCCTACTGTAAAAAAGAAAAGAGGTTTTCACAAATTGAGAAAAACTTCAGCTTTATACTGAAAGACATATCAGTCTTGATGACTGGTATGTAGGATTTACTGAATATGGTTGCATCTAATTTCTACTCAATGGTCTTCTGAATCATCAAAGAAATCTACCAATATTCTTGGTTCTCACCTGTGGCATCAATCCAAAACAATAATTAAAAGCCAAAAAGAGAACTAGCATGTGGCTGGAACTACGATTTTTTTTAGACATGGTYTATTCAAAACAGACTTGCTGCCACAGCACAGCTATGACAAGAAATTGTGAATTTTTCTTGTCTATGCTTTTCTAAGTCTTCTACAGACACRTAAAGGACTTCAGGCCAATTCCTCCAACATGCCTGTCTACTTTCCTTCTTTCGAATTAATGAAAATGAGGTGCTCAAATACCTTCTAATTAAAGTATTATCATTGGGAAAACAAATCTGAAAGCAAATAGAAATTAAAGCAAATTTTAACAAATGAGAATGACACTTCAAACGAATATTTAAATAAAAGTCTAGGTTCTACTTAGATGCAACATCACATAAAGCTAAATATATTTTTTAACACTTCTGTCAGTGAATTCTGGTGGGAAAGAATGCAATTACAAAATGAAACATTAGATGCTACAGTAATAAATACATTACCCTGTGTTATTGAATACCAAGCCAAGTCTTGATTACCCTACACAGATTGCTGGGATGCCCTTTGCTTTATTCTGGATTGAGTTTATGGGCAAGATTTGGGCCATCCAATTTGCTGAGACCTATGGGTACTTTTTGGTTATTGAATCAGGGGTTACAATCTGCTGTAGCTTTGTGATTACAATGCAAATGAGTTATTCATAGATGACCAGCTCCTTCCTTCTTGATGCTGATGAAGAAACACCTATCAATTCCAACATAGACAGGAAATTAAGAGCCAAAGCAATGACTCTATTTTGTTAGCAAACATTTTCCTTTCCAGTTACACAGGTAAATGAAGGATTACCTCTTAAAGGGATACACATGGCATAAAAGCACTAACAATATTTCTATAAAAGCTCTAAGGAAAAAAATACTAGATGTAGTTTAAAACACCAGAGATTTTATTTTTACGTTAAAAACAACTAACACCTAAATGAGTTTGCTGGTTCAAATCTCCTTATCAAATATACATACATTCATAGATAATTTGGAGCCAGATTCCTAAACAAGTCACATTATAAGAACTTTCATTCAAAAAGGGTAAAGAGTAAAGCTCAAACATTTGTTCACCCTGAGCAAAGTAAGGATAGCACCGTAACATAATAGAGTAAATTAATATTTGATCCAAATATGATACATTTAAAAATTAGTCAAGATGAAGCCACTGTTGCAATAAGGCAGCTGTAGAACACAAAAGGAGAAGGAGAAAGGACAGACACAAATGTCTGTCTGCAGTAGAAAAACAAAATGCAGTGTCCATTCTGATGAAGTGCCTCAACTATAGGCTGCTTCAGCAGATGCTGAAGGCATGGGACACTTTTGGTGATTTCAACACATTCAGAAAGAGCTCTTATTTTCTTATATTCACCTGCTATCCAACAAGGCAACATTTATTACAAGAAGATATTCCGAAACATCTGCTTGACCCTACAAGACTGTCAATGGTTGTCAATTATAGGCTATTTTTGACAATTCCTTTCCCATTGCTGGATCTTGAATTTCTGTCTGAGCTTTTTCCTGTTGAAGTAGCCCTTCCACCTCAAGGAACATGCTGTAAATGGAGAATTCATATCCCAAAACATGAGAACATACTCTCCAAAAATCATATTTAATCAAATGAAAGTAACATGTTTAGGTTTTTATTGTGTCTCTCATTAGATTTATATCCAACTAAATTCAGACTTTAACGTAATAGGAAAGAGAAACAGTTCTTTCTGAATTTATCAGGAGCTTTTCAGTGTGAGTGAAGATTCATAACAAAAAATAACATTATGCAAGATATTTGGGGGATCTATTGGGAGTTTTTCATATATATGAGGTGTTTTTCTTTTTCAGTATTGTAACAAATGCATGTCACAGACTCTCAGAATGAAATGACCTGAGCTCCAGCGGAATAAATAAAAATTGTTTAGAAAAAAACATGGAACTGAATAGAAGAAATTTCTCCTTCCCTGACAGCTTTTTCCCTTTTAGCACTCCAGTCTAGAACATCATTTTTAGAAGCAATGAAACTAAACTGACAGAAGCTCAGTCTGTGAAAAGTTAAAAATAATTTGAACCAACCTAGGAGCTTGCATGCACATAATTTTTATCACATTTTCATCCTCAAAAATAAAATTAGACTAGCTGCTCTGTATTAAAGCAGTTCATCAGTTGAGGAAGTTGTGGAGGCCATTCATGAGAACCCATCTGGCTTCTGTAACATGAAGACAGGATGCCTTTTTGCTGCCTGATCTTCTGAGTGACAGTCCATGTCCTCCTTGCTTCTCAGGATATCTGTTTGATGATATTTTAGATCCTGACTGCCCCATCCTCCCCTTCTTAGCTCCCAGTGATTCTTAGGACTGTTGTGTACAGTGACGTGAGAATTTTCTTTCCAAATGCTCTATTTCCTTCTTCTCTCCCACAGCTTTAGTGAAGGGACTCCTGCCACAACAGACTTTTCTTTCACTGCCACTTTGAAATTAGCAAGTCTGAGGAGGGGAAACACCAAGCCTGGGGCCAAAGCAAGGGTTTCCACCCGGCCAGACCAGAAGCTGCCATAGGCAGCGCAGCTAAGGGCAGCCATGCACACAAAGAAAGCATCTGTGCTGGCCAGCGAGGAACAGGGACCGGTGCGCAGCTTTACACCCCTTCCCCAGCACTCAGCCTGCCTCAGAGAGACACAGGCTAGGCTGAAGGGATGGGGAAAGGTGGGAAGGAACAGATTTCTGGCGTGGCTTTGGGGTCCTCTACTTACCAAGGATTATCTGAACACTTTGTGAATTTGTCCTCTTAATACTGCGCTGTAGCAGGGGAAAAGTCTATGCTTCTGAGTTCAAAGCTCACATCTTACCCTCTAGGCCGCTATCCATTGCACGCTTACCAAGGGCCAGACATCATATCACGTGATTTTATGCCTATCATGATAGATGCTACCACTGTCTTTGAAATATCAGGAAAGAGCATACCTAGTGCCCTGGGAAGGATAGTAAGCCCTTGCTTCCAGCCTGCTACCTTGTGGTACTTGTGAACTGCTCATCATGACTTGACTTTCAATCCTAAATTTTGATTCTAAAAACCAGGGAACGGGTTCCTCAACAGCTCCTTAGTCCCTGCCTCTCCTGAAGAGCCTCCTTCCCAAGCTGACTCCACCAGATAGCAGCACAAGCCTGGGAATCTGCTGACCTTCTTTGCTTTGACCTATATTCCTTTTAAACCTATCTGCTACGTCTACACAGACATACCTTTTAGTAATTGAAGACAAAGTCTGTCTTGGCTTGGGACAAAGCAATTCAAATCTGCATCCGAGCCTTGTAGCTGATTGTGGGTTAAAGTGTCTAAATGGCAGCTGATAGCACACACCATCAGTGTGCAAAAAGTACTCCCACTTTTCTCTCCACAGTACGTGCTGTCAGGTCTCTTTAACTATCCCGTAAAAATAAAAGAGATTAAACATATGCCAGCTATTTTTATAAGATACATCCTTAGAAAAGAATAAGGGATTGCTGGCATTACTGCAGAGCATGGATTCAACCCGTGTGGGTTTGTTGTTTACGAGTATTTTCACTTCCACCTGCTCTTGGGCTCTGGGAAGGAGTTAGAGGGGGAGCTGAGAGGGAATATACCCAAGAGGACATGCTGTTTGCAAGCCCTCGTTGTCTCTAAAAAATGGCTCAACATGGCAAATACCTTGCCTGCAAATTTTCTCCCAGCCAATGAATTAAGATGAATGAAGAATATAATTCATCCTGCCTGTGCCTCCTCTTCCCTCCACCTCCTTTTCTAGACACTCAGGAAAGGCATTATATGTACTGAAGCTAATTTTCGTCTTGAGTTCTGGCCCAGTAGTTTCAGAAAGCTAAACCAAAACTTCATGTTTGGACACAATTTGTAAGCATATCAGGGACTTTTGTGTGGAAACACGGTTTAAGGACTTGTTCTTGAACTGCTCACGGAGGGTGGACTGAAATCCTAGTCTATTGATCCTAGTGTGTGGGGACTACACTATGGAAATAATATACACTCAGAAAATTCCATCTTTTGTCCCATGGGGCAAATCGGCTATGCCGGCCACTTCTCACCCTTTCTGTGCCTCTGGTGGCCAAGTCCACATTCTGTATATGCTAAAGTAGAAGCTCTGAAGATGTCAGTGGCAGAGCTTGCCCACCCACTCTGCGTCTCCAGTGGAGGAGGGAGAGGAACGGTAATGGGGAGTGCTTGTGTTGTAGTGCCGACCGCACATTCCACCCCTGTAAGAGGAAGAGCAGACTAGTTGATGGCTAAGCCCTTATTTTATGCATTAGACATCAAGTGTGTCACAGGAAATGCAGACAGGTGAACTGATGGTTTTGGTCGTCTTACAGTGGACCCAATTCACAATAAAATACTTTTCTTTTGGCAAGGAGATTTAAAGAAAGAAATCCACGTTCAGACCTACAAAATGAGTCAATAGCACCCACTTTGCAAGGTTCATTTCTATAGTTTTCATTAATTGACTTGGCTTTAGACAGGACAGAAAAGGATGGAATTAAGGCACATTACTGCGGTGTGTGTTTCTCCGTGCACCAGTTTATACAAATTGAGAAGTGACAGGTCCTTTGATAACTTTTGCAGTTTTCATTTACCATCACTTTCCTTTTCTTTTTTGCCCCCACAATCTGAAATCAAAGGAGTAGAACTAGACTGGTGCTACTTAAGTCCTTATATTTTACTGGAAATAGTTTTTAGATGTTCTTACAAGATTTAGATGCTGAGTACCACAGAACGTCATGCACCTAAGTAATGACAATCAAAGGGCCTGTGGTCACATTTTACTGTGTGCTTCATTATTTAATATTCCAATTCCAGAAAGAAATATACCGTTTTGCAATATCCATAATTTTTTCCTTCTCTAGAGTCCTCTACCTCAATATAAACAAGAATTGCAAAATACGTTTTCAACTGCTGGAGTATTTTTTATACCATTTTCAAAAAAAAACAAACAAAAAAACCCAAAACAAAACACCCCCACCAAACAAAAAAACCAGCCAACCCTGTATAGTACAAAATTTSTACGTTTCCCCTCCGATTTAAATAATGATCATTTTAAACACTCTACTGATAGGGATATAATACAGACATTTACTATAGCCCAACAATGGTGCATACAAACAAGATCTATGGGGAGAAATCTTGCAGCCCACACCACCCTTAGGCAGCCCCTCTGCTGCCCCACACTACCTGAAGCTCTCATCTTTGTCCTTCTCCTAACTCTAAACCTAACCCTAACAAAACCCCTTGGCCTTGGCTAAGCCTTAGCTCAAGACCCCCAGCCATGGCCTACATGAACAGCTCTTGGGTGAGAAACCTTTTTGCCATCTAAACCATCCTTTAGCAGTCCCTTTGCAGCCTAACTCCAACTGCAGGTCTAGGCTATCTCTCCATCCCAGCCACAACACTAACGCTAGCTCTAGGCCTTGGCAGAGACTTACCCCAAGTCCATAGTTAGGGCACAAAGAAGTCCGCAATGAGGAAATCTTGCAGCTTTCTCTATCTTTCAGCAGCCCCTGGCAGCCATGTGCCACCTGGAGTTCTAGGCTTAGTCTATCTCCTAGATAGCCTTACCGCAAGACCCATAGCAATGACAAACACAAGTCTCAGGGGAGGCTTCATACGACAGCCTACGCTATCCTTTGACARCCTCTTTGCAGCCCTACAACCTGGAGCTCTTGGCTTTGTTTTTATCCCATCATTTACTCAAAACTGAACTCTAGGCTTTGGCCAAGCCTTAGCCAAAGACCAACATCATGGTCTGCAGGAACAAGCTCTCTGAGGAGCATTGTTTTTGCAGTATACACCATCCATTGGCACCCCTTTGTATTCCAACACCACTCGGTGTTGTAGGTTTRCTCTCTCTCCCAACCTTAACCCTGACCCTTGATCTTGGCAGAGTGTTGGCCTGAGATACTCAGCCATGGACCATGGGAACAAGCTCTAACAGGAGAAGGAGTGGTGTTTGTAGAAGCAGTGGCGTTTGTTTCCACGAACAATATATTTAATTTAATGTTACAATTGACAGTGCTATAGATAAGTTATAACTGCATATTTTTAACATCTAGAAAATTACCCTGGAAGAATATTTGAGAGTTTCTTTGGGGTGGTCTTAAATTACAGGAGCTGCTTTGCCTTGGGGGTGCTAATACTTCATACTTGTATTAAAACATGGATAAGCTGAAATAGTATTTCAGTGCTAAATTATATTTAATTTATATTAAATTTAGTACTTGGTGGAAAATGCTAATTATTCTCCTTTTATGTGCTGTTACTTTATAGCATATTAATGTACCAGAAGTACATCCAGATCCTACAACTGAAATTTAAGTTTGTACAAATACAGAAATACATTAAAGAATTTACACTATGAAATAGATGCAGAAAAGAATCCCTATTATCCTTATTTTACTGATGGGGAAAGTAAGAAAAATACCAAATTTTAGAGCGAAAAAAGGATGTAGGTGTCTAAATGGGGCCTGAATTTTAGATTTTAGATAAAGTTGGAATTACTGTCCTGCAGTACCCAGTCCACTTGGGTATCTAACCTAGAAGCATTCTGATACTACTGTTGCAGCTACTTGTGACGTTAAAATATCCTTAACACCTAAAAATTCTGCTTTCAGACACACACAGGAAAGTTATACTTCTAAGAGTCCTGTGGTACTGGATGATCATTGCATTCCTTTTATCAAGTCACAAAAAGTAGAAATTTTCTGCATAAATCCCTACATTAGGCATTAACAAGATTGGGCTTGCCAGAAAATATTTTTTTCTTTTTTTGGCAAGRCAATAACATCGGTGGAAAGGGAATTGAGTTTCTAGACCCTACTCCAAGGGCTGTTTATGTAGTTTATCCTATGGATAATCACATAGAATTGAATTGATTGCATCTTCTACACGTTGTAGTGCTATACTTTTTTCAAATCTGGTTCCAAGGCTAGRTGTTATTACTGAAGTTACTCTTTCAAAGCTGATTTAAATACACAAATCTGAGGTTGAGCTGCCAACATTTGATTGGTTTCAGAAATAAAGCTTTTTTGCAGAAGCTATTGCATGTTTTCTTGTAATTATTGTCAGCAGAAAATGCCACAGATGTCTCTGTTATGAGTTTCTCAGAAAAAGAATTGTTGAAGGAGCAAAGTTTGGGGTAAAGCTGTACACAGATTCAAAAGTCTTTTAGCAAAGTTAGAGACTTGAGACTATAAAAATATATTCCTGAGAAGGGTTTCTTCTTTCTAAATATGTGTAGGAGACAGTAGACAAGTTCTTTATAACAGGCATCAAGGAAAACAAGGAGATGACAGTCTTCTGCTGTTCTCTTTTCCACCATCAAGATACCTTTGTTAAAAAGAAGTATTACTCCCTCAGTTCTGCTTCTTTTTTCTCTTTTTTCTTTTTTTTTTTTTTTATGTAAAGGCTGAGATATCTAATGAAAAATATATATTTCTCCAGATTAAATTATCAGTGCTCTGCCACTGTCCCCTTGTTTGCTGATGCTTTTGTTGATGCCCTTGTGCCTAGCATCAGAGCCATCCAAACCCCAGTTATCTGCTTGGATCTCAGTTCTGCTTTTAAGATTTTGGGAAGTCTTCATTATTCATACACTAAGTAGAAAAAGCAGAAAACAGGGTCTGACAGCCCAATATGTTTGATTTTTAAAATAATGCCCATAGCTTGAAACAAAATAAGTCTTTGTTTGAAAGAAATATTTTGATACAAAAATTGTTAAAATGCACATTTCTGAATAAAACTAGACTCCCACCATCCCAAGTTGTTTAGTTACAATCAAAATTTCCCATTAGGTGAGGAACATATTTCACTTAAGCAGTTCTAAAATTTCCTGAAGCCAGGTCCTCGCAAGGAACGTGCCCCGTTTGCCAACAKGAGAGAACTGTTTTAGGACAAACACATTCCTGCTGGTGAGCACACAGGCAGTMCTTCCAGCCAGGGAGAAATAAAACCAGAAGCTACTAAACTTTTAAGGATCGCTACGCTCAGTCTGAATTACTGATAAAATATCAAACCAGTACACAGGTCAGAACTGCGACTGGGTGTTTCCCTTTAGTTTTATACCTTTTTCTGGGGAAGGGAGGCTGGGGTGACAAGATCAGCAAGGGGGGCAGAAGCAGAAGAGAACGGTTAATAATGCATCTGCATATATAAAAGGGAAAAGGAGGCAATATTAGGAAAAGAAGGCTATTCATTAAGAAGTCAGGAATGAATAGGAGAAAGACTGGTCATTTCCAAATGAACATGTGGTATTTTAAGTGACTAAAGATACACTTTGCTTGGGCGTTTTCTTTGGTTAGTTTAAGTGGTTGCTGAACACACTGACTTTTTAAAAATAATATCTTTATTGCTTACTTTTTTTAATGTACCATGCAGGGACTTAAATACTGAGCTCAAAGATGCTGGTTCAACCTGAGGGTGAGGGAGCAATAGTCAGGTGTGGGAATTTGAAGTATTACGATTCCCCCAACTTTTTCCACAGGTTTAGTGCATAGCTTCACTCAAGGACATGTTCAAAGCCTTGGAGAAATTGGCAATAGAGGCCAGGCCTCCAGAGATGTTTCAGCACCTAATCCTACAGGAATATAATGAAAATGTTGGTGCCTATTATGAAATTTTATATATTGAGTTCTAAGTTACTCAGAAATGTTTTTAACGTGGGGAGATATTCTTTGTGTATTAAGCGCCAGATTTACAAAATTTCTCAGCAGCCCTAACAGAAGAAAATAGGATATTCAGTGAATGTGACCATCTGGCCATCTACATATTTCCCCCCCCCCCCCCTAAGTTACAGAAAAATATTCTTTACTATGCAGTTTGTAAAATGCGAGAGTTAACATGCCAGCAGCTAACAAAATTCAGCAAAACAATTTTGGGGTGGGGAAGTTTCAGAGGAAACCACAACTTTGCATTGAAAAAAAGAATCCTTTTGCTCCTTTTCTTCACCCACCAAAAAAATTCTACTGAAAATTTTCAACAACAAATTATTTGTTCAACAACAGTTTTATCACAAAATGTATGCTTTATGAAATATTTTTTTCTTCCTTTTTCCAGTAGAGTCAAATGGTACTAATCAATTTTCAGTGTATAAATTCTTGAAGAACATTTTGGATCATGCTTACTTTTTTTTAAACAAGAAGTGTCAGTTTCATTTGGACAATTTGCTTGTGCTGCTTTTAAAACGATGCAGGAGAATGGAGATTGTCTGTGTGTGGATTACAAAGGAGAATAGACAATAGCTATAGATGCAAAAATTTAGAGCCGTGTAAATCAACCAGAATTTGGATTGTTATAGAAACTGGTAATATATGCTTTCTCTTGGCATAGATAATCATTAATTGTTATTATTCGTGCAAGTTCAAAAGTCTGCAATAGAGTTGGTATACAATACCAGCTGTGGGATTTTTTTCCCTGTTTGTCTCTGCCAGACAATACATCATATTTGTTAAGCCAATTTTAATTATGATATTATCAAAAACATATGAAAATGCTTTGAAATATATTATTTTAGAACTAAAATGGCATAGGAAATTGAAGGGTGCTTACGTGAAAAAAGAAAATTGCATCAGGGCTTCTTCATAAAATATACGTTTGAGACATTATTCAAGCGCTTCTGAGAAAGAACATTAAGAAAGCAAGCCAAGCTAACTGGCCTTTTCTGAAACAATTCGATACACAATATATTTAAGACAGAGATACTAACTCTGGTACGCTAATACTGTATAAAACCAATTTCTATTCCCATTTCTGCCACCACCACCACCCCCCCTCCCCAAAAAAAAAATAAAAAAATCTGAGCTTCTATCTCTGCCTGTTCATCCTCCATGCCCAGCTGCCAGTAATGGAACTAACCCTCATGTCACCATCGGGACCAGGGTTTTACATTGACCATTCTATTCTATCTCTTCAAGTCAGTTTACTGTTGGTTTCCTACTATTCTATATATCGTGAGAGATGCGTATCCGGATACCACTGCTGTTTTTCTGGCTTCCTTCATTTCACTGGTGCTATGGTRTCTGCATTTTTGCCTAAGCATCATGAAAAGTCAGGATTAAATCGCACATTATAAAAAAAAAAATCACAGAAAAAGTAAATAAATATTAAAGCAGTCAAAAACCAATGCTGCTTAATATTACCCATGAGAAGAGCAGCTTCTCTGCCAGGAAGGATGCCTAATTTTAAGCCCATTCTCAGAACTCATCTTTATCTGAGGAGCTGCTATCATACCCTTGGGTAGTAAAACCAACATTCCTACATGACTGAAAAGTATCAATTGCTATAAAAATAAACAGGCAATTTACAAAAGTATTAAACCAAGATTTGCAGCATTTACAGATCAGAAGAGTTTTAGAGTTTCTGGGTGAACCTCAGAAACACAATTCTGTGTTTCTACATCACTGCACTTCTTCATTCAATCCACTTTAGCAGGGGCATTTATGAAGCAGTAGCCAGCTGCTAGGGTAACTTGGTCCAGAGGATGGTCCCAAACTTGTGTCTAAATCCCCTAAACCACCATCTCCCTCCGCAGGAGCTATACCCATCCTGCAGGACCAAATTCATATTTATGGATAAGCAACAAGACATTTAAAGGGGCTGGATATAGTGAAGACTACTTAATTGATTAAGATTTAAATCTAAGCAGTTACACAGTTACCAAGGCTCTGAAACTGTCAGAAAATTGCAAATTAGTTTGKTTTTTTTTTTAATTTAAAAGTCAATCATCACGTAGTGGACCTGACAGAAGCTATTTATGCTAGCTTTTTTTCTGATTTATAACAGATGTATAAACCATTCTGGTCATTACARAGAAGATCATCTTATTCTATTGAATGTTAAGTGGATTGTTAAAATTTATGTCAAAATATGCTGTAGCGTTCTATCTTTGAAACACAAGCCAAATTTACTCTGATTAAGATAATGCACATGCCTGAAAATSCATTAACTGCAAATAAGTGTAGAACTTGGCTTAGAACAATCCCTCAGTATTGATTACAGTTTCCATTGGTTTGCTTTTTCTATTTATTTTAATTGTCAGTATTTGCCTATTATTGCTGCAGATGTTGACTTAAAAGTCCTGGAGAGTAAAATTATTTGGTTATTGCAGACCTCCTTCTGTGTGTTATCCTAGCAGTGATACTGATTAGTGAGACACTAATAACTTGGTCTACTAAAATGGCACAGGGAGCTTGGATTCTCCTATTTGTCATTTCTCAAGTGCTGCAGACCTCCTGTCATTTTTACTCAGCTTGTGATCTTTTTCATTAAATCTTACCAGAGATTCATTATCACTCCAACTCATATTAGTAACCTACTGACAATTAGAAAATTAAAAAACAAACAAACAAATAAAAAATCAGTACAATACCTGACACCAAGGGCTAAATCTGCAAAGGAACCTGGGCCACCAGTTGACCTTAATTATTATGACCACCCTCACCTTGGTCTTCCTCCCACCCGACTTCTCATGGCTTATTTAAGCTCAGGCCCTTGAGCTATGTTGTAGGTGCAACCATACCTGCACTTGACCTTTGCTGTCCTGACTTGCTGACTGGTTTTCCTGGATGAACCTCAGCTCTATGTTGTAGTCAGGTCTCCAGCCCCATCTCCTGCTGCTCCTGATTGGCATCCCTGGGTGGAGACTGGATTATTATCATTACCTCACCATGTCTGGGACTGTCAATAGACCCTAAGAGTAACCCAGCCATGTCCCTTGATATTTTGGGACTGTGTCCTGGCTGCTGGGGTGACTGCCCTRCCTGTGTCACCCTTGGCTCCCAGCTCATCCTCTCTCTTGGAGGAACCCTGCTCTTGCTGACATTGGATAACTTTCCACCTAGCAAAAATCTTGAGCTTCGACCTAGGAACTGAGCACTTAGGGAGAGCATTTACAGAAAGCAGCATGCTCAGTTAGAAGCTATCCCATGCAGACCATAGGGAATGATTAGGAAGAGAGACACAAAAACCAGCTAGGTCTTCCTGTAGTTCAGAATTAGCTCTCTCAGAGCTTATGCATAGGAAGAGGCATACTGGAACAGATCAGATATTCATCCAAGACCATCATTTTGTCTCTCTCAATGACGAGTAATAGATGTTCAGAAAAGCATACAAGAAATGGCACATATCAAAAGATTCTTCCTTGTATACGCTTCTGGAGGTATATAGATACAGGGGCCTCTGAGACAAGGTGACATCAAGTTGCTGCATGTAATAGGCCCCCGGTGTACATACCCCCTGTGATCTTTTGGATCCTTTTAGATGTTAGACCTCTACAATATCCCACAGTAATGAGTTCCACTATTAAGTTATCTGTTGTGTAAAAAAGTGCATCTTTCCATCAAGAGCCTGCTGCTTGGGTGCTTTCTACTTCTTGCACTAGTGGATCTCAAGCCAAAACACAAGAAAACCTGAGACAAAGCAGATTGAGAGGAAAGAGGAGCAACAAGCACAGGTGATAATTCCCAAGCTGTAAAGTAGACAAACAGCATTACACTTGTCCTCCTGTGCTTTTATGACTGATATAACCAGGCTACGTGTTCCAGCAAACATGCTGCATGCAGCTCAAGAGCCTAAATAAGCCAAAGCTCTGAGGAAGAGCAGGCCAAAGCGACTTGTTTTTTTCTTTCCAGCAGAATCCAAGTGACAGAGTTCAAATCTGGATGTGCTTTATTTGTGCGCGAGATAAACACACGAGCCAGTAAGGGTTCCTGGGTGAAGTCAGCATAAATGCAAAGCATGCCTTCCCACGGAGCACACTTTTTTGTGAGAGCAGTAAAACAACAAACAGAGCTGAAAGAAATAACAAGAAATAAAATACTTTGTGTTCTAATCTATCGTGAATGTTTATCTAGTAAATATATAGTTCAAGTGCCTGAACTATCCAGATTGATTTAATTTAAAAAAAAAAAAAAAATCTTCTGTTCAGACCACGTTCCAGGGAAGGCAGGATTTATTATAATACATGACATACCGCTTCCCTGGCTGCACAGCAGAGCTTTCAAACGGGGCTTTGAAGGCCTTGTTTTACTGGGAGGAATAGCCCACTTCCATTGCCCAGGCAGCGGAGCTCGCATCACAAAACAAACAGGAGTTCCTGTCCTTCACGCAAGGCTTTATTATTTATTTATTTGGATGTCTAGTCACTTCGGAAAACGTTCACTCTGTCGAAAAAAATTCCCCGTGCAGCCATTTTCACTTCTGTTCACAATCAACACACCATGGGCTCTTTTTTATCTTTAAAAAGTAGCTAGTCGCATTTCAGCAATTACTGGCTGTCAGTCCATGCTGACCTATTGGCACTTGCTTACAGTTTTACTTTGAAGTGAGACATTCGGGTTAATATGACTATTAAACATAAATTAAACATTCTGAACTATTTTAGTAATCAGGTTGTTCAGTGAYGTCAGTAGTCATCCCAAGGGCACAAACAATTTCTTTTTTTGTTTCTAAAACATACCATTTTTCCCTCTAATCTGAAGAACAGTCACACTGATACTAAATGTCATTTAGCACRTGAGTAATGGAAGTAGTCAGCACATATTCCAGGCTTAACTATTTTCCTTTTAGTTTGACAACGTGCCTTTAAATATTACCTAGTTAACCAGAAGACTTGAAAAGAACAGACTGTCATCAAAAAATGCTTTACTAAATTTATTTAGTAAAAATGATTATAAAAGTATTTGAAGACATACTTCTTCCCACTTACACCAAAATCACTTAGGTAAATGGTTAAATCAAAATTACATTTGCCTCTATTTTCAGTACTCTTAAAAACTTAGCTGTTTTCCCATAATAACCCTGTGAATTGCTTGCTCARAATGTTAATGTTTTGTATGTTCTGCATTTTTGTAGGTCGAATTTCTGCTTTAGCTCTGTGTTACTGTAACGTTCAGTTCAGTCAGGTCTGCCATGGATGTGTTAAATCGTTGCAATTCTGCAAGGAATAAGAATGTCTTGGATTAATGTTCTGCTGATATTTAACCTTAAAGCCTATGTTTCTGAGAAAACACCRGTATCACACACACCCCAATACATGCTGCTGCTTTAGTGGCATAACAAAGCAACTGAAGATAAAACAACAGACAAAATCTGCAGTTTTTRTATCTGACTTCTCTTCCTCAGCTCTGATTTCACCCACACAAGTCTAGCATTATTTTTTCCTGTAATGAGGCCAAAGAGTACTCAGGTTTTTTTCCTACTGACTTGCAAAAAAAAGCATATTGTTKATTTACTATATATTATTACATATTTAAATTTTTGTGTAGCTAAAAAAACGAACTGTGAAAATTTGTGGCTTCTGGTTATACCAGTTTTGCAAAATTCTACTTGCCACTTTCTTCAGGGGCCAGTAATATTTTCTGACAAGAAAGCAAAAACATCTTAATGTATTTCATTACTGTAATCTCCAGATCCAAAGGTAGGCCAGATTGATTTTAATTTGTTCATTTCTCTACTAGATTAAAAGACAACGTATTACATTGAAATGCTAAAATAATGCATGCACTAAAATAAAGACAAAAATACTGTAACTCAGTCTGAAGATCAGGGACATGAACCATTTGAACTTCCTGACTGAAACCATAGGATTCATCTGTAACCTACTTTAGAGCAATCCTAAATCTAGCCTTCCCCTGACCCAGTCCTACCCTAATAGTTTTATTAATGCTGAGAGTCCACTTATATGCAAAATTAAGCAGCCCTATAGGAAATAATTCTCCATTCAGCCTTATAATCCTTCTGAAAATAAGCCTTCAATTTCCTCAGCCTCTGGAAGACAAAATCCTGTATCATAACCCTAACCCAGGTAAGACTGCGGAGGCATCAGGAAACATCCACCTTCATTCAGTTCAGGCACACACCTCCATGCAGGYCTTTATTTGCAGTGCTTCAGACCCCATGCTAATTTAGTCTTGATCATTCCTAAAACCATTTCCCAGAAGGTCCAAGATATCAGAGTAACTTGGTAACCCTGGCAGAAATCTGCRCCCAGAGAGCACTAGAGTCCTGAATTTTAATGCTGACATCTAACTGCGGTACTCCAGGCACTCCAGGAACCCTATGGAAGCTACAGGCTCCCAATTTCTTTGACCAACCCTAGCAGATTTACATATTAATGTAGTAATTAGTGAGATAAAATGTTTATAGGTACAAGTCACCCAGTAGCAAAAAAAGCTGCAGGGGCTATTTGCCTCACAGACTTTCGAGCATCTCATGCTCAGGAGACACATATCTTGATGCTACAAGCCCTGGCTAGGTTTCTACATGCAGGACCAGCACTCTGGCCTGGAGTATTTTTCTATATGGATAAATATATGGATAAATAATCCATACCTGCATAGCACCAYGCTTACTGCCACCACACTAGATAATGTTCCAATACATTAATTTCTATTCCAAATTTGGAAACCTGTGACTGGTTCCCAAAGGAAATTTGTCTTGTTTTAAGATTAAGGAAAAATTGTGGTCACCTGCAAGCCTTAACCACTGTGGAAACTAAACACAACCAMAGAAGGGAACATTTCTGCTTAGACAAGTGCTGTGCAGACAAAAAACCCCGAGACAGCAGACCTTCAGTGGAAACCTAGTGAGGGTTCCCTTTTGTTATTTAAATAATTCACAGAATGGTACTGATCAGAGAAGAGGTCTACAGCTTTGATGTGTGGTTTATGAATTTCATTTCTGAATTRGTATATTATACCATTTTGAAGCCTGAGAATAGGAATACAATTTCAGGAATGACAAAGCCTGAGAATTCCTGATAATTTCAGGAATAATTCCTGTTGAACAAATTACTTTCAGTGGTTATTGTATCTTTATATTTCACCAGCTGAGATTATGTAAGATAGGCAAAGTGATACAGTCTCTGTTTCTATTAGCCTGAGAATACCAATAATATTTGAACTGCAGCCCCCTAAACCTCTAAGATCAGGTCATTTAGCAGAGATATTTATCTCCAATCAGAAGTATCAAGCCCTTTATTTCTCCAAGGTTTCATTAACGAAAAGTATTGAATTTCTGCAGGTTTCAGTAAGAAGTGCAGAAGCAGAGCCTCCCTAAAAGCATGGCTGCTCTCCAGCTGCGTAGGCTGAGCTGCCCAGCTCTGGGCCTCCCCAGGCTCAGTGTCGACTGCCATGTCAGTCTCCCATCGTTGGTGACCTAGGTTTTGGGTTTTTAATTAATCAGCATCCCAGGGATGAGCCTAACCAAACACCACTAAAATCAGATCTTCCAAAATGGCTGGAGTTCTCCTAATTCTTCCCTTTCCCCCTCACGTTTGTCCTTTTTCTTTAAGAACGTACGGAAAGGAACGTTAAAAGGGTGAAGTTCTTCTTTTATGTTTTAGAGGAGACTTGGGTCTATCAAAAGAGAAGTACATTTCCTCATGGTTTATTATACTTTTCCAACAGAAGACCAAATTAGTTTTCATTAGTTCAATATCACTTTGATATCTCTGAATTGCCAAAAAATAAGATATTTGCAAAGTGTAGGAATAATGGAAATTATTATTAAAGATTACAGGGCTACTTTGTTAACCCTGTTTTTTCACCTCAAAAAGGTGTCATGCATATCTTCTGAATCTCCCAATTTTAGAAAATAAGGTGGCTAGAGCTGCTTGGATTCCAGATTAGGGAGAGACTGGGAACTGAAACACAGAGAAGTAGCCCACATTTTGCATTGACAACTATTAATAATTATTGTTATTTTCAGCTGGCAATGACTGTTGAAGAATCAGTGCAGGATTCCCTTGCAGGAGTCAGTTGTGCCCAAATCATATGTGATCACACAAGGCCAGAGAAGAACAGGTTTTTGTCTTTTTTCCCCAGGTATCAAACTCAGAGTGAGGGGAAAAAATAGTTTCACTCGTGTTGTTAATAAATCCATACTTGTGAGATGGAAGAAAAAATATTACAGACCTCACTATAAGGACACAAATCACATAGAAATGTGGAGGGAAGGTAGAAATAAATTCTSTGCTGAAGGAATTTGCATATTCATATGAAAGCAAAAGCAAGAGTTTTGAGTACTATGTCTAGCTGTGGGCTCCCCAGCACATGAGAGCTGTTGCTGCCATACTGSTGGGAGTGCAGCAGAGGAAGGGCCACCAAGATGGGCAGGGTGCTGGRGCCGGTGGCACACCAGGAGAGGATGCGGGAGCTGGGCTTCCCCTGCCTGCAGGAGGGAAGGAAGGCTAAGCAGGGAGGCTGGCGGGCTCTTCCYCTATCTCCTGGGTGGTCGCAGACAACACCCAGCCAGAATCTTCTCAGAGGTGCACAGCCAAGGCAGGAGGCAGCAGTGACAAGCTGCAGGAAGGGAAACACCAGCTGGACAGAAGGAAAAARTAGTCTCCCTTGTGAGGGAAATCAGACACGAGAATGAACTGCCCAGAGAAGTTGTGGGATCTCCAACCTGGAGACGTTCAGAAATTGACTGGCCAAGGCCCTGAGCAACCCGAACAAACGCTGGAGTTAGGCGTGGTGTGAGCAGGGGTTGGACCTCCAGACGTCCCAGCCAACCTAAGTTATTCTGTGGCTCTGTGGTACAGTTAGTATGTACAACATTCTTCTGGGATATTTGRAAGCCTACTCCAAACGCCATTATTTATACAAAATGGAGTAGCTCCAACAAGAGAGACAGTGTATGTTTGTACTGGCAAGTTTTCTTGGCGATGGTTTTCATGCTGTGCCCCAGCTCCTGCTTAAACTCCTGTGTCCATCCSCTAGAACCACCTGCACTTTTCCTAACCAGGTCTCTAAGGCAGCTGGTTCCAGATAGGAAAATCCAGGCATAAACTTCTATTGCACTTCCACCTGAAAATAATTAAAAGCTCAAAAGTATTTTAATAGGATTGTGCATTTTTTAGGTCCTCGGAGACAGCCTTAATTAGTCTGATCTTTTGCAGGCACTTTTAGTTAAAGCTAATTGAGCAACAGCACCATCTTAGCTTGCAGTTCACACTGATTTTTATGTAGTTTTAGCAGATACAAAACCCAACCCACAAACTTATCCTCACAGTCAGCACAATCTGCTTGCAAGAGTCCACGTTTGCTGAACTGTTTCCACTTCAGTTAAAAAGAAATCAATTAAAAAAACAAACAAACAAACAAACAACAAAACTGTGCTAAGGGTACTTAGGGTCTGTTCACAGGATGGAATGAAGTGCTACTTTAAATATCCTGAAGCTAGCTCTAAACAATCTTGCACATTTACACATGTGACCATAATATTGCACAGAGATATTAGGAACCACCTCAAAAGTAACAGAGCTGAAGTAGCACAGTTTGTGCCTGGGAGSAATTCACCGTACACAGCACCTTCCCAGCACACTGTATCACATGTATCAGCTACAGCAAGTCATCATATGCTACAACCATAGCATGTCACAAAATATCAAAGGCACTGCCGTATTTCAGACCCCCTCAGGTTTCCTAAGTACAACTCCAAGATGACCTTGGAAATGGATGGCACCGTGTGATCTAAAGAAGGGTTAAAAACAAACAAAAATCTTTTAGCAACCCTTGCTTACCTGCTAAGGGTGCACGGGGAGAAAATTTGGTCTTGGCCCTTAATCAGTTTAACCATGAACATATAAGCAAAATATRCCGTGTGGTGCCACAAGAGTGTGGGAACACCTTTCTTGTTTTATCTGTGGTCAGTCTGCAACAGTTCACAAAAAGCGAGCTAAATGTTGGATCGAGAGGGGAAGGTTCTGCATGTCTCAACCATTCTCACCCTGCCTCCAAACAGAAGCTGTAAGCAAAGGATTAGTACAATAAAAATATAGTGAATACAAAGGAATCTGGTATCCTTCCAATGAGAAAAGCTAATTCTTTTGGACACAGTACTACATTGGCACTGCTATACTGTTGCTACTTCTAAAAAAAAATTCAGCCAACCCTAGCTTTGGTATTACCCATAAGAAACCCACCAAGCAGATGTCTGCATGATTTTCTTGAACCCTCTTAAGTCCTTTACACGATAAATGCTCATGCAGAAAGTAGTATTAAGGGTGATTCACATGCCAAAAACCTTTCTAGGCCACATATAAGTCAAAATACTCACCTTTTTTTATGGTTACTACACTAAGAAGTATCCCGGGACATATTTCCTGGCTGATACAAGATATATTTTGCATGCTGTAGAGTTTAGCACATGATGGTGTGTTAAACTGGAAATTCCTATTTCTAAAGAAATAGCAACAATGAAAAGGAGCACTATATATAGCAGCATTAACACTGCTTTCCTGTTTTTGCAAGCTAATGTCTTTCAGCACCCAGACTCGCGTGTGTGCACGCGTGCACCTCCCAACATATAATTTGTTTTGTGAAGAAGAAAAAGAAAAAAAAAAAAAAGAAAAACAAAAACTTTGTGCTTTCTGCCGCCTTTATTAGCCTTATTTTGCATCTGTGCAACGTACAAGCCACAGCCATGGATCGGCATCACACTGCATAAATGGAACAAAAAATATTTCCTCTGCCTCAAATAATTTATAATTTAAGCCTGTAGGGCAAATGATAGTGAATGCTAAAGTATCTTGCTAGCCAAAAATATAAACAGCGGCAAATACATTCCGTTCCAAATCTTCTTGAGTTTTCACTCATTCCTCACTTGAGGAGAAAAACATAGCCATCAGTGAGAACCCTTAACTAAATGAGGAGAGAGTTAATCTACCTTCCCTCAAATCCCACACAGCATGTGAACAAAATCAGGGCCATTTGTCTTGCCTGTCTCTGATGTCTGCCTGCTTTTCAAGGCTATTTTTGCCTTTTTCCTTCTGCCTGTCTGAAGGAACTTTAAGTACTAGAAACCAGCTTAATTTACACAGAAAATAAATTGTTTATGTGTGCCAAATCGTAATCAGAATTGGGTGTATAATAAGGAGTAAGGGAGAAAACACTTCAACAGACTAGGAAATAACTTGGAGTTGGAGTGAATGGTGGAGGAGGAAGGACCCTTTATGGAATATCTAAAAAAAGAGACAAAATGAGGTCAATGAGGAGTGAAGACTTGCTAGAAAACRGTGGTGTAAATAAGCCTTTGTGCAACGTGTAAAGGAAAACGAACATCTCTAGGAACAAGGGTGCTAATGAAGCCAGGTTTCTGTCTCCTGCTTGCTCTCTTAGGTACAAGTTCTGACTAAAGCTTTTGCCACCAGGGAGGCATTTTGTGAGGCCTCTCCTGCCTGGACYCCCTAATAATGAAGCATGAGCTCCGACTGCCTAGGCAGTAAGAGAACCACAGTTGTTCTGCACCTTTATCTGCCTACCTGTTTTTCATGGGCCTTAGAGAAACCTCACTATTAAACTGTATTGAAAGTAACTGATGGATTCAAAAAGCCTCTAGGAAAGGAATGGATACACAGGTAAACATTCCCTCACAGCATGGTCTCATAAGCCTCCATTCCCTTCAGAGAGAGGGGAAAAAAAAGAAAAAAAAAATTATTTGGTAGAATAAAAATAACATGGCATCAAACAAATTACGTCATCCACATCACACAAAAATGGTCCCAGGAACTTTTAAAATGCACAATCATCCTCTGCTGCCCTACATCCCACTTCACATCCATTTGTTGCTACTCCTGGTTACACCAAGGTGGACTTCAGTGAATGATTCCCAAAACCAAGGACCATGTGACAATTTTCAGCTGATGGTAATACGGGCTATCAAACAGAAGCATTTGCTATCTAGATTATTTTGGCACAGGTAAGCATTTTGTCTTCTTTAAAAGATGGAATGGTAAATCAATAATTGCAAAATGTTATTACATTGAAACAGCAGAAGGTATATGTAGAGCACTGTCTGATCTGTTAGAAAGTTAAAATTGTCATATATTGGACATTATTAAAAGGACCTACATGCAAAGAAGAGTCCTGCTGCTAATATGGTGAATTAAACAGCCTTATAAACTGGCATTAGTCGCGTACCAGCACTCAGCACTGTCTCACAAGAAGTCACCCCTCGACCCCATTCTGCTATGTCCCTGCCTTCTGCCACACTGCTTGCTCTGACCATGATTTGAACTCTTCTGTGCAGAAATCACAGCGACAAGAAACYTACACATGGCCCTACTTCTCTTTCTTTTCAAGATACTCCTTTCTTTGTAATTTCTCCTTTGCAATCATATAAATCTAGCTCCTTGCACTGCTACAGTAATAACTGCTTCTGCCTGGTCTGGGAAAGAAATCCTAGATTTCCTGGGCTCCGAGAGAAGGCAGGAGSAAGCCAACTGCCAAACTCCTGCAGGGATAAAAATGTTTATTTGGACATTGTGCTGGTGCTGCAGATACTGGGATGAACTAAAGCGCACTGTTTCTGTGCCGTTCCACCTAAAATAATGAAGGACTGGCAACARCTGGGAGCTACCCACAAGATCTACCCTGACAAGGCTGCAAGTGGTGCAATGCAAGGCAGATGAGCAGCATGCTGGAAGGCGACCCCAGCATCCGAGGGGCTGGGCAAACACACTGCCAACACACAGGAAACCACCACCTCTCCAAAAATTAACTGAAATCAGAAACACCCACACATAGAAATTCCTGAGTCAAGCTAACGGAGTTCAAATAACTCACAGGGTTTGTTTTGTTTGTTTTGTTTTTCTTTTCTTTTTTTAAAAGGACTTTGATCTAGCACCTCAACCTCTCTCTACTCCATCCCACCTCTAACCCCTGTGGTCCCCCCTTTCCAAAATGACAGCTGAACAGGGGCAGGGCACAGAAGGAACTGTTTCTTCTCTGGTTGTTTATGGCTGTTATTGAGACATTCTCAAATACATGCTTCCAGCAGAATATGCAGGTAGGCATTCTAGCAACACAGCTGATGCATTTGAAGCAGAAAAAGAAATACCTGGAAAATGTAAAATCAACCCTGCAAGCAGGTCCAGTTGTACAGAAGACTGATTCTTCAGACTAAATAAATTGTAAGGTAAATTTGTAACATAAACATCTGAAACACAGTGCTTTACCGCTCAAGATTTCACAGCACATTACCTGCACGCTGTGCTTGGGTTTAAGGGTAAGAATTTAGACATTTTGTTGCTGGGTCAGGAGAGCTGGCTTTGAACTGGCTCCCAGCACTAAGCAACAGCACTGTGTCTGCTTGCAGGGTTCTGGGTTGATCTTGGCCTGAGTATCCATTCGCTCCTCTGGCACAGGCTTAAGTGCATTTTCGAGAAGATACTCAAGCTTCAAACTTTGTACACACATTCCTATGGAGAGCTGCCTTGTCACCTCATTTACTCTCGGTTGTAAGCAAGTTGGCAGCATAAAGCACGTAGATGATTTTGAGCAGTTACATTATCTGATCTCTGGCTCCTTTCCCGAGTCACGTATTGGTCACAATCTTGTGTATAAGTTTACAGTGATTTTTTTAGGGCCTGTTCAATTCAGTTTATGCAAGATCAAAATCAGGAGAAGGAAAAGATCTGGCTTTTTTTTTTGTTTTTGATTTAAGAAAGTGCTGCATGACGGACAGCTCATTTACACTGCTGTCCATTGGCAAACTGTTATTACACTATTTAGACAAAATTGTCTTTTTGGTAGCTGTTCATTAGTGGTAATTACATTACAAACAAATAATTGGGTTTAGAACTTCTTATTTTATTTTTGTAGGAATTAAGGAACAGAAATGGCAGCAAATGAATCAAAGTATGGATACCTAGTTGGTAGTAATTGAAGCACAACAGATTATCCAGTTGTTCTTTGTCAGATAAGCTACAGCAACCAACATTGTGGGCCCTCACGGTAGTGTACATCCTCACAGCTCACATCTATCGAGATGCCATACAAGGCAGCTTCACCACCTACCTTTTTTACCGTCCTTTTCTCATCCCGGCATCCAGAAAGCATGAAGATCCTTGCAGGACCTAACACAACCACAGAGCTGCCAGCTGCCTAGATGGAGCAGAAAAGGAGGGGGCGAGAGCCCTCTGGCTCTCCCCTCTGCTCTCAGTCAGCCACAGATCACTACTGGAAACTGCCTTCAGCAGCCTGGGGCTGCTCGTGCCCTGGGCAGACTCAGAAGCTGGTCCCGTCTCCTGCCCTCACCTTCTTCTGCCTGTGCCATGCCCAGCCTCTCAGGAGGTCCCAGTCTACAGCTGTGGTCACTAAAGAGTGCTGCCAGGCTCCTGACTGCTGTTCTTCCACCATACTTCTCAAATATAGAATAGGATGGACTCACTCAGATTTTACCTTCTGGAGATAGAAATATAGCAACCAAATATAGCAGGTCACTAAAGAGTACTGCCAGGCTCCTGACTGCTGTTCTTCCACCATACTTCTCAAATATAGAATAGGATGGACTCACTCAGATTTTACCTTCTGGAGATGGAAATATAGCAACCAAAGTTTTTTTTTACCCAAAAAACTGGCCAAACAAAACCTCACCTCTCCATTTACATAAAGGCCTCATGTTTCTGTCCTTGTTTCAGAAACTCACAGAAGTAGTAAGGGCTGGATTTTCTACTGATCATTTCCCATGGGTCTCTCAGGACCTCCCTTTTCTCAGTTTCTATACACTTTCCATCAACACTTTTCCATCTCAGTAATCAGTTGAGAGCAACTCCTTTGGTAGGTTTCTTCCTGGATTAATTTTTTCTTGTTCGAAGCGATTGAGTGTTAGTTTCAGTTACATGGTGTTTAAATCTGCCCCAAGTTCTCCTGCACTTGTTTGATCAAACGAAAAATTTACCCACCAGTATTTTCAGTTCTCTAGACTAGCACGAGATGCATCTAACCGCTTTGAACTTCTCTCTACTAACTCTATGGCCCAAATTGGCATGAAATAAAAGCGAATTTTACCATGGAGAAGGAGAAGCTGACAGAGGCGGCACCTTTATGTTAGGCAGAGTTGCAGAGACAAAAAGAGACTATTTGTAAAAGTATGATAAATTCTTGCTTAAAGGATGATTGATAGCTAAAAATATTGGTTTAGCATACCATTTCTAAATCTAGGACATCTAGAAAGGTGCATTATTAATGGTATCTCTTGTGGTTCATTATTTCTGTGAAGAACAAAATGACTTTATGATTTAAGATGAGAAGATTCTGCACATATAAGCAATAGAGTAAGCGTGTTTATAATTTTAAATCTTACACACCTGCTCACATAGGAGCACCATTTCTGTGGATGAAGGGCCTTGTGCAGCTCTGTCCCTACATGAAGCTGGACATTCCTCAACAAAAAAAGATTTATTGTGTATCTACAACGTGTGCTTCTTGCATAGATGCTGTATATAGAACAACGGGATAACAGAAGTCCTAAGGGGCCTCTGAGATCATCTGGTCCAACGCCTGCCCACACCAGGGCTAACTCCAGAGTTTGATCAGGTTGCTCAGAGCCTTGGCTAGCCAAGTTCTGAACATCTCCAGGTTCTGAAACTCTCCCTGCCCTGCTCCCCAGCTGGGTGTCATCAGTGAACTTGCAAAAGTTGACTTTGTCCCATCATCCAGGAACAAAGACATTAAACATTACTGCCACCTCTGTTGAAATCTAAAGAATATCGCTAGTAACCAGATATCAGCTGGCTTTTAACTGCTGACCATTACTTTTGAAGCCCAGCAGTCCAGCCAATTTGACACTCACCTTGTAGTTCACCCATCCAGTCTTTGTGTCACCAGTTTGACTACAAAGATACTATGTGAGACCATGCTGCAAGCTATGTTAAAGTGAAGGTATGCCCACTGCTCCCCCCTCATCCACTGAAACAGTCACTTCATCATAGAAGGCATTGAGGTTTGACAAGCAATATTTGTTCTTAGCAAATCCACACAGGCTGTTCCCAGTCACCTTCTCCCTAGAAGAAATAACTTCTAGGAGAGTTTGCTCTGTGATCTTCCCAGGGACTGACCAGCTGGTAGTTCCCTGGCTTCTCCTTCTTCCTCTTTTTGGATGTGGCTGTGATGTTGTCCTTTTCCAGTGATGGGGAACCTCCCCTGACTGCCATGACCTGCCTAAGATGATGGTAGTGGCCTCACAATGACATTGGCCATTTCCCACAGCACCCCATGGATGCATCCCATCCAGCCCCATGGTGCTGAGCGTGGACCCTTTGCCTCAGTGCTCCCTGACTGACCTTCCCCTGCTACTTCACTCCCCGACTCTGCCCCTGGGCAAAGGGACCAGAAGGAGCGGAGTGCAGACGAAAGCAAGGGAGGCAGCATTTTTGTCCCCAAGCCTCCCACGCAATTCAGCAGCAGACCTGTACACACAGAGTTGTTGCACATGCACAAAATGACCAGGCTCCATATGGGCACGTAATCTGGTACATCCTGGTAGTGTTGGGCATCCTCCAGCTGGCTTCTGCCAACTGGCTGTAGCGGACTGCTCACTAAATCGCAGGGCCCCATAAAACGCAGGCAACGCACGCACCACTGCCTCTGTTTACCAGTGCAGGGCTTCTGCTTGAGAAGCCCAAGCAACTAAATATGAAACATGTGCTTGAATCTCTCCATTTGGAGAGGAAGAAAAGGAGATGTTTTTTCCATTTTGAGGCAATTTTTCATAATTTGGGACTCACATTTCTAATGAAACTATTAAGGTCTATGGGACTAAAAGAAAACCGCCATCACAGTTTATATAGAGGTCAGAATCTATCCAAAATTGAAGTCATAGAGCATGGAGTGCTCGTATTGCGTATTTTTATCACTTAGTCATACTTATTCCAGCCTGTCATCTCAACGGAGTGCAAATACTACATTTTCAAAAGACGGTAGTTCTTTGTATATAATAATATCTCTTTCTTGGAGACACTTATGAATTTAAAGATTAAAATTATAAAATCCACTCTAAACAGCTAATCTAACAGAACTGTACTCTTTGTACCCAGTTTATACTGGCATATTTAATAATATGCACAAATTATACATCATGTTAGGTGTATTTTATAAATTCATTAAAATTTGTGTGGAATTAAATAGACAAAATAAGTATATAACTAAACTTACATAATCCTTACATAATTTGGACTTTTCGTTAGAGATGTGTAAAAGGATCCGGTTGCAGTAATCTTCTCCTAAAACATGGGCTATCAAGAAGACAGAACTAGACTCCTCTTGATGGTACAACGAGAAAGAATGAGAGGCAATTTCTGAACATTGCAGCAAGGGAAATTCCAGATGGACGTAAGAAAAAGTTTTGGTTAAGCCCTGAAACAAGGTGCACATAGAGACCGAGAATGTTCATCCCTGCAGATATTCAAAACTCAGTTGTGCAAAGTGTACATACATATATCTGTACATTAACTGGGGGTTTAGAATTTATTGTAGACTTTTGAGGAATGTTTTATGGACAGTATCCTTGCCCTCAGCTCTGAGACACTGCATTTCTTGCACCTAGTCCTGCATAAACCTTCAAGGGTTACCATAACTGATGGGTACACCTTCATATCCAAGTGAATTTCACTCTAAATTATTCTCTACTACCTGGGGAGAGAGAGAGAAGCATCCATTTGGAAACAGAACAAATAAAATGCTAGGTTTTTCAAGGAAAATGTTGGTCACAAGAAACATTCAAGAAGAAGAATCTGTATTTGTGACTCCCTTTTCTTTTACGGTGGCATTATCTTTATGCTCTGATGAAACGTCTTCTGACTATCTCTACAGTCCATAGGAGTGAGACATAGTGAAAACATTTATATCCCTGTAATGCTTAAAAATCTTAATTGTAAATGTTGACAGGACTGATCCTCATTTACACTTGGATGACATTTTTACTGTACTTACAATGTAAAGATGATCAAGCATTAAGAGTTGGAATTGATAAATTTTTAATATGCTCTAGTACAGAAGGACAGAAAAAGCCAAATGAGGGATTCAGAACATCCTTCCAATCTACATCGTGGTACCTCTGCCAGGATTAATCAGGATTTGGCCCTCTAAAGATGAAATAGCAGCTAGCCTAAGGCTCAGAAAAGGGTCTAACTCTTCCTCTTATTGAGATTGCTGCTTGATCGGTACTTGTATTGCTCTTCTTCGGTTTTCAATTTGGAGTAGCTAAGCTGAAGAGACACCACTCATTCATATTCTATGCTTCAAGGTTCTCCTAGCAATCAAGAGGATTGAAATTTGAAAGCAGCACATTTAAGGATATGACCAAAGGTCATGGATTTATCACATTAAAACTCTCACATACTGCATGTCCTTTTACCTCATGGGCTGTTATTACTGCTATTTTCAGGTTGGGGGTGGTGGTGTTATATTTTAATTATGGTTATTCTCCTTCCTTCAAATAAATTATCATTATGTCCTGAAGTTCCTTCTAGCATATGGTCAGCCTCTCATGCATCATTTTCTGTGAGACACTATATATCAACAATGCAAATTACTGCTGACAACTTATTGACTCGCTTGCCTCTAAAGATCTTGCTGTTTTTTGTTTTAAGCCCACATGAAAGAAGTCTAATTAATCATTCTGGATAGAGAAGTCCTGGTACAGACTTCTCCCAGTCCGACTTCATTCAGCCTCTCTGCAAAGACAACTGTTAAAACACCCCATTTTTTTGTGACAGGTACATTTACCCACTAAAACCTGGTTATATATTGGCTTGTTTCTTATTTACCTGTACTACACTCAATTATACATCTGTAAATATAGATGAAATGCTTGAATAAGTAGAAACACTTTCTGCATACCATCTGTAACAAGGCTGGTGGTGGACCCACTGATTTTTAATCAACATACCTAATTTAAGAGCAGTAGCAAATCCTACTTCAGGTGTAAGTGAACGCCATATCAGAAATATTGCCTTATTACTAGTAACATCCCATTTTTTCCCAGATTACTTCTGACCTATGTTTCCCTAGTTTTGTCTTGGAGTGCTCTGGATTTCATTTTAAGAATTACAGAAGCAACATCATGTTATTTTAATCTCGTTCAAACTCTAAAAGTTACATTATGATTCTTTTATTCTCCTGTACGTTTAGCGGGAGGAGGATTTTTCCTAAAGACAGACATTTTAATCTGCCCACATTTGCCACCAGATTCACCAGGGCTGTCTGGCAGACATGTAAATACGGAACTGGTTTAGAATCGTACTCCAGATACAACCTCTGCTTGGTATCTGTTTTGTCCTGTCCTGCTGGCACTGTTGAGTGGCTTAGTGTGCTGGAGATGAGCAGGAGGGAGCCTTTTACCTACAGCCCACTGAGCTGAGCTTCTTACTGTCTCGTGTTAGCTAGAGGTCTCTTCCCAGTTCCCAGTGAACATGCACCCACACAGCAACGTGACTAAGTTTACATCCTTTACACTCTTCCCACAAAGTAAGCCTTTGTCCCGAATTCATGAGGCCTCACTGAGGGCTGTAATGATGCCCTGAAATTGGATAACATTTTTTAGATTTTGAGTGCCAATTTCAAGATCTGAATATCATGGTGTTTTCCAAGTTGGACTTCCCATCTCTCTTCTGTCTCAAAACAGGTTGAGTGTGGCTGAGATGGAGGTAGAGAGGTACATCTCACCACACAAGGAAGCAGAATAGCACTGCATCCTCCCACAAGATCCTGAAGACTGATACCAAGCCACGGAAACCTCCTTAAAAAACCACATGATGACTCAAAGGATGAATGTTCACCACAGAAACAGAGGAAGATAGCTAGAGATATTTATAATATTACAGCCTTAACTTCATGCTCTAGTGTTTATTTTGAAACCATCCACACTGAAATGCGTTCGTGAGCAATACAAAACCTTATTCAAGAGACATGGACGTTTACCATCTTCTACTAGTGACTGAGTAATCAGTTTTTTTCTTACATAATACTGGGAGGACTGCGCTGTTTCACCTAGGTTTTCAGTTTCCATTACAAAAACCTTACATCAACCGCAGTACTTCTCCCCACCAGCCCCCATTTATTTTCCCCATACAGAGTCTGGGAATATACACACACAGAGTCCTGCTTCCAAGAACCTTCTTTCACTTAAGAAAAAGGCATGTTCTACATTTTCCTGATACAGGCATCCTCTGTGATTTGTGTCTGCAGATTATTGATCCTCCAGATATCCTTTCACAGGCTCCAAATTTTCCAGCTCTCAACCTCTAGGGATGTAAGCTAGATGAGATCTTCAGACTGCCTTGCAACACTGTTTTAAAAGAGCTCAATAACTTCTACTTGTGATTTGAAAGTCAGGCTGTTTATTGCAAATTAGCACAATGTGTTGACTCCTAAAAGGCATATAAAGTCCAAAGAAGCCACTTTCACCTCTGATATTCTTCCAACAGAAATACACTTGTTCCTGTTGTTGTATAACTTAATTTTGAAAACTAAAGTGTATAGCCTTTTAATATAGTTCTCTACCCAGAAGTTATTTATGAAATATACTTCATTAAATGTTTTATGCAGTCTGGTAGATGAATCACTGTGATTGACTGCAAAAATTGGAATGACCTCACAAAGATGAGGAATTCATTTGGTATGTTGTGGAACAATGGAATATTCTTGATTGTATTGTGGTACACTTAGGGACTCTTTTATGCCCTGTCTATCATTGCTGGGTACCACAATGAAATACCGATTTCTGTTCTAGCAAATCCTTCCTTAAACTCATAGAAACTGGTCAAAAACATTAACTTTTGGGGTAAGAATTTATATAGAGAGAGATATATATAAAACCCATGTGATTTCACTGTTTTAATGCACGTGGAAGTAGAAGCTCTCCTGCCAACATAGAGCACAGTGTTCATAATTCCAAATATATCTCTATGGAAAAGGTCTCATGTAGAGATGGGGGCTTTTCCTGTGTTGACAGCCCCCTTTATCTTTGATGATTAGCACTGATTCTGTTCTTAGGAGACCTTTAGCACAATGGTCTAAGTATGAAAATGCTTACCAGTTAAACAGCTAAACCCAAGTAGTGCTCAGGATTTGCCAAAACAGAAGCTAGAATTGTGGTGTCGTCCCTGGTAACAATACATACTCAGTATCTCTAGAACATATTGGATTGCAAGGTGTCATCTAGGGACACTGTCCCTATTCTGGGACATGTACTGTAAAAATTACAAATGGCCACCTTGTCTGAGAAGGATGGATGCTATTAATCCATCAATGGATGATTATGATGCATGAGCATAGGTCATGTTTTAATATTTAGTAAGCACATTGTACGCTATCTTATGCCACAGGACACATCCAACAATTTCTATGATTTACATTTCATTAATTCTAAAAATTATCAACACTACCGTGGCCAAGAATTAAGTGATGTATATTTTGGTGCATGGAGAGTAATTAAGAAAATGAGATTTCTGCTAGAACCTACATGACAAATTAGAGGTTGAGAAGTAATTGTTTGGGGTTGTTTTTTTTTTGGCATAGGTATATCTATACCATAATTTTATCCGCTACAATGTTGTCAGCTAAGTACTCTTAGAGGTTTTGAGCATCCTTTAATTGTAAGATTCACTATTTGTTTCCACAAAGACTAGAAGAAGCATGCTTTATCACAGTTGTGTTTGCTACTTACACAGTTAGACCCCAGTTTTCCTAGATGTTTTGAAAAGGTGTCTGCAATGACATGACTATAAAGAACTAAGATTATACAAATATAAAGCCACAACAATGCCAAAAAGAATACCCAGGATCTGGGTGGATTTTAACTCCAGCAAAATCTGAGTAAGTTCTCTCCCCTAAGACTCACATGAGATAATTGAGATAGAAGGAAAGTGATGAAAAAGCTTCTGAACTCATATGAATATACTCTCACTGCTCTTATGTCTTATGCAGGTCTAATTCTGAACTGCAGATGTCCAGTTATATTAGTACTGGGAGTACCGCTTTCCCAGAAATGCAAAATTACTTGAACACCTATGAGTTTTTCTTATGGCTCTTTAAACAGAGTAGCATGAGACATTAAAAAACACTGCATAGCCAAAAATAAAAAGACTGAGTTGCCAAGAAGAAATATAAGTGTCCTGCTGCGTCCAAGTCCACTAACCTGGCACTTCTGTTGTTTCCATGCCAGGTGTTCAGGATGTCTAAGCTGGATTCATAAGGACTGCCAATTCCAAAATGGAAAAAAAAAMCCCATCTGTTTATGAGCTCTCGAAGTCCAGGTGCAAGGCTCAAAATGAAAAACCCCCACATTCTTCTGCTTTATCACTGATAAGCTTGATAATGGTCAACAAGTCCCTTCCTGTTTGGAAAATTTCTGATAAAACATTCAAATTCTGGACCCATCAAGCTAAAGACCAGAGCGCCATGGATTAAATTTCCTCCCAGTGAAGCAAGTGTTGATAAAACACATTTTCCACTGCATTCTCTCACAAGAAGTAACAGCAATTTTATACCATGAAGGTATTATGAGTCAAGCAGGCCATTCAATGTACCCGATGGGGTGCATTAAAAGAAGTCTTCCTGGGATCCTCTTGGAGGCTTTCACGTACAAGCATGGAAGACTTGAGTCCTAAGGGTTTTCACAGACTAGCGGTGATACATCTACTTTGTAAACATGTAATATATTATCATTATCCAGCATACTTGAGGAAAATAACTAATGAAATAGTTGTCCTGGCTTCTCAGCTAGGCAGTAGCTCTCCAAAAATAATGCATAGAGAACTAATTTCAAAGGAGCATGATCTCCCAAGGACAGGCTATATCAGGAGACTCTGAAATCGTTGTTTCCCTAATCAAGCTTTCCCTATACTCAAACAGAACAGAAAATTTTAGGCCCAAAATGAACAAAACATTTGAAAGCAGTTAGTTTTAGGCAAATAAATAAGCCTTAATTTACATTAAGTATTAAGAAATCGGTTAACTTTTTTGCTAAATCAGTATGTTCCGAGAAATCAATATATTAATGTTTTTGCTACTTCAGAATTTTGTCAGGATTAATATAGGACTAAATAACATGATAAGGCAAAACTTTCTTCCTACTCATATACAGAAATACCTCCAAGTTCTCCTGTTAAAGCTTCAAAACGCTCAAGCTCTGGCTCAGAACCATGCGCCAAAAATGCGAACCCACCTTATCATAATTTCAGCCTGTTCAGATAGAGGATAGTAATCTATTGTTAGCAATCCACTCTCCTTCCTCTTTGATTTCACAGAGAGCTGCTGGCAAGCTGGATTTTTTTTGATCATTGCCTAAAAGACTGAAAGGTTAAGAGTTGTATAAAAAGAATTGCTTCTCAGAAAAATTGTAGAGCCCTTCGCAATGCAGAGCTGCAGAACATGAGCTCATTTAGACTAAAAAGTAGTGCTGTTTGCAAGAACTTCCACTCACCAGATCAGTCTCAGACAGGATATGGGAACCTCTGAAGGAGAAAGCCTGAAAAGTGCTTTATTACAAGCAGTTTATTAACTCACCACCTGTGAAGACCAGAGCTAGTCTTACACTTCCAGAAAGCCAAAGCTTCAGAAGCTAATTCCAATTTGAAGCAAGCCAGACACCTTTAAATGCGGATACAGTAATTTTTAAAGTTATTTTCAAAGTTGAAATCACTGAAGATTGTCTAAAGATAGATTAGGCCTATCTTCAGACTATCTAAAGATAACCTGTGAAAATCAGGTGTCAGGCCTTCTCAGATCTGATCCTCAGTCTCTGAACCTCAGGGCTCAGACCCTTGGTGCCTAAAACCCATCTCTTCGGATTCCTTCCGGAGTCGATGGGGAGAGCCTGCCCGGGACAATGCACCCCACGCAGCATCTCTCTGCCAACCATAGCCCAAAGAACTTGGGCTCTTAAATTAGGCCTCAGGTCAATAGGATTAATTTTGGACCAAATACACAATCCTGGACATGATTCTCGACTTCTGCAGCCTTCTAACTGGCAAATAATATTTTAATAAGTTTTCATTATGATCTATTTAGCAAAACATTTTTTAACAGACCTGCCTGCTCTCTGCCTTGATTTCCACAGCACTGAATGCTGCTCTATGACAGAAACTTTATTTATGCAAGGAAATAGCATTTTAAAACAAAAAAAAAAAAAAAAACAAAAAACCACCACTCCAAGAAAAAACGCCCCTTGAACTTAAATTCTTCACTCATTTAAGTAGCCCCTTATTGAGAAAAAGCTCCCAATGAATGGACTTTCAATTCCATTTTGAAAAATAAATCAGAAAACTGAAAGCAAACAAGAATCTTCCTTTTGTCATAGAAATTGCTTGCTTTAAAACTGCATTACTTCCTCCTGCTTCGTTTTATAGTTTTTTTCCTCCACTTTGCACCAATGGAAACAGATAAATTYTTCATCTTTGTAAAAGAATAGCAAATCATTCCCCTTTCATTTCCAGTTAGCTTGTTCTATTTTCTTGTACCATATTTCCCAAGCCTGTTTAAACCTGCCCAAACATGTTTTTGTAATGTGTTTTCAAGCCTCAGTTATCACTGTATAAAAACTTAAGCACTTCCCAGAATTAGAGCTGTCACATTAAAATTAATTAATTTTCTATAGCACAAGAGCCAATTGAAGTATTCTAATAATGAACAAGAAAGCCTGAGTATCTCTTTCTTATGACAACAATTCATTGATTTAGGTGTCCTGTTTCTAACAACAAGTTGAAGGCTGAGCTATTTCAAAGACATTCTCTGGGCATTTTTATATTTTTATCCATAGTGAATGGTATGTTCATCCTAGTTCAATAAATAGTTTCCCAAATACTCACTTTTTGCTGTGAATAAACTACTGATGCCATTGTTGCTCCTTATGGCAAGGAGCAAGTATGGGATAATAGCCACAAGTGTTAGCTACTTTGGATATGCATCTAAGAATCTGGTCTGAATGCAATTATTTCTACACTTCAGACTGGCTTGATGTCCTATGGAAAGGGTGTTTAGGATCTAAACTCAGTGGCTACATCCCCTAGTAATGGAAGCTGATAACGTGCAGGAGGTAGAAAACACCTTGAATTGTTCACGGGGAACTGCACATTCTCTGCTGAAGTGAAGGTCACGACAGCAACACATGAACGTGGGGGTTACTTAGAAAGGGGGGATGCAGGCAGAGAGAGCACAGCAGTGCTTTGCCTGGGTACCAGAGCCTGTGCACGTCACAAATTGGGGCGGATTTGTGAGCGCCGGGAGGATCCCTAGCTGTTCTACTTTCTCAGTGTTCTTGAGCACTGCTATGCACATGCTGAAATGAAAGGGGATTTTTTTAGTTAATTCTCTGAACTTGAAATAGGGACCTCTGGACTCCACTGTAGTTTCTGTTACATACAGGATTTGGACCAATTTTTTTCCATTGCTTTGCACTTTAATTTCTTCTATAAAATGAACTGCATAGTTTGTCAGTCTCGTAGTTCATATTACATATTCTTGGGTGCAGCAATTGTCTCTTCCTGCATTTACAAGATGGCCTTTCACAGCATGCTCCTGTGATTTTAGCCTCCTTCTTCAGAGCCAGCAATGCATGAAGTGTTGCCAAGTGATAGCATCATTTCAGTGTCATCCCTGTGATCTTTTGTACTTGCTATTTCACAGAGACGTTGCAGGAGAATCTCAGTCCTCTCTCAAAGACTGTTCCAGTTCGTATTGCTACAGAGGAATAGTCAGAGGCTCAGAAGGCTAATAAAATGGTTGAATATTGAAATTTTTTTCATTTAATAACTTATAAATCAACCCATAGGTGTTTAGCAGTTAGATATTACCGTAACCACCATCTTCATCTTCTCTCCTTGACCACCATAGGCTCTAGTGAACTAACACATATACAGAGAGGCTCAGGACTATGATGTGCACAACAAGGTGGGGACCTATCACACTTTCCCTAGTGAGATGTGATAATGAGCAAGTATGATTGAGGATCTTCAAGGCGCTCTCTACCCCTTTTCATGCATTGCCCCTGCAGCCTTAAGGTCAAGCTGATCTGCTCGTAAAACACCCATAATCGCCCTTAGGCAATTTGTTCTGTTGAAAATAATTGGGATAAAAATAACAGGAAATTGCTAGATATTGGCAATAAAGTAATTTATTGTAATTGATTGTATAGCATGCCTTATGTTATTATAAGGTTTAATAATCAGAAGCACATAACTAAGTCATCTCTACCTGTGGAGAACCATGAACAATATGCGCCATAAAAATAGGAGCAGCTGTAATCATTGATGTTCTCTGATCTTCTAAATGCACACTGGAAATTGTATTATCCAAGATAACAGAAAGGGAAATGTCTTGTTTCAGAAATAGTATGAACATAATCAGATTTGTGAAACCAAATGATTTCAGTAATATGGGGCACTGTGCACTGAGAGCAGACAAATGGTTTTAGGAATTGTAATTCACTACTCAGTAAATGGCAGAAAATAAACCACAGGGACTTCATCCTTCACTGTTAGTGTGATCGCTATTCTTGACAATTCAATATAGATTCAGATTTCTCAGGTGCCACATATAAGAAATATGAAATAGGGAGAATGCTTAACAGAGTAGCTTCAGAGTAGCCAGCTACACTCTTAAGTTTCATTGGAGGGAAGAACTGCATGGAAATAAATCAAGTCAGTAAAAGTCTGCTCTAAGCATCACACCTTCCTTAATCAAATTATTGTATTCCCACATTGTTCATATGCAACTCCTTTGTGTATTTTAACTGCTCTTTTCTGAATCCTGGTTTTGCCCCGCCCCCCGCTAAGGGTGGAAACAGCTTAAATATTTTTACTGCTTGAGAAAAAAAATAAATATTGCTACATGTTAAGTTGAAAAGTTACTCCTTTAAGTCAAAATACACCCCTTACAGATACTGCTGGGCTGTGCTGAGTCATACTACTCAAAATTATTTGTCTATGTAGACCAACTATATATTCATTGTAGAGGACCATAACAAATATGTCTGAAATTATGGCTTAAAGGCATATCTAACATGCATTTCATGGGCTGAGCTGCCCAAATGGGACATTGATTTTGCCAAACCAGTGGGTTGCAAATTAGCTATCAGTTGGTGTGATAATGTACTCTGAGGTACAAAAGCAAACACAGAAGGTAACTTCATTTTGCCAACATAATTTCTGTTTGGAGTGTTTGTCTCTGCATTTTTGCTTCTAACTATTATTAAACCGTAAGTGGAAATCATATTGAAGTGCTCCCTCTCTCCAAGCACCACTTAATGCTGTTCCACATCACCGGGCCTCTCACATCTTTTTCCCCATAACTTCCAGTCCATCAGCACAGATGAGTTATCTCCCCTATTCCCTCCTCCTCCTTCTGTTGCGATACGGTTCCTTGCTTTCTCCCATGCTGCCCCTTGTGCTGGAAAGGAATTCCTCATCGATACCCGCAAAGTTACCCCGGTGATCTTCCTTCACTTCCCTTGCTGCTCCTTACTACGATACACTTGGTAGAAGTTGAGTGTCAGATATGTTGGTATGACTCCATATCATGCAAGTAAAATCCATCTTATTGCTGCCTCTATTCAGTGACTTCCATCTGTCAATCAGCATCCGCTGCCTTAAGACCTTTATATAGATATTAAACTCCCTGGGGCACAAAAAAAAAAATCTCTTTATTCTATGTTTACAAAGCTCCTAACACAGTAAAGAGCTGGTCCATAACTAGTTTATATAGGCATTGTGGCAATTCAGATAATTAATAAGAAAAAAACAGTTTACACAAATACTACATCTATAATTCAGTTCTAGTAGAAGGAATCAGCTGTTTCTATCTAAAGTTATACCACTCATAGCTACAAAAGCTTGGAACACCAAGCCTTAGGGTGACTACAGATTATACTGACTTTAAAGATCAGAGAATAGACTAATACAGAAGAAAAATCTCTCCTATATCGGAATACTCTCCTTTGAAGTAAGTACTGATGGCCCGTCGTAGGAGCAGGATGCAGAACAAAACAGATCATGAGTCTGCTACCTTTGTAATTAGATACACGCGAAAAAAAAAGCAACATGGATACTATTATAAGAGATGGCTAGGACATGCTCAGCTATGTAAAAATATATCTCTTAATAATAACAAGTCTTTTTTTTGGCTGATTGGTTTCTTGAGGGAGGGTGTTGAGGTATTAGCTTTTTATGTCAGTCTAGTTTTGTCAAATCTAGCTCTGATAAATTCATTTTCCTTTTTAAATATATATTAACTTTAATAAAACAGTGAGCTAATGTTCATGCCATTGAACACTATATTTTCCTTTCCCAAGGAAACTGTTAATTTATAATCCATGGTTTGGATCCTTATCTGCATGGAAGATTAACAAGAAAAAGGTAGCAAAGCAACGACTCCCCTGTATATTATTTATAAATATGTTAAAATAATTGCCATGTTAGAAGATCTGAATTAATCTGGAAGCTTATATAGCCGTAACTTTACATTAGGCTGTTAAAAGATACTTTAAAAGACCTTTTAGATCTAAAGATGCTAAAATGATATTTAAAGATACTTTTGTGTCATTTAAAGGTAGAGAGACAGTAAGCCTATCAATTATAACCTTGATATTATTCAGTCAGACTCCCTCTGAGTTAGATAAGTGAGTAGAGATATAAAATCAGATTCTGGAATTTGAGCCAGGAACTGTAGCATATTATTGTTTATGCTCATGGCACAGGGGAAARAAAAAAAAAAAAAAAAGAGGCATTTCTGCTGTGGCTGACTGCTCCAGTCAAAATGGTTACAAGGCTATTTAGCAAAGAACTTCTTGACTAAGGTGAAATCTAATTTAGCGTATTTTACATTCCCATACCACACTTGACAAATTTTCTCAATTCAGTAAGACTTCCTACTGAAGGATTTAAGACCATTAATCCAGGGATTTGTATTTCTGTCTAGGCAAATATTTTTAGCTACTTCTTACAAACTAACTTTACTTTTGTGTTTAAAGCTTAACCCTTATGAAAAATGGTCTTTCAGAACATTATCTACTAGTTGAGAGACTCTTAACACCCTCCACGTGCTGATGTTTCACTGGGCAAGCTTCCAAAGCAGGTTTTAAACTACATATTCTTCAATAAGCTGATTGATATGAAGGAACAGCTGGTGAGTAAAGAAGAGAAGAGGGAGTCTAACAGAAGCAATGTGAAAATGTGGAAAAACTGGAAGTGTACAAAACTGAAAACACTTCAGTAAATGCTACCACACCTCAAAGGGCCTTCTGTTTGGTAAACAAATGAGTAGTTCCCCTCTTTATTGTTTATGCATCAAAATACAGTTTCTCTAGGCCCTACTGAAAAGTCAGTTCAGCTCACAATTTCAGCAGAAAAGTGATCTAGCAAAAGCAGCACATAGTTTTCTGCTGGATTTGCCAGCTGGTTCTGCTAGCCCAAACAGTTCAAGGGAAGGCTCAGGACCATAAAAAAGCATTTGGATCTGTGCATGGGGAGAAGAAGAGTTCTTAGGTCAGTTTGTGAAATCTCAGTCCAATCCAAACCCAACTGAAGTCGATGGAAGTCTACCGATAACTTCATCCTAGTTTTGTATCAAACACTAGAGCATCATATTCACAGTGTCTGCACCAATATGTAACTTGGGCAAAGTAGCTGCTTATACGTTTCTCCAGGTGTGCATGACCAATGTTTCCTCATAGAAAGCAGGTACAGTAAGTAGTGTGAATGGTTTTCAGCTCCCCTTTATTAGTATTTTTAAATTCTAGCAATTCTAGTCCAAAAGGCAATTTATTATTTTTTTTTTTTTTTTTTTATTATTCTGGCTTGACTCAGAGATTTTCTATCACTAGATGAAATGACAGGATGGTGAAATCCAGCACAGAAGAGTAGCTACCCAACCGAACAGTTCATATCACCATGCCCCAATTACCTTGTGACTAATCTGTCTTTTTCCTGCCGTCAGGTAACTGAGCAAGTCCCAACTCTAACATTTAAGGAACAGGAGCCATTTCTAGAGACAAGTCAAAACACACCTCAGAAATCCTTCCCCCAAAGCCGATTTGCTTCTTGGGTCATGTAAGACATTCGGTGCCAGAAGCCCCTGCCGGGGTGGAGGGGATAGCATCATCCTCACGTGGATGGAAAGGTCCCGTCTCCTCCCTTACCCTGCCCTGGCTCACCTACTACGCCGTTCGAGGGGCAGGACACCATTTGGGAAGGGAGATTAAAAGCCAATCAACATTCCTGGCTCGTTATTAACTTCATGGCAAGGGAAGAGGGTGGAGGTTGTCAACCTTAATTAATGCCTGTTTTAAAAGCACTTTGCATTCCTTGCCTGACATCTGCTTCACAAAAGCCAAGAGCTGTTGTTATTAACAACTAGCAATATAAACACACTTGGCCTGATTTTCCTCTTGCTTGCAATAGGCTTCACGCTTGTTTAAGTCTCGATTGGGATGGAATAAACAGGCTTTCTGCGGTCAGTGCAAGGGGAGGCTGTGAGGGGTGGCATACAAGAACCTCAAGAAGAAAAGCCAGCAGGAATAAAAAAAAAAAAAACAAACAAACAAAAAAAACCACCAGCTTGGTTAAGTGCTCCATTCCTTGAAGGCTGAGCATGGAATCAAAACAACATCGATTGTATAAGCCTTTGCCCCATGCATTTCTTAGTCGCTTGAGTGAAAAATCATCTTATTTGGAAAATTATTTTTTCCACAAATACTTTTTTCCTTTTTACTGTGTCAAACTGCTTATGATACAGCTAGAGCTAGGGAGACATCAAAGAGATTCTGCTGAGATGCTTTGATCAGAAAGAAAGCCAAAAGAAAAAAAAAAAAAAAAAAAGAAAGGAGACATGGCTCATCAGCTTGGGTCCTGAAACACTTTTCTGTAAAGCATTAAGATATTTGGAGAGTAAGGAAAAAAACCACCAAACCCTATCAAGTTCTAAAATCAGTCCCAGAGGTTATGAGCTTTAATGTTCTGCAAGTCACAGGAGGCCCTTTGGTTTGTCCTCGATCCTTTCAAGTAGCTGGAAATGAAAACATGATGCAGAAGCTGCAGCTTCAATTAGACATAATATTGAAAAAAGGTTGATAGCTCTTCCTTGCTAATGAGAAAAAAAACAAGTGCTCTGGAAGAATGCCATCCCACCCTGCCAGCTGACGTCAATAGAGTAATCACACACATCTAAATATTATAAAAGTTATATTTATATATAATATAAATATTATAAAAGGGTAACTCGCCAACATATTCTACACCTTTTTCCTCTGCTGACTGGCTCCTTCAGAGATGAAGCTAAATATCTCCCTTTTCTTAGTTAAAGAAGTTTTTGATGTTTTTCTCTCATCTTTTTAGCACATCAGAAAAATCAGTTAGGAAAGAAGGTGCTGGATTTTTTTTTTTTTTTAATTTTTTTTTTCCCCTCCTCCTCTAATTTACAAATTACACCAAGGAACCAAACCAGCTACTTCTGAAGTCACTGTTATCCCGACTGGTAACACTGCTCTAATATCAGAGAAGAGATCTCTAAGCTTACACTGGACAGATAATATTAATTTAGGAGAGGAGACACGTGAGGGTGCTTAAATGTCAGCTTCGGTCCTCATTCTGCTTAACATGGCTTGTTGTGTGTGCAGATATTTAGGACCACATAAAGCACCTGTGCCTTTACTTATATGCTTTTCCACTTAAGTCAGTTTATTGTTTAAAGAGTAGAAAGAGATTGGATTAAAAAAAAAAAAAAAAAAAAACAAAAACCCACACAAACAGAAAAGCCATAGAAGTGGAAAGGAAAATTACAGGGTCCTTATTCAGTTAGACCAGATTTTGATACCACTGCCAGCCTGCATGAATGCCATGAGGAACAGGCAGCCTTAACTCCTAAGTCAATACAGTGAATGACAATCATGCCAGCTTGGGTCTCTAGATGGTCAGGCTCCACATCCCTGCGATCAGAGTAACAGCAAGGTCGATGCAATGACTGCATACTGAGGCTCCATATGAAATATCTAAATGTTCTAGCGTACAGCAAATACCTTGCAAACTTCCCACCCCTGTAAAATGCAACTCAAAAAGGGCCAAGAATGTGAGCATGATTTTTTTTTTTTTAATGATCATTATTGTAGCCCCGAGTAATCAAATCTCTTTCAGCTCAAAGATATTACCTTTCCTACATTCAACCAGAGAGTATTAGATTCAGTTATGTTTTCCTTCTACATATGCAAAAAGAAGTATTTTCCTAGCAGCAAGCATTAATAGCTGGGAAGAAATGGTGTATTTGCTTGGAAGTAACTTTGCTTTAACTTAATGATTTAAATAATATATCAGTTACTATGAGGTACTATTATTCTTTTAAATATCATGTAAAATACACAGGATACAATGATGCTTTCAAACAGTAGCTCACAGCCAGTGTTCCACACATCATTGTAGGGCGAAATGCAATTTGATACAAGGTGGGAAACTGAGCTCTGCTCTCCATCGGCGCCCTTACATGCTGCTCAAAGATGAGATATGCCCTGAGCGAGTCAGGTCTCTTTTTTGGAAGGCAATAGCTCCAGCACAGCTCAGCAGCAAGGCCTTGCCTCTCCCCAGCAGCAGAGAAAGAAATGAGGGAGCACAAAGTGATCACCCTGAGGTCACCCAGTGACATCCCCTTGACTTGTCACCTCCTGTACCGAGGCAGAGTGACCACTCTCACCATTAATCCCACTCAACTTGGTCCTGTGCTCGTTTTTTTTTTTTTCCTTTTTGTACATTTTGTTGAATTGAGAGCTGTGAGATGTTCTTCATTTTGTGGCATTGTGTAGCAAAATGTTCAGGATCCTTCATGGCTTGCTATTTTAAAGGAGAATTTACCAGTGAGACAAAATGCTGGCCATTTCCTCAAGTGAGGCTTAACTAAAATAAATAATAAAACAGAAAAACACCCTCTCAGAGCATTATGTATTTCAACTTCTTCAAACAATTTGTTTTCAGTCTTTAGCACCGTACACACTTTTTACAAGACTCCTAGCCCAGGTTGCTCATGGAATTGCATAGCTCTAGCTGTTATAATGAAAGGTGTCAGGGAACTTTCCTAAGACCCTACTTTTGGTTAGTTATAACTTTGCAAAACCCTAATCACTTTATGGATTTTGTGTCAAGGATGCAGGCTCCCTAGATCCTATTAAAGGTGACTCTGAGAATCATTTGTTTGCAGATAATTAGTAGAGACTTCCTGGACCTTGGCAGCAACAATGTTCAGAAATCTTACCAAGTGTACAGAGACCATGCATAGTTCTTCCCGTTGAGCTTGTACATGCATTAGGCTAAAAATGAAGCTGAGCATGCCCTAGCCCTTCACAACCCCTTAATGTGCTATTTCCAGAGTGGTGAAATTTTTGTGCGGTTTGCAGACTTCTTAAATTAACTTTTTTAAGTTAATTAAAAAGTTAATTTAATTAACTTGCCTACAGGACTTACCATGTAGATGTGCAATGAAAAAGAAAGATGGGAAAACTCGTTCTGTGGAAAGCTCTACCTAGTTCATAGCTTTCTGACTACATTTGTTTATCTTCATACCCTCCCCTGCACCACCCCAGAAGGTAGTGTAAGCATAGCAGTTCAGATTCAGAAACTTCACATTTTTTAGCTAGAATAGCTAAAAACTCAGCATTTTGAGTTGCTAAGACTTTGAAGAAGAGGTCTTTTGCCCACAAAACTCAGACCCTTATTTTGTACCACTTAAACCGATTTAATAGTCATTACTGATGTTTTCACCAACAAAGGCATAGCTGACAGGTAACCACCATGGACTTCTAGCATTACAGATGTGCAGATCCTGTGGGCATGGTGGCAATGAAGTTGCATAGAGAAAACCGGGCATACTTCCAAGCTACAGTTCTTGCAGCCATGTATTTCAGGAACCATGACTTCAGAAGTGTTGCTTATTTTAATTAAAAATAATAATAAAAAAAATTATACTCCCCCAAATACATATCCCTTGTTTCTTATTCTTGTACATTAAAACATTGAGTGTTTCCAATCAGCCATTTCAAAGTATACGGTCACCACCGCTCTGATTCTGCTCTTTGGGATGGGCAATAGCTACACAGGTATAGTGACTACTGACAATGCTCTTTAGCTTATAAAAAGAAATGGAAACTGAATAGTAAGAAATCTTTTATGGATAGCTGTTCTTTGAGGAAGGAACATTTAATTTCAGATAGAATAACTGGGCACTTTTGGTACAGGGGACCTTCCTTTTCACTGCATATGGCAGAAAAAGGACAACAATTTGGGACTCTTTTCTAGGAAAAAAAAGTTTAAGAGGGTCATTTGAAGTTGCACCTTAACTTTTTACCCCTAAGGATAATATCACTATCATCTGTAAAATCTCTTCAGATATGCAGGTGGAAAATTCTGTAAATAAGCTTTATAAATAAATCAGCTTTCAGAAATAATTAACCCTCCTCTGTCATTCTTTCTTTTCAGGGTTAGAGGAGAAAAGTAATAAAATGTTTTAGTTACCCTCAAGCAAAGGTGTGGGGTTATGCTGGTGGTATTCTCATGTTTTGATCTTGACTGAATATCAGCAAACCTCAAAAAAATTTAAAAAGAGGACTGAAAAATATGGAAGACAGCAATCCCATGAAACCCTGGAGAATTGCACATTCACAGCTCATATGGTATAAAAGGCAAGCTCCGAATGCCTTTGATTAAGTCTGTCCTTAATTATGGAAGAACAAGGTAGTATAAATAAAGGAAGGGGATGATGTGCTCAGATCTGCAGCATTATTTATACCTTTTGTATCATTGCATGTTTAGTTTTTCAGATCACGTTAATTAGATAGCAGAAGTTATGGTTGACTCTGCAAAAGGCTTACTAGCAAAAGAGCTAGGCATATTAGTTTGCAAATCAGTTGTCAGCAACTAAGCTAGCAAATTGTTTGGGGTTTCTTTGGCAATTCCACAGGGGAAATAACTAACTTTATTAAATGGTCTTCACTGAAGGATCTTAAGAAAGACTACTTTAGCAAAAAACTATCATAAAAAATGCTTTAACTAGAAGCACTTGTGTAGCTTTGAAAACTGTTCTGGATTTCCAAGAAAGCTCTAGAGCTACATCTGAAACAAAATTTGATATTTGTATACTTTTAAAGTTTGGGAGAATTCAAATTTGAAGCCAGACACATTCAGGTAAGATACCTATTTAAATGAAGCATGACCTTTTTTCTTCCCACTTCCTACCCTGTGAAAGATAGGAGTTTTAACTGAATGAAGGGGAGACAATTCTTCTTCTCTTAATCAAAGTGGATTGTATTGTATTTTATTTATATGTACATTACATTAGCATTTCATTCTATATTATAATTATAATATGTATTTCATGTTGTATATATTGCACTGTAAAAAAATCTATTGTCACGTAGAAGGGTTTAGCTAAAGTTTGCACCCACCTCAATTGGATAGGTAGTTCAAAATAAGCCTCTCCTCTCCAGCAGGTAAAAAGAAAACCTAAACAACCTTTAGACAACTACAACTAAGAGGTGATCTCTACCTGGTATAACAAATACAGGCCCAACGACCGCAGCATCTTTCCAAGAAATTTTTCCCCCACTTTCTCTCACTCTCTTCCCTCTAGGAAGAGAAGCACAAGCCTTATTTTTTTATTCCTTACTCCAAAATACACAATAAAGCTTCAAAAATGTCACTTTTTAGTAGGACTTCCATTTAAGATTATTATTGTAGCTTCATTTACTGTTAGACAGGCCTTGATCTAATCTTAGTAAACTGCTAGAAAACTGTTATCTCCAGACACACACCTGAAAGGAAAGCCTCACGTTAGGTCACAGATCCTTAGATGAGGTCCTCAGCACACAAATGGCCTTAGCCATCTTAAGATACACAGCTTATTGCTACCAGAAACTTCATTTCTGGTAAATGCTCTCCCTTTACAGCACAACCTGCAGAAGTCCTTAGGGAAACCCATGAAACAGCAGTTGATTTATGTGACTTCCCCCACATCATTACAGCATGCAACTGGTAAGCATATCTGCAGAAACACAAGTCATGGCTTATGCTTTTCTAACATACGCTGACTTTTAGGGCAGGGTAAGTGAAATATTGCAGCTGTGAGAAGAATTTTTGAAGTCTAATTGTTACTCAGATGTCAAAAGAACTCTGATTTCTAACATGGTGGGACGCTTGCATGTTGGGCAGTTCTTCATCTTCCTCTGAAATCTCACATGGGCAGATTGCTTGATTTTATGTATCCATTTTCTAATTTTGTATCACAGTGATCCAGAATACAGTTTCCAAGGCATACAACTTTCACTAAGTAAACTTAAATTTTCAGAAATAAGCAAGTAAAAGTATTCTTGCTTAAAATGATTTCTAGCAAGAACTAAATCTTGTATCTAGGCTCCATAGCACTGGTTTAGAAGGTTTTGATCATCTACCACTCTGAAAATGGCTGTAGTAATTTGATTTCTTTGTAAGGTGAATAGAATATTTTCTTACTTGAAAAAAAAGAAAAAAAAAAAAAGGAGAGGATACCTATTTTGGTTGAAATGTATCTCCAAGGCATCCTGCTAGAAGTCAAAATATTTTTTTAACCAACAAATATAAATTATTCTACTGGCTGCTTATGAAAGCCAATAGAAAAAACAAGTCATTCTTATCAAATTGTTGATACCCAGTCAAGAGTTATGTGCACAGTAATTAGATTTAAACTTCAAAGCTTGAAGAAAATCCCTGCATATCCTTGGAGAGTCCAGCTCTTAAGATTACCAACTATAAATATAAAACTAAAAAACAGAAGTTAAATTGTACTGCTTGTCCCTGCAGCTAAATTAAGAGCAGAAGCAGACACTAAATTAGTAAATCCAATGACAACATAAAGTCCCTGAGTTTAGCCAGAGATGATCATTAGGAGGCAGCAAATTAATTCCCATCGCAATAGAAACATGTTTTCCAAACTCTTTTTTTTTTTAATTGGTAGGGAAAATACCCCAAATCAACAAAAAGAAAAAAAAGAATCAAGGTATGAAACCTCTCTTAACCTTTCTAAAGAACCGTGTATGTTCTGGGTTTTATCCTTGATTAAAACAGACATGCCATACATGCTCCAGAGAAAAGTACATACACTCAGCTGACCTTCTAACTCTTTGGTTCAAAAGGATAATATCTTGACATTAACCACTGAAATATAAAAGCAACAGCAAGAACCCATTGTCACTTTAACATGATTTTCAGCTAAGACAAGTTTGGCTGGCTGAGACCAAACTACAAAAAGGCACCTCTTCCTGCAACACGAGTGTTGATGGCTCTGAGATTCTTCACTATTACAATAGTAAACTAAATTCTGCTATGAATGACTGGGACACTGCCAGTTTGAAGATAGGACTGTGAAAGCATCCTAAGGAGTAGTGATCATTAGAACAGAAATAAAAATATTTCTAATTTTGTGTTGTTTGAAAATAGAATTTATTTTCTATTTTAAGACCTTTTATGTTATTTCATACAAACTCAGATTTTACAAAGAAAGAGGGGATTTTAAGCATACCCTTAGCCTGGCTACATTCAGAAGCGCTGGAACCATGATTCCACTACTACCAGACATCCAGGCTACTTTCCAGATCAAACAGGTAGTTACAGATTTACATTAGCATCCTCAGGTAGAGTGAGTTGAAGATTCAGGAAAGAAAAAGCAGGTTTGAACAACATCTGCAGTTTTGGTACCCTGAAGGTCAGATTGGCGGTCAGAGAGATTAAGAGCCTCATTTTATCCAGAGGGCAAAACCAGCACAGACAGCAGTGCTGGAAGCTTTCCGTGTTGTCCTACCCTTCAGAAAATACAGAAACAATTTTGAACATTGCTTATTAATTCCAGTAGATTCCAACTCCATCTTCTCCCCTCACTGATAGATCTTGAGCACCCAATATAACATCCCAAATAGTAATAGTAATAACAATAGTAATAACAATAGTAATAACAATAGTAATAACAATAGTGTATTTTTCATTTCTAAAGCACCATAAAGAGTAGTAAATCATGGAATGGTACTGCTATTCCTGAACACAATGTCTTTGTCTTTTCTGTCTTGAGAATCTCCTCTTAGTTAAAAGTAGGTAAGCGACTGAGCAAGGAAGACACAGGATTTACTATCAATCAAAGCATTAAGAGAAATTTTGGTGACTGTTTCAGAGGTATAAAACCTTTGCCTGAAATGTTTGGCATCTTCAGAACAGCTGTACTATAAGACTTTCCTTTGTCTGCATGACCCTTTGTTTTTAAAAAGGGGCAAGAAAGACTTTGCTAAAGATAGTACAACAGTTAAATCTCTGTTGTAATCAGTGTGCTGTATTTCAGTATTTCTGTATGAAGAAATATTTCATTATTCCTAGAAAATGGCTCCAAGAAATCTAAGGAGCACAGTGAGGTTTAACTGGCTCTTTAGTCACTGGATTTAGCTGTGGATGTCATGTGAACAGAGTTGTTCTCTTTTCTAGCTCCAGAAGTTTCTAGCTCTGACTAGGTAAAGCAGCTATAAATGAGATCTGGAGGCCAACCAAATTTAGTGGAGCCCAGATTTTGTCCCATAAAAAGATGACCAGGGTATCTATATATTTTCACATCATTCAGGAACAAGAGAATCAAGATTAAGTGAAGAAAGAAGTGACCATTTTTAACCCTAGTTAAGGCTTCATTTCATCTAGTCTATAGTGGTAGGATGAAATGATCAGATACTTCTCCAGTTAGCATGCCATTCAAGTGTTCACATGCCATTTCATTTTGAGGAAAGTGGGTGAATAAAGGTATGACTCACATACAAATGGACTGCCTCTTTTCAAGAGTTTCCCCTTCTGGTACTGATTAACCTAAAGGTGGCTCCAAATGAAGGTATAGATTTCTCAAAGGCATTGCCAAAAGCCTCATGTAAAGCTCACAGATGTGAAAGTTGTCTGGCACCTAATGACATTTGATCCACACAATCCATAATGGATTTTATCAGCACTTTTGAATATGCAGAAATGCAGTATGTAACTGATCTCACATTTAATTCCTACCAACTTGTCTGCCTAAGCTAATAAAAACAAAACTTGGAAACCAGAGTCGGCGTGCCAGGACAGCAGCAAGCTGTGTAGCTTTGCAGTTTTTATTTTTACTTGTAGTGAGTTTACAGAATAATTACTCCAGGGTTTAAGAGAGTCACTGAGGTATGGATGAAATTTTGCCAAGCTTTAGGTTATACAAAAAGAACAATTTGGTTATAGTTTAGAAAGTGAACAGACCAAAGAGGATGTTGTTTACTGGAAGCTTCAATAATTTCATTCTTTAATACTCTCTTCGCTATTGGTAGAAACAGAACTACATAAAGCTACATTTATGGACACTGGCTGTTTGCTGAAGATCTAACAGTTCCTTCAAATCCTGGCCTGTTATCATATTGTTGCATTTTTTATATTAAACTACAATTACCCTCTTTTAGTGGTTCAGTTACATTAATTTCTAGTTAACATTAGTGTTTGTCTACAGCAGATACACTTAAAACAGCTGTAGTTCCTTTTGGAGCTGTACTATTATTGAGACCATATGGCCATTATGCTGGTGGTGTTTCCTCTTTTGTCCTCTCCTCTTGACAAAATAATTTATCTTTAATGTGCTAACACTCTTCAGAGCTGGCCTGAATTGGTTTATTTTTATCCCCCGAGATGCTAACAGCCTCACAAATAATAAAAGTCAAGGGAAAAGAGCATGGGTGTTACAAAGGTAAAACCTCAACAAAGTTCTCCACCCACCTCTCTTTTTTTCTTCATTAATATCAAGACTACAGCACAGTTTGAAAATAAACAATGCAAGCATGTTATATGTCATACACGTTTGTCTGCTGTTACACTTCCACTTTTCAGTGCTATAGTGATTCCAAGCAACAGGCAATGCTTAGAAAGCCATTATCTGTCAGAGTCACCAATTTCCAAAATTCAGTTTTTGTTGTTTAACCTGCCCCCGTTGAAGGATTTGCTAATAAGGGTATGCAAGTAATATGCAGGAATTAAATTCACTGAACTCCACAACTAAGCTCTATATGACCACACAGTCTAAAAAATTTAACTATCTGATATGGGGGCGGGAAGGGGAAAAGCAGCTTTATGGATATCAGAGAGCTGAAGGTGGGAGTTTGCTTGGGTCTTTGCTGCAGAAGGACAGAATTAACATACAGTTTAATTTCTTTACAGAGTGCAACTCTGCATCGCTTTTTCTAAACAATCTTAGTTAAATTTTAATGTCCTGTTTGCCAGTGGTTTGACTATATATTAGGGCTAATATATTAAGAAATATATATTACATGAGAATAAGAAATTTATTGAAGGAGAATTATAGAATAAGACCAGCTATCCAAAGTCTATGACAGAAAAAAAACTCAGATCTTCTAAAATTAACAGGAGAAGCATATACACAACTGTTAAATTTCTAACTGTTTTAAAAAGAGTTGTATATTGCTGATAAAAAGTGCAGTTTAAGAAGTCTTGGGTGACATGCAGAAGAGATTTGGCATGTGACAGTAGCTCAGTGGTGCAGCCAAGCATCTTACATCTGCCCTGGAATGGTCCTCTCTGGAATGAGAGCATAGTGCCATGCCACAAAAAACAGCAAAAGTTGGTTTTCCTAGTAAGAAAGAAGGGGGGGAGGCGGGGGGGGGGGAAGAATAGAAAGAAAAAGGGGGGGAAGCTTGTTTTATTTTGGGCTAACATGAAAAAGAATGCCATATGCCTCCTGTTGTTAGGAAGCAGGGTCTTCTACCAAGGACTCCTCTGTGCTGTGGTCTTGCCAGTGTGTTCTTGACATAAAACACATTTCTCAGTTTTACGTCTGGGAAGAGCAACCTGGCAGCAGCATTCTTCATTTTGAGCACAGGCCATTCTTTTAACCCTTGGTCTGATGCTTCTTCCAGAGCTTTCATAGACACGTTTCTATTCATATTTCATTCATGCCAAATTTAATATTTCTTACAAATCTCTACAGCTAGAGATAAGAACATGGTCAGACAATCAGCGAAGACTGACTCCAGAAATATTTTGCACGTTGACCTAAATTTGAAATGAACCAGTTGATAACACACACAAGCAATTCACAGTCTCTCCAAGCACAGTCCCACAACTCATGTCTACCTCAGCTTATGCCAGGGTTGAAGATCGATAAGCTTAGTAACCCATATGCCCAGGCAGACTACTTTGCAGAGAGTAAGACTCTTGTGTCCAGATCTACCCTGGGCTAGAAAGGGGCATCTGCAGCTCCCAAAGCAACAACAAACTGCTGTGTAGTTGGTACAAAGAGAGCACCAGAGTGGACGCAGGCTAAGGCAGGCTAAAATAGTGGAGGAAGGAGTGTCTATTCCTCCTGAACACAAAAAGGAAGATATTATAATCGAGCACACAAGCATCTGGCAGATGCAAACCAGAACCTAGCAATGCTTGCTTTTTAATCCATTTCTCTGCAGGAAGAATAAATAAAACATGTCTAACTCTATTTGCCCACAGTACCTCCACTGAAGTTTCTGGGTCGCTATCCAAAAGCCTTTGATTCCAGACACTGTGGTCTCCTGCACATGGCTTTCTGTGGCCTATTACCGTAGCTCGGTGCCATCGTCATTAGGCAGTCGGTTCAAAGCCAGAACAGGACCCTTCATGCAAATATGAATGGTGAGAACTTGAATGCTCTGAGCGAGAACAGCCTCTCCCAGAGGGGTGCAAGACTGAACCAAATGACTAAGTCAACACAGAAGACCAAAGCAATAAACAGTTGTTTGAGGTGAGGTTTTAAACACTAAACCTACAAATTTGTAAATTAGGACCAAAATGGCAGGCTTGCAGGTTTTTTTTAAGAGGCACAGTCACAAAGTCACATGATTTTTTGGTTGGTTGTGATGATCATCTTGTTTCAGCATTGTTGCTATATACCCAAAAGTAGTGCCACTTTTTTCAGAACCGTATTTAGCAATTCCCAATTAGAGAAATTCACCTGACATTTCTAAGCTTTCCTTTATTTAAAAAACAACCAATCAACCACACAAAAAAACCACCACCAAAACAAACCCCCAAAAAAACATAAACAGAAACACATAGATAAGATCAGGAATAATGATGTATTTTTAGGTATCATTCTTCATGCTGCATCAGTACAGATTAATTTGGATCAAAGACAAAAGACAATGGAAAACTAAAGGACAAAAAGGGAACTTAAAGAAAAGCTAGCTGGCATGCAAGTTTCCTTCCTTCTGTACTGAAATATGGACTTGCTTGACTCCTCTTCTGAAAGCCAGTTGCACACACTGATAATTGCTTTGTCCTTTTAGTTGTATCTGGCAAAACCCCATATTCATTGAGTAAACTTCAGCAATAAACTTGACAAAGCATTTTTTCAATGAACTATCAACATAAAGAATATGGAGCAGTGAAACAGGCAACTCATCTGATTTTGCACAGCACATTTTCTTCCCTCCTGTACATTTGATTAATGTGCTTCTCCTGCTTGATTTCTCTCTCTGCAGCATGGTTGCTGCTGGATTCCTTACCATCCTGCTTACTTAATGACACTGGGACATTTCCTACAGCTCTCCAGGAATTTCACAACTGTAGGAAGAATATTAACTTGCCATGACTCATCATAATATTTTTTACAGCAGGCATCACTATCTTAGCTGAAGTACAAGACAACCTCAGACCTAACAAAATTCTCACTTCTAGGTTGAGAGAAAAGAAGCAACATGGTGTATTAGAAAATATTAGTTTCTTTAACTGTGGAACAGTATAAACCCCCCACCACCACCTTAATTCCCAATCTGGATTGAGTCCACCTCTACTTGACAGCCACATACACAGACCTACAGTCCCTCTAGTTCCAGACAGTCTTGGTGGGAAGCAAAACAGCAGCAAACCCTCACCCATCATTTTTAAAGAGGAAAAAAAAAAAAAAAAAAGGAAAAAAAAAAAAAAAGAAAAATCAAAGTAAACCACCAATAGTTGAGACAGCCCTTCACCCCCTTCTCCAACATGGCCTGAACTCAATGGCCCCTCAAAGTGGGAACAAGTGACCACACTACCCTCCTCCCTTGTTTTAGCCCACTCACCAGGCTTTGCCTGGATGCACCAGTCATCATCCAAGGGAGTGTCAAATTGTCAGCCTGGTACCACAGCTCACTACCCTGTGCAGGCACAGGCTCTCCATGCAGCCCATTGACCCAAAAGGCCTTACCACCACAATCACCACCACTACCTGATACCATCTCCATCACCACAGCTGCCAGAGGTGGAGGCTGATGAGGCCCCAACCATACCCTGCTATAGGGCACAAAACCATCACATTTTACCAGAAGACTTGGATCAATCCTTTCAGTCCCAGAGCTCTGGATTTTTGGAATTAGGCTGTTTTTCAGAAGCAGCTTTACTCCTTAGGCTAGTACCCAGGGAACTCTCCCCAACTGGAGACTCACCAAACTGACTGCCAACCTCTGCCCCCAGAGTTACCTCTCCATCACCTTGCTTTATGTGGGCAGTGGGTCAGCAATAGGGCTCAGCTGTGTAGGACTAACTAGCTTGCACCTGAGCTCCAGGGCTTTTTTGTCTGCTCACCTCCTTGATTTGCCACACACCACTTCAGTTTCAGGCAGGAGAAGTAAAGGTCCTACCTTGATAGCCTGACCTGTTGCCCCATAGTTCATCTGCTCTTTAGGGATGCATGAACTCATCCTCTCCAGCTAAAGAAATTCAATCTCCCAGAGAGCTGCTGGGTAAGGGCTATTGTGTAAAAGGGGGCAGGAACAAAACCCACCTCAGCCTTCTCTGACTGCACAGTAAATGGTCCTGCTAAGTGCTTCGGGAGGAAAAAACCTCAGTAACACATTAGATCAAGGACTGGGAAGAAGCATGTCTCAGAATCCTCAGATAAATCTTGAATGTAACAGTTGCCTCTATTTTCAGCATTTGCATTTTTAAAACTGGATCTAGACACGAGGATTCAATGGCGACCTGAAGGAAACTGCAACTTATGTGCTAGCAAACCCTGGTGCTTTCTATCAGATGGCAGAAGAGAGCTCAGTTGCTCCTCAGCCTCCCTGACACATCCTCTGCATCATTAGCAGAGTCGCATCCAGCCTCGCTAACTGTGGGCAGGCTGAGGGCACTAACCTTAGCCCCTCTCTGATGACCTGAGAAATTTCCTTGGCTGCTTTGTTGCTCTAGGGCCTCAATAATATGCATAGGGTTCTGGGTCCCTATCTGGGGACCATATGCTGGAAAATTAGGTTTTATATTGACTATTTTTAGGTACATAAATTCTTTATTGGTCCTAAATCTCAGAGCTACACTGAATGAAGGCATCAATTATTAAGTATCACCTCAGTAATTAGCCTTTCATGTTAGCTGAAGAGCTTAGCATTCCCTCATTTGATCGGAGGTCTCTGTCTCTTCTTATTTTCTGTCATTTCAGATATTTTTATGTCAAGCCTGATCTTTTAAACTTGAGGGCTTATGAATTAGAAGGAAAATGTTCTGTAATGTAATAAAAGTGAGGGCTAGAAGTTATTCTAATGCATGTTAATTAACTCTATTTTATTCTAAAAAAAAAAAAAACCAAAACAGCAGTTGATAGGCGCTTTTACACACAGTAAGAATTCATCTGCGTGGAGGTCACTCAAAAATGAGGCAAGACAAAATGGATCAATCCCACCACATAATATTCCACCCTCATCTCTTATGCTTATGTCATCTCCATGTGATTTGCAAAGCAAAATTTAGGCATATTGTGCCCTTTCTCTTGTGGAGCTTACATGCATAAAGATTGCCTTAGAAAGTGTTCTTTTGGTGTTTGTTTGGGCTTTTTTTCCTTTTAGACAAGAGATACCATGACCTTTGTTTTCCTCTAGTGGCTTGAAGGCTGTGACAAGATCTTCAGACAACCTGACTAGTGACATTGCAGAAGGATGAAGATGAAGCTGAGTTCCTCCTCTTCATCCACTTCTTTTTCCTAGCTTGATTTATCAAAAAAAAACAATCAAAAAAATCCAGTTATAACCTCATCTGTCAGCCTGTCTGTCCTTCTACATATGGAATAAACTGAGACTGACAAAGACGGGACAGGCACTCCCTTGGGTGGAAGAAGCAGAAGGTTTGGCTGCTCTCAGATTGGGGAATGTCAAAGGGACCATTGAGGTAGCTCTTCCCTCACCTCCATGCAGATCAGCACACACGGTGTCAAGCACACACACTAACGCTTGTTCAGAAAGCAAAATTGCTGGGCTGGGAAGTTACTCAACACCAAGAAAATCTCTCACAGGCTTAGGTGACTTGAAGTGCCACAGTGATGTGACTATTCTACTTCCAGCTTGAGTCAATATTTGTCACTCCAATACATAGGATGCATCTTTCTAATGAAGGGACAATAGAAGAGGTCTGAAGGGAGCATGAGTTGCACATCTTAGGCCAGCTGTAAGCAGCTCTAATTCAGCGCACCTCATCACCCTAGGATCAGCTGTAAAAGATGCCCATAGCAGCTTTTTCCCCTTCTGCCACTCAGCTACACTGACAGTGAGCTGAGGTGGCTGCAGACCCCAACAGACCTGAAAGTGACTTGATTTTGTAGCTTCAAGTGCTAAGATGAATGAACATTCAGGCATATTAGCAACGTCATTACAGTTAATTGCACTTGTATTAAGCTCCCACTCACTGCATAAATTGTGCTTCTGCAAATACTAAGACTTCTGGTTGATTTAAAGCAAACCCTTTCCTGCAATGTCCTTGCTCTCCCACTTTTTTCTAAAGACAATGTTACGCTGTGGGTTATTGGAGCAGAAGCATTTGTGATATTTATATGTGAGGTTCAACTGTACAAGCAAATGAGAAGAAACTACAAGACAAGACTTCCCCCCAGCTGCATTCAGAAACTAGAAAGGCATAGTTTTAAGAACAGCGTCAAAAAAATGGTTGGAAAGGCACTTCAGCAACACAGTTCATCCAAACTTTAGAAGCCTAGAGAGGCACACAGCACTGAAATTATCTCTGCAAACATTGTATTCCTATTTTCATGCCCAATCCTTCAGTTCCTTTGGGTAGAAACTATCCTCTTTTACCCTACTCCGAGAGGAGACTGGGTGACAGAGTTAATCAAAGAGATACAGAGATGAGACTATGGCCTGATATTCTGCCCAGATGGAAGGACATCCCTTTAATAGCCTTCTCATAGGAAGCAGAGTTATTTACATTGCCTTTAGTCACAGTTTATTTGACATAAAAAGCAGGATTCTGCCTCCTAGGCTTTTGATTCTTTGTAGCAGTACTCAAAGCAAAGCTCTCCTTTTATATTTTCTCTTGTATATTTTTCATTTCAGGTACCTGCTACTGGACTCAGATTTTTCATGAGTAACACCTCTGAAGCACTCCAGCAATCTGGCTACCTCATTTATCAAAGCAGCTTCACGTCTAGTGTTTTACTGTGGATTTGGCAGCATAGCCTTCAGTAAAGTAATAATTGCTGTCATTTCCCATGAAAGGAATATGGAAGTAACCATTGTTACAGCTTGAAGCGTAGGTCCAAAGTCTATTCCACTTTATATGCTTTCCAAGAGTCTGTACTCTAAGGGTTGCCTATCTTTTAGAACAATTGTGACGTTTAATGAGTACTGCTTTACAGCCTAACACTACAAAGTTTCAGTGAGCCAGCAGTTCTGTCTGGGGAGAAGGCCAGACTCCAAGTGCTGGCTTTGATTTTACATGCCTGTCATGATAGTGACTTGACAGATGTTTAGAGCGCTCTCAAATAAACATGACAAACAAAATTAACACATTATCTGTGGTTTCCATACTTTTCACTATGGCGATCCTTTTTATTTAATACATAGCCACAAATCATTCCCAGTAAACTGCATTGGTTAAGAATTAAAGTGTCATCCTAATTCGACAAACACACAGCAATTTTTTAACATCCCAATTCAGAAAGATTTCTTCTGTGCACAACATTTTTTCCTTTCTTCAGAATCACCCTGCACTTCACTAGATATCCGAGGTGATAAACTAACCGGTGGCCAAGATAACCACAGAATACAAGAAGTTCCTGGTAGTCTACATGATTGGGGTATTCAAGATGACTCATTTTCCTTGCCACAAGAAAGAAATTAGGCATTTTGGTATCCAACCCAGTGAAAAGATGCAACTGTTTGATGACATTGTGAATCTGCACTACTATAATACCAACAGAGAACCCCACTTCACATGGCAAAGAGTACCACAGAGAGTAAAGAGATGACCCTTGTCTCCAAAGGTTACAATCCCAAGACAAGAGAAAGTACAGGGATAGAGAAAGATGTGGAGTAGTTCAGCAAAATTGAAACAAAATGAGTGACCACAACAAATTTGCTCTGAGCACAACAGTAGCCAAGCAGTACTCCATCTTTTTACCACAGCAAAAGAGAATTTCTTAGAGTGATTGAAGAAAAGGAGATAGGATAAAATACTTGTAGACAGCTTCTCTCAAGCATGAGGGGAAGCATGTGCTGGCACTACCCTGCAGCAGTAAAAAGAAAACAAAATGCAATTCCAGAATGCTTTCTATGCTAGGTGTTCAAAATATTTTTTTTTCTCTTTACAGACACATCCTAACACAATTGTTACCTATACTAAAGAATCTCTGAATCAGCCACAAACTGGAATAAAGTACATAAACCTAACTGTCAGACTCCTCTCTAACTGCTGCACAACACAACAAATGTAAAGTAAAATTTTAAAAAAGAAAAAAAGAAAAAAAATGGCAGCATCATAGTGGTGGGATATTGCTGGAGAATACCGCGAAAAGAAGGAATTCTGCTGAACTGTTGGACTGATTTTGTTTGTAATGATTTTTCAAGCTAATGATTTTTAGTTCTGGCTTTTATTATCATCTGTAGGATGTCAGAGGAATATGAAGTCAGGTGTAAAGGACCTGACTTCGGGGTACCCTGATTTGTAATGCTCTGGACTTGCATTAAGGATCACTTGGTTCAGATATAGCTCAAATACAGACTGACCATCAAAAGCTTCTGAGATAATTACTATCCCAAGAATTGCCATTGCTACTTTGAATTCATTTTTACTTTATTCATCTCAGATAGGATAAGATTTAGTGGAGGCTCACAGGCAGTTTCAAACCCAAGCTGTATATCTGCAGAGATGAGATAGTTAGCACTTCAATTGTCAAGCTACTTCTCTCTCACAGCTCCCAAATAGCACGGTGGAGCAAAAAAACACTTGAAAACTTGATGCAATCACCGCAGCTGCCCCCAGATCCTTTCAGGTCAGTATCCCCTGTCTTTCTGTTCTTCCAACTGGCTTCAAAGATCTTATTGCTGCAAAATTACCAAACTGACAGGCAGACAAGCTGGCAGAGATAGGAAAACAGCTTTGCTTTGGTTGCATGCAATTCCAACAGCTGTCTTAGGCACTGCAGGAAAGGGCAACCCATGGAGGTCTGCACATGATTGTGTTGCCCTCATCATACATCATGTCACGCCACAATCTCCACAGCACCATATTGTTTTCAAAATTTCTGACATATTAATTCTGAAAACATTAATCAGAGGCTTAGTCCTTCTTTACCATTTCTTATGTATTTTTTTAATAAATAACCCTTTCCACCTGCATTGGAGATTGTTTTATTAATTTCTAATAGGACCAGAAATGTGCAAACCAGAGACGTACAGCACAGAATTTTGATTCAATGAGTTACATTTGTTATGCAAGATGCCACTAAAAAAAACCATTAAAATGTATGAAGTCATTTAACTATAGCCTACAGACATAGACAGAAATTTAAAAAAAGAATGAAAGGAAGATACCCTGACTTATCTTTGTAGCTAGTTATGCATTTCTGCATTCTGTTTTTCTGTATGGAGTAACTGGCTTTGGATTTGTAATGAAAAGGATGAAGGGCTTATGGCATGCTCTGTAGTTAAGGGCTCTACATATTCTCCATTGTTATCCTTTACTCTTGGAGCAGTAGGCTCTGTTAAAGGACAGTAAGTATGGAACAACTTTATTGAGGTTAGCAGAGTTAAACTGATGTGAAATGCAGCCTTTCTGTGCTGACAATAAAAATTAATTTCAGTTCTAAACCTGGTTTCCATGATCACCAACCAGCAGCAAGAATTTAGAGGAGTTTTCTTTTTACTAATTTTCAAGGAATTGTTTTCTTATATTTTCAGTCCACACAAGTAGAAACCACTTCTAGTGCTAGTTCTGTACAAAGTCTTGCTCATTAAAAGACAGGCCAAGCACAAAAGCATCATGCAGCTGCAGTGATAAAAAAACCCTGCAGCCTCTGCTCTGGTCTTGATAGAGCAAATAGGAATCCTTTTTTTCAAAACCTTTTCTTTACGTAAAACAATGTTTTAAGGGCTTCACATTGGAAAAARTGAATTTCACCTAGCATTCAGCTATGGAGTGCCTGTTCCCAAAGGCTGGTCCTGTTCTACACATGCCAAACCCATCTCTTCTTAGTCCACCTGTGCAGTACAAGCAAGAGAAAAAGTTTCTTCCTTTTCAAGCTATCCCATCATCGTTAGTCAACCAGCACCCAGAAAGGTGTAATACATTTATAGCTGGGGCTCCTTCAGAGCTTGCAAAAGCATTGCAGAAGAGCAAGAGTACACTGATATAATGCAGGCTGTACTCTGAATCTCTTCTGACAGTCTCTAAGGACACTGAGAAATGAAAAGGTCTTTGTGCCTGTACCACCTCCACTATAAAGCGCACAATGGTACATGACATGTTACTCCCACTTTCACTTTTCACAGTGGAGCCTAATTTTTTATCTGCCGTTTTGCTACAATCCACTAAGGTATTCTCTGTTAAAACAGCATTCAGACTTTGTGACTTTTCACTCGGTAGTTCAGAAGGGCCTAGACTACGACTCTTGGGCTATTACTCTGTCCAAATGTGCAATACAGTGCCTTTAAATCTGTAAAATTCCCTCTCTTCTGCTACATAACAAGCAAGGGTGACAAATTATTCTAAATGCTCTATAAATTACAGAGAAGGGTATGCTAAGTGTGGCTGCGCTACTTAAAGCAGAACCTCTCTTAATCATGTTTACCGCCAGATCTACTGGACCTTGAATCAGGGATTGCCCGCTGCAGTGATGCACTCTACCTTGTGTGGGCACATCTTATATTTGCCCCTTTCAGACTATTAACTTTAATACTCAGATATCCCTGTTGGGTTTGGCACTCAACTGTCAGGAAATTGGTAGAAAATACAGGGAAACTTTGGACAAGACCATGATCTTGGAAAAAAACTTTAAGAACAGCTTTCCATCACTCTAGTTTAGCATGCTTGAGTACATGAATACTGAATACTATAATCTTCGGAGAAAATGCAAAATCCATACAAAACAGGAGCCGATTTGTGATGGGTATAAAAGTCAGAATCAACAGTATAGCAATGTGTTCTCTCATGTTCCCATGAGAGAATTTTTAACAAATAGATTCAATATTTCTAGTCATCCAGTAAGGTTAGTCCCTGTCTCCCCTGAGCCAAACAAGACTAAAATACACTTACTGTGAAAGATGTATCTCTTCAGAAAAAAATCTCAGATCTCCCAGTTTAATTTGAAGGATCAAATTAACAGTGCAATAAAAAACAAACAAACAAACAAACTAAACTACTACTACTATCACTCAACTACTATTTAAGAAGTTACTTCAGGCTGCTGTTCATCTTCTGGAGAATATTGTTATTTATTACTAATGACAAATAGTACATTCCCATCAGGTTCTCTATTATATGCATATTATATGCCTTCTCTGGAGAATGAAGATCTGTGTGCATATAACTAGTCTTGAGAATTAGCTAGAATTAACAATTGAGTTAATAAAGTCAATCATTCTTAAGGAGTTTCTCACTGAGGACATTCATTTGCCAAAGTCATGCTAAAGATGTCTATATAAACACCCTTGTAACATTCCTAGTAAAAACAGTGCACCCAGAGCGTTTAATGAATACTACTATTAATAATTAGTAGCAGCAGAGACAGAACACCATGTATTATCCCTGTTTTAGTCACAAAGAACTCTAATATCAAAAGCCTGGTCATAGTGTATTAATTAGAAACCATAGACAGCTGAGTTGCCTTCTCTGTAACTATCCGTCTACAGCATCTAGACCAGAAAACCAACTAAACATCCAGAAATAACTAAAACAGGCAATAAATAATATATTATTTATTATATCACCAGTGTAGATAGACTGCTATAATTCGTAAAAAGTTGTGAAGTCCATTGGTTTTCTAAGATACTGGTTTTAAATTGAGCTATATTGTCAAATCACTAAATTAACACGAAACAACAGTCAATGTACCAAAGTAGGTTTTTTAGTCAATTTAAGGTTATACAATGTTGATACATATTGAAGGCATGAATATATCTGGGTCCAGAATAAAAAGCTGTATAAGCTACTGTATCAGCTGTTACGTATAAAGGATAAAATGATGTTGCTCTACAATAAGTAATGTACCTGTTTATAAACTTGTTCAACATATTCTTCTGAAAGTTTGTGAAAGCATGATAAGCAATGGCCTAAAATTGAAATGTTCAAGTTTTCTAAGTACAATAAACCTATTACAATCGATTCTCACACAGGCTCTTTACAATTGTAACAATTTGGCAAAGCAGAGAATGCTCATTCAAATAAAAGAGCTAGCATTTTTAATATCTCTGTGTAGCTCAACAGCTTTTTTATTTCTGATAACAGTAAATCGGCATCTTCTCTATTTTTCCCAAGTGGAACACTTTGTTCGCAGTAAGGTTACGTTGTTCATTTAAATCCGCAGGGCAACACAAACAAAAAAATCTTATTCATGTTTCTATGACAAAATAATTACTTTAATTCCGACAAATTCATGTAAAATGTATATTTTTCTTAATATATAAAATCCTTTCCTTTCAAACAGTTCTGCAAGGTAGGAAAGAAAAGGTAATTACTGCATAACTGTATGACAGCAATTTATTAGAAATATTACTGCTGTATTTCGACACTATGTGTAGTTTCCCTGACAGGAAAATTTCCTTCCCAGGAAGTAAAATTATATACATATATAATTATATACAGGAAGTAAAATTATATACATATATAGACTTGTGATGAGCATGTAGGGTTGACCATTTCTTTTTCCATGGGGCGTGTGGTATTCCTATTTAGAGACCATTGGTGTAGAAATAATGCTGGAGGAGCAAGAACTCAAAACAAAGATACAGACCAGATTTTCTCCCACCTGCTGTCCTGGTCTTACGGGTTTGCTTAGTGACCTAAGGAAGGTCCATTCCAGTTCAAGGGTGGTCCCTTTAGAGGTTTAGCACTTCTGAGGGTTTCTATGTTACCCTCCAGCTTTCATCCTGTTGTATTAAAAAAAAAATTCAGGAAGAGATGAAGAGAGGAAGGCACGGCTAGGATGTTCATGAGATTCAGCCAGCTTCTGGGTTTGACCCTTCCAGGCTGTTCGCAGCTCAGATGGTAGCACCTCAAGGCTGACTAAATATTGGAAAAGGAGGACAGGCAGCCTGGAGCTACAAAACATGGAGGGGATGCCAAAGCAAGCTCTTCCCCTGGTACTCAAGCAAGAATGGGGCATGGAACAAATTCTCTACGACTCAGAGTCTCCCTGCCAGTCATGCAAGGCTATCCAAAAATTGAGGCTTTAACCAACATAGACACTTTGGACACTTGACCAGATGTAGTACCCCAGAGAATGCAGAAGAAAGGCAGGATTATCACAGGCAACAGCACATGATACAGATTATCTCTAGCTACATCTCTAACAGATTTCAGATCATTTTTATTAATGTAATGTTTCCTCTAGCATTGAGAAATAAATTATTTTGTTAGGTGGCACGTGCCTTTACAGATTCTTATGTGCTAGAACTTGTCTCTCATCCAAAATGTCTTGCCTATGTCTTTTTTTTATGGTGTTTGTTTGGCAGTACAAGAGAAAACAACCCTCTACCAAACTGAAATACCATTTTCACAAGCTTGCTTAAGTAGCAAGTATCCTAATGGTCTGGAAATGTCTCCATGTGTGTGTGAGAGGAAGGAGGTTACAAGTGGAATCTCATTAAGTCCTAACTCATGCTTTTGTAGCTCCATATTTGGAAGGGAAAAGTGAGCTATGCAAGATTTCCAGAGGCAAGAAAGACACAGGTTTTAATACAAAAGTCTGCTCTTATAGAAATAAAAAGAAAAACCGTTATAGAGTTCATCAAGTTTTATAAATTCACTTAGCCATCCTCAGCATTTGTGATCTATCACTGTATGTGGAGAGGGAGAAAAAGATTTTCCAATAATATTAAGGGTACTAGACACATTTGGATCATAATAATTCTACCTGCTTATACCATCTGGACTGTTGCATCTTTTCTTCTTCTTCAGTTATTAAACTTCCAAATAAAGGATTTTATTTGTCAATGCTTTGTTCCAAACAGGCAAATCTAGTCTAATTTATTTTGATAAAGTAGGATAATTTAGATCTGTTACAAAAGTGAAAAAAGAAACAATATCTTTTATATATAAATTAACAGGGGTCCTTTTCCCAGGGATCATATACAAAATCAAGGTAAATAAATGCTGAATGGATGTAACAAATATTCATACTAAGATCTCAAACATTGTCACAGGATCTCAAAACAGTGTACTCTTTTCAGGAGATCCTGAGATGACCAAAAGTTTCTTTAAAATTAAAGAAACCACACAGACACTCACTTCCATAGGTTGGTAAATGGAAACAAACCAGTTAGAATGATCCAAGGGTTTAAACTAAGATATCACGTCTCTGAGTGTCAAAGACAATAAACCTTAAACATTACCAGTCCCTTTCTGAAAATCGGGTCCAAAAGGCACTGAGACACCTCCCACACAAATCGGATTGGAACGATGTGAGAGAACAGTCCTCCTCACTTACCACCGCACAGTTGCAGGCTATCATTCCCTTGGCCAAGACCCAATTAAAGAGTCCATTGTAAAATATTCACTGCGGAAATGACTGCTCTGGCGTGCAAAGGCTACTGCCCTCAGAGCCACTTGCTCACACGCTTCTGCAGAAGGTTACCTACCACCAGCGCGGGAGAACTGGCAGGGCAGCAGGTCAGAGCTCCCCGCACCTCCCTCCGTGCAAAGACGGGGAGCAATTACCACCAGCTCTGCAGCAGACGACAGAAGAAACTCCAGCCTGCCAAGTTTTTGAAACAAAATAGCAATAAACACAGTTTAAGGTACAGCAACCAAAGAGCATTCTTTTTAATATCAAGAAAAAAATAATTTCCGTGCTGGGTGAGTCAAGCCTTTATTGCTAAACCAGCTTAAATTAAAACAACTGGCAAACTGCTATACTCTGTAACCAATGAAAGCACAAAAATCAGTTTCACAAATTATTTCTTAGCATTCCAGTTGTAGCAAGCAGGAGATTCAGAGAAGCTTATTTTAATTAAAAACTTTATTTTTCATTACAATTCACAGTTTATACATGGCAAGACGAACCCTCGCCATGTGGACATTCAGAACACTGTGCTGGGGAGACAAGGGTCTTCGTTATAAGAGCATTGCTCGGTGCTGTGTCATGGAACCTCCTTAGCTTTAAAAGCGTACTCTCTGTAAATGTTAATTGACTGATATTTACACTGAATTGACTGAATTTACATATTAACTTATATTTATTAGAAAACAAGCTAAGCATCCAAAAAACATTAACATTCATATCTTGCATGTTATCTAATGGTCAGAGATGCTGTAAGATTTGCCACTTGAATCATGCCCAATCAGCAAAGTCCTATTCTTTTTTAATTTACACAGAGCCTAAATTATTCTTTAAGGCCTGTTCTAGTCATTTTATGTACAGCCAGGTTACAATAGACTAACATAAGAAAAAAATGCAAAATTATCCATTCCACCCTGCATTTCTTCTGAATCTTGTGTACACCTATAAGCAAAACAGAAGATGCAAAATTAAAGTTAACATGTTTTCTTAAAACCAATACAGAAAACCCATAGTCTGGTTTAGATCTGCTGCTCGTCAGCCTATCCTGTCTGAACAATCATCGGTATTCAGATTGTGCTATTTATCAGCTCTTCTTCTGCACTTATATTCAGAGCCATCTCTATTTGAAATGTAGAAAGTCACAGTGATACCAGTTTCAGTTGCATTCCCACATTAGTCACAGCTCCGGCAGAGGCAGCCACTGTACAGCGTGACATTCAGGAAAGCACTCCAGCAGGATTCCTGGGTAAAATATCATATGGCGTCTGGTGAGACTTGACTTAAAGAGGAAGTTAAGAATCCTTTTCATAGAGCAAATATCTGGCAGAAGGTTTATGCTTATTAAAAATCACTGTATTCTTCTGCATTGTTTTCTGGACGTGGTTATTAGAATACAGCAATTAAAAGCCTCTCCTGCCTGTCCTCAAAATAGTAATTTTTATTTGCCCTTGCCATCTACCAAATAATTTAGTGATAAACTGCGGATTTTTTTGGTACATCTGATGCAGAGAAAAAAACAACTGCTGAACACTGCTTGAAAAAATAAGACCCGAAGAGGGTCTGCAAATTCTACAAGTCAGTGCAAACAAGTATCAGCTGGACCTGAGTAAAACAAAATGCTTCTGGGGGACATGTTTGCAACTTCTGAAACTGCAGTGCCTTTAAATTTAGAGCTAAGAACATCATTTGATGATTGTTGAGTTTTGGCATTCATTCATGCTGGTTGGTATCTTCACGACAGACACCTTTAAAACACCATAGTTTCAAGAAGAATGAAATACACTTCTCATGCAAAAAAAAAAAAAAAAACAAAAAAAAAACCAACAAACAAACAGAAAACCATACAGGAACTGTAGAGGTTCTGGTTCTTCAAAAGATAAGGCACTGACAAAAATTTCTTAGGTAAAAGGCTGCATAAGAATTTCTTGCCATTTACAAATGTGTTGTAGTTCAGAAACGGTCCATTCCTAGGCTCAGTAAGGTAGACCCTGAAATTTTAAGGACTGATCCCTCAAAGCTACATTGTTACCATGAACAAGTGTGATTCATTCTTGAGGCCATATGGCACATTAGGAGAAGTGAAAAACAGTCTGGGCAGATAAAGGCAGAAGATGTTGCTTGTTCCAGCATCTTTCGATAACAGAAGTGCCATTCATCTTTGTGTCTTTGAAGAGATGCGATGGTAACTCTGGACTGTAGTTTCTGTGGAACTCATGCACACATATAAAATGCTATTAGCATTAATCATCGACAGGGTGGAGAATAAAAGGTATATGGCTAGTCTAAGCCAAGAGCTTCTCAAGGACTGGGATCCAAAGTCACGGCTATTTAATGTTTTCAATAACAGCTATCTCTTCTGCTGCACAGTGTGGTGTCAAACCATTCATGTAAATGCTGTCCGTCTTTGTTAGAGCTGGCAAGATGTCCTTCTCACTGGTGAGATGGTTGACTGACAGGGTTCTCTTGCAGGGAGTCAGGTCTTGATTATGATTGACGGCGAGTTCTGCGGAGAGCTTCCTTTTGATAGAGGTAGCCCGCTGGAACTTGTCATAGATCTCCACGCTCAGGCGCCTTCGAGTTTCTTTGAACTCCGCGGTGACATTGGCTGTCCACTCTGCAGCATGGGCTCTGAATTCCCCTACCTGCAGCAAAAAAGAGAAAAAAAAGGAAGCATTATGGGGCCAAGGACTTTAGACACTGTTTAGGCTCAAGAGCCAAGTGAGAGAGCAATGCTCTTTGGGCTGACAAAGAGCTGCTGCTGGCACAGATTTCTTATGCTGCAGACTCACTCTTTTATTGATAGCAACTAAACAAGAAGAAATGTTGCACTAGGCAAGAGTTAACAATGATTCTAAAAACACAATAAAAATCTTTTCTGCTAAATTTTCTTTAATTATAGGCAGTCAACAATATGGGGAAGCTGCAGAGCCCTGACAGCTGCACAGTACCCAGCTGGTCAGGGGACGCTGAAATCCCAGCAATCCAGGCTGTGTTGTGTATTGTTACTAGGGTGCAGGGTTATTTATGAGCACTTTTACTGTCTCTGGAAAGATCCCTGGGAGACTTGGCAAAGAATTTTCTAAATTTAGACAGGAAAGCTTTTTTAAAGGAAAACGTCAGCTGCTTGTATTCTCTTTTTTATGCTTGCTCAAATGTAGCAGCAATACAGCAGCAGTTTCAGTCATGTCAGCAACATGTCTGCTTACCACCCTGGCTCCGCCGAAGTGACATACTAAAAAGCAGCCCGCAGACAATAGCGGAGTGGGACTCCGGGAGCTGTTACGGATCGCACCCAAAGGGAACACAGCCTGCCAGTCGCCGCATGCGGCTGCCGTACAATTACCATACAGCTGGAGGGGGGTATTTCCCCTCCTACGCCCACATCTCCAGCCAGGTTGGCTGCGAGGTGCTAGTTTGTACCATCGCCACCACTGCACGAACATATGTATATCCCCTGCTGCCCACTCTGTTCCTGTGCTCTAACTCTATATGTCCTTTTATTGACAGCCTTGGCAAAGGCTGATCCACTTTCGCTAAAAACTACCATAATTCTTATCTCTTAAGATTTCTTTCCACCATTTCAGGGTTTCAGTACTAGGAAAGCTGGAGCGTTCCATGAGCCCAGGCTCTGAGGGTAGGGCTGAGGAGGGGGCAGGAAGGCAGCTGCTGGCACAGAATCCCAAGTTATCCTTATTTTTCCTCAGATATGGCATGAGGTAGACTGAGCGGCTCACCCAGATACTAGTCTGAGGTGAACTATGGCCTTGTAATTTATATGCTATTTATATTTTTGCTCTTGTATTTCAACCAAACCACTGTTACAATATTAAATAAGTTATATAGGTAATTAAAGAAGGCACCTTTCGAGATTATCTGATAACTGCAAAGGAAACAGATTGTTCCTCTTTAAATCTCTGCTTTGTAGGCAGTTTAATAGTTGGAAGGCATAGGACAGGGAAGATAGACTGTTGATAAATATAACTACAAAACAAGGCATTTCAGAAGAATTAACCCACTTAAATAAATTAGTCTAATTGGTACTGCTCAGTCCAGAATTTCAATCATTGGCAAGCAAGCTCAGACTTGGTGAGCATAGAAATAAAAAAAAATTAACACAGAAAAATATGGGGGTAAACCATCAGAAAGAAGTGGCCACAGGCTTATTCATGCTTTGCAGTGCAGTGGAAAACAGGAATATAATGAAGGTAAAAAATAATCAGCTCACCCAGGAGTGACAGGGTTTCAGGAAAACTTTCCCCCTCCAGAAACAAAACAAAAAGATCTCTTTACCCAGGGGTCATTTTATTATATTTGTCTCAGCTTCAGTGAATTACACAGATGACTAATGTGGACCCATTACGTATATTTGCTAAAACAAGGATTATTATCTGTAATACACAGAGGACTCACAGCTGAATGATTATTAGTATTTAAATTGTGCAATTAGGATCAGACACACTGCACTTCAGATCTGAAAATAATGACATCTGTAATGCTGAAACATTTCAGCTGCTACAATATTTTTATTTGTAGTAAACAAGTAATAAAAATATGATAAGCAGTATCAGTGCACACCCCGGGGCAGCTTTGCCCTTCTCTGAAGCTTTACTAAAGGCAGGCTGCTCGGGTTCTGGAGCATGCTTCTATCCAGGGGAGCAAAGAGCCAGTATACGGGTTCCTATTTTACCCTACACATTTGTACCCTTCACCAGCTGCGTAAGCATTTGCCAGACTAGTTATTTTGCTCAGGCACACACTCTGGCATTGCATGTGGTCACATTCAAGGGATGTTATCAGACTGGTAGCTTTAAAATTGTGTCTTGGCAACCTACTGGAAGCTACAAGCATCTTGAACTGTCTCCCCACCTGCTTTTTAACCCTCCTTTTACTAGTAGTTTCAGTTCCCACTTCTCTCATGTTTCCCAGCAAAGAAAAAACAGCTGGCCATGCTTCTGATGAAAGCAAGTCTACATAACCCCTAGGACAGGCTCAGAATTCCCTCAAGCAGCCCACCTCAGTGCATGCTGGTGATGGACCTCTCTTGCACAGGGCAAGCTGCTGTATTTTAACTCTTGTGCATGGAAGTTAGTCAGGAGAATTCTAAAATTGTTGTTAGGATATCTGATTACTAAATTCTAATTAGATWTCTTTTGGGAGGCAAGTTTATGCAAACAGCTGAAGAACATCATTAAATATGCTTTTGGAGATGGGCTTATGTTCCAATTAAGGTAATGTGGAACACGAACATGATGGCCTCAATCCTATCTTCCCATAGACCAGAGCTATGATGCTGCTTGGCACAATTTCAGTTTTATATTAAAATCATAGAAAAAAAATGAAAAAATGCAGTGCTATTGCTAAGCAGAATTGAAATGCATTAGTAGTAAAAGAGAGGTAACTGGCACAGCATGAGAAACTAGAAGTTCAGTGCTGTGTGAACTATGCATGCCCCAAATTACTGCTTTCAGTCCCTAGCTTTTGTGTGAACTGAAATGTACCCAAAAATGTTATCTCTTCAGAATAAAACTCTTAATTCCATATCACTTACGGACTCAAGCACAAAAAGTTGTAGGAAAAGAAATGTGCAGTTTTTAACTGCCAGTGAACATAAGCAACTTGCTCTTATAATTTGATCCCTCCTTTATCCATAGGGACATTTCTGTATATGTTCAGGTTCTTTCTGTCCTTAGGCTATGACATTTTATCATACCACATTACAGCTCCTCTTCATCTGGGGGCTGACAGCCACAAAATGTCTTATGCAAAGTGATTGAAATGCCAGTTGCCTATGCTGCTCAAAAAAAATCTTCACATACTACTGTAACAATTGTTTACTTTTCTCCAATTCTCTTGCCTCATTACAGCACACAGCTCTGTAGACTCTGCAGCTGGCATAGTTGGGGGCAATGTGACACGAGGACGAGGCCTCTTAGTCACAGAAATTATTGACAACTAAGTACTTTACATAAGGCTGAATGACACAAAATATTTCAAAAGTAATAGGAAAAACATGTCACAGTGATAGCACCTGACTCAGCCATGCAATAAGCAGCACTAATCTGGTGATGCTGCTCGCTCCTAACCTTCAGGGAATAGAGATGCCACCAATAACAGGGACACAGTCCCTAGCCCAGATCCAGGATTGACTTCCTCCACATCAAAATCCAAATTAGACTGCAAGGTGTTAGACATATTTCACAAGGAGCATCARCTCTAACCTATTAACATTGTACTTTGAACACCAACAGCTAGTAACTTTATTAGGTATTTATGAAGCAACACCTTACTGCCTTATGGGTCCAGGGAAGACAGGTCTCAATGACAAATTCTCAAGAAATATGGTAATGGCAACACAACTAAATATTCCACACAGCACACTTCACCACGAAAAACTAGATACTTTTCTATCAAATAAACAGCCAATTCCTTGCCCAGCACAGGTTGCCTGGCCTCCAGCTACCACTGCAGGTGGGCCTGGATATCCCATACATTCTGCATCATATCTGACAGCCCCATGGGGATGTCTCAAATACCACAGGTCATCTCTAGTAGCATCTCTAAATGTCTATGTTAAGGTGTCTCTGTCTACTTGTGGTGGAAATGTCACATTTACTCTATTAGGATATAACGAGGAATAGCCTCTGAACAATTTTGAAGCATGTCTACTCATTCCTGTTAAAGTCACTTTTGATCTTTTGGGGGTTTGTCTGTTTGCTTTTAACTATACATCAAAAAAATACCGCATGAACTTCCTGAATGACCAAACAGTTCCCAGGCTGTGCATGTGCATTATCACCAATATAATTTAAAGACAGACATACTGAATTTGACAGAGCTAGGAGAAAACATGGACATTAAGCAACCATTCCTTCACCTGTTCCTGCCAAAACCCATCTAAATTAATAATGACCTAAAACTGGCTCTCAGCCAGTATCACTGGCGAGACCAAAACTCTATTCATTTTCATCACCACCACCACCACGTTTTAGCTTTCTCACTGTCCAGCTGAGCTCCGTGCTTGGATAGAGGCCAACAGCATAACCCAGAATGTAAGTATGTCCAAGGGGATGCTACTGATAAAAGAAAAAAAAAAAAAAAAAAAAACATTTGAAGATACTGAAGCACCTGCTTCATTCTTCAGTACATTTACTCTAATTCCTTATACTTGTCAGGAGTTTAGGGATCTTTCTGGACACTCTGCTCACAACAGATATCCAAATAATTATACAAACAAAACTGCCCACCATGCAGGAAAACCACTCATCCTATTAAGTGTGGTCTGGACAGCACAAGCCATGTAGCCATAATCTTTACATGAGTAATCTGTACCTTGAATTAAGCCACATCGGTGGTCTAACAGAAAAAACACAAGCATAATTAAGGACATCCTTAAATAAACCAAAATGAATACACACATGTCTAACTTAACTTTGCCTTAGTTTTGCTCCTCTCTCTTTGGGAGATTCTTGAAAAATCCCAACATTACAGTATAACCAGTTAATCTACTTCTACTTACAGAGTGGGAAGAAAGATAGCCTGCTTGGACAGAACTCAGATATATGACATGAAAGTTATTATATATTTGGGAGGAGCTAAACCACTAAGTACCAAATAAGAAAAAAATTAACTTTATATATGCTATGCAAGAAAATGAAAATATCTATTTTTAAATAATGTGTGTAGCTTTTTCTTTCATAGCTGTACTTTATGTTGTTTCCTTTGGCATACAGGGCTCATACATTTTACAATGGCCATGTTAGTGCAAGCCAAAAAAATGAATTAAAGAGCAAATAGATGAGCTGGAGATATCTGACTGCATTTTAGGGGGAAAAAAAAAGTGGCCTTCCTTACAGATATTCTTAACACTCTAGATGTTCCTCAGTATATAATTTCTAACATTTATCCCTAATGCATTCTCCAAAGTTTCACAGTTTCATTTTTCCTCTCCAACGTACTTTTTCTGTTACTTAAATATAACACATCCAATTAACCTCTCCATGATATGCTAGTCAGACACAAAACTAGAAAGAGCATGTACATGTCACATTATCCAGGCAGCAGAGTAGAGTATATAACATTTTGTCTTAGCTTTCAAGAAACTCATCCAGCATTTGCAGAAATTGTTCTCAAAGACCCACTTAAAAAATGAAATTTAAAAAAATGTAGGTATGGAGAGGGTTGATGGGTTTAACAATGCAGCTGCTGGGTGGGTTGATTCCCTGCGTGGGTAGGAGGGTTTGTCTATCTGCCATCTCACTTTCCCGCAGTTCTGGGCAAGCATACACCACCTCTTCCCACCTGATCTACTGCTGGCCACAAATTTATGTTCACTACATCCGTTGTCTATAGGCTAGAGACGACTGGAGTGCAGAAGAGAAAAAGACAAGTTTCACAGACATTTTTATTGAAGCCTATGCGTTTCCTGTACGTTAAGGGAATCTCATTTATAGTCCAACTAAATAAATTCCCATCCCAATTGTCTGGCTTTTAGTATTTCTGCAATTATAACATTATTAGTAAGTACCCAAAGTGCTGTAATCTGTGGACTGTGCTCTACTTGTCCTTAAAGGTAAAGGGAAACAGTAACAAAATGCAACATAGAAATACCATAGGCACTAATCAGATACCTATGCTGAGCTTTCCCAGGTGTTTAACGATTATCTCTTACTCCTTCATTCTGTCAGGACCTCAGCTCTGTAGCAGAGAACTCTTCTACACCAGGTCTTTAAGCTACCAGACTTTAATTTCAAAATGAATGGCACAAATAAAGCAGTAACTGATCTCTTTTTTGGTTGCCCTGACTGGTATCATGTCCCTCTGTTTTTCAGGCAAATATTAGAGGAGAAAAGATTCTATTTTGTGAAATTGCCATCTTCTGGAGTAACATTTAAATTACATAGACAGTTGTATTTTTGTAGCCATGGTGGTCAGAAAAGTTTTGGGAACAATGCTCTCCCACTGGAAGTTGGACTATTCAGTCCTGTAATAAGTAATGTTTGTGAGTTCATTCTGGTGAGCAATGATTGTTTGGTTTCACCCACATAACTTCCATGATGCCTTGGATGAAATAAACCACATTCTCCAATGGGAATGCAGACAGCCCGTGAATTTTGATTATTTTTTTGTGGACAAACATCTATGGTGGCAGCTGCGGGAATACGTTTTGTGGAGATGTGACAGATGGCAGATGCAGAAATGGCCTTTTTGCCCTATCATGATCTGATTCAACAAAATAAAACAGGTAGCCTACAAAATAAATTAAAAAATCGTGTCTACAAAAACAGAACCAGATATACTAGCAGTCACCACATTTATTTTTTACCTCTTTTTTTCCAGAAATATAACACTCCTATGTTAGGTACCTCCTCAGAACAATTATTGAGTATTGCCCATCAGACACCTCTTTGCATAGAGCCGCATGTGTGTGTGTCTCAATACTGTACACAAGTTATTGGCCTGATTATCTCAGTCCCTAATGTTCTGCTTTATTAATAGCTTCCAAAGATAAAAAAAGATGCTGACATTTTCCTATCAAAATCAGCTGTTCTATTTAGTTGTCTCATCTACCTCAGAGAGCCATCCAACCCCTCTTTCAACCTGATGAGGGTAAATGACATCCACCTGTATTAACCACAAGAAGCTATTTAGGTTTACGTAAAGCTCTATCAGCTGTGCCTAAGGTGATTCAGGAGAACAGCATGTATTCTCTGTCTGCACTGTACAGCCAATGACTTTGCTGTGGCCAGAAATAGCAAACATTTTAAGAATTATACTAGAAGCATAGTGAAACCCAAACCACAGGCAGTTGAAAGACTGTCTCAACTTTCTCCGACAGGAAAGAGACGATGACTATTTCATAAACTCATTGGACTTTTTTAGCTTATAAAGATATGCTAAAGAAAACACAAAAAAAGGACTTTTAATTTTGACTTGGTACTGAGTAAGGAATGGCTATTGTAACTGCATGGTCAAGTCCCAGTAAAAACTATTTCTTAGCTTTCTAATGTCAATATCTGGAGTGATATTTGTATGAAATATTAAAGCTCCACTTTAGTCGTTCAACACTAGCATTACAACTGCACTCATCCCTTGTAAAGGAAAGTATTCCATAGTTTCTTTAGTCCTTTTTATCCATGACTGCAAAGCAGTTTCCTCACTGTCAACACACCTTCTTGAAGATGCAGAGGTATTCTGCTGAACTGGCTTTGTCTGGGGACTCGTCCACAAGACAGCTATATCAAATGCATACACACTCTGTATTACTAACGTGGTTTGGCGTCTTTTCCTAACAATATCCAAGCACTGAGATTAGCTTAAAAAAGTAAAGTTTTCAGGAATGTTAATCATGAAGACATGGGCTGAACAGGTTCCAGATTAAATACCACTCTGTCGATAGAGTTAAATCACAGATACATTTGTCACAGTAACCTAAAGGATCAATTACATCTTGTCTCCAAAAATCAAGATTTCCTAACGTAAACCATGATAATGTACATTCAGGGAATCTTCATGGGTAATTAACTCCAAGAAATGCCACTGCTATAACTGAGCTCTCTTTAATCAATTTCTTTTATGATGAAGTATAAGTCACTTGCTCCAGTTTTATTTTTGCAAATTCAGTAGCTCTCACCATCACTACCTGGCTGCATGCAGCCCACACTGGAGGCATTTCCACCTCCCCTGAGCCGTCCAGTCGGCACGGTGCGGCAAGGGGGAGCACCGTGGGAGAGCAGGGCCAGGCGCGGGGGCTGGCAGGGGAGGCGCCGACAGTGTCCCCCCGCCCTCGGCAGGCACAGCCTGCCATGCTGCTCGCGGAAGCGTATTTAGGCAGCACGTCTCTTGTCATCAGCACCACACCAGCATCACTTCAAGACCTGGTGCTCAATATGCAATAACAAAACAGCCGTCTCTAAAGGGCTTTAATATGCCCAGCTAAGAGGCATGATATAAATACAAACGATATAAATATAAACCACACCAAAATGGTAACAGTGTAGATGTTACCTTTGTGTGTGTGTGTGTTGAGTCTGAAGTTACACAGGCATCACGTGTTCAAAGTACACAGAGCTATGAGGAATGACATCTCAGAAAAAGTGTCAAAAACCATCAGCAGATTAGTTTTCCTGGGACTCTCAGAACAACATGTTCTTTCATATTCATTATTGCACATAGTACTACAGTGTACTTGTAAAAGTTGGATTGATGCAGGAACTCAGTATTACAGACTGCTGCTAGGGCAGGACCAAGAAGACCATCAGGATGACTTATAATCTCTTGAGAAGGGAAGCAATCAAATTGCATTCAAAACCAGGTCAGCCATTTCTACCTTCTCCTTACACCAATACCACTTTTTATATATCTCTGAGGCTCAGAGACGTTACGGAAGGACTGTACTCCCATCTTTCATTTTTGGGGCGTTTTTTTTTTGTCCCGTCGCTAGTCAAATTTGACTGGAGACCTATGGCTGTATTTACTGTAGAAAGATTTTAATTTTTTCCCATCTCTTAGAAATTATTAGAAACAATCACCTTTTTGAATGTGGCTACTCCTTCTCAAATACACTTTTCTGTACACCTTGGATGGACTGGAAAAAACCCCATGCTAGGCGGACTTCTCTTCAGATGGCTCTTTTGCCATTTTTGTAGCGCTCCACATTCTTTCTGAAGTTTAGACTACAGATCTAGGGACTGTTTTCTGGTAATATACCTTTTAATAACATCTGCAGCAGTAACACCACTTTCCTACAGAAATTCAATGTTCCCTTGCTTGCGCATCCCAGAATTGTGTCACCCTTATTAATCACTGCCCTGCAAAAGGACTTCACATGCAATTGCTTCCACACCATGACTGTCTCCCACAGATATTTCTGATTCAGTGCTTTCTAGGAACAGACTTCCATCAAATCAGTCTGGCCTACCCATTGAACTTGTGGATATACAATTCTTAAAACTACTGCAATTGTTTTTTTAATTTTTTGTAAGAAAAGGAAAAGCCCAAACAGTTTTCTTCAACAGAAGCTGATCTGTCTCGCTTAAAACAATGCACAATGGATCAGGAATTGGCTCACACCTTTGTAAAAAGCCTCTGATCACCAGGCTGAAGAATTATTCTTATCACCTTCATTTCTGAGCAAACGGATTTTGTTTCTTAAAGCAGCGAGAGCCAGGTTAAGAGCTCACCGCCACTGAAAGAACTTCTCCTTCCTCCTCCTTGGTCACACACTCTCACTGAACAGCCTCTGAGGTCTATCTGCCTGGTATGCCAGTTCAACTCACTAAAACCTTGCAAAACTGTTTCTCACTTGAGTCCACTCGTTTTTTCATCTTTTCATGCACACAGCCTACATTCAGGGTCCCTCCTTGGGGGATATGAGAGGCGGGGTTCAAGTCCTCTTTAGGCTGGAACCCTTATGCTGGGTGAGCACCTTTAGCCTAAAGCTAGTAAAATGAAAAGACAACAAATATTATAGGGAGTGCGATAATCTCCATGGCATCATCATGACAAGAGTAATTCTGTTTTGATGGACATGAGTGACAGCTCTGCCACTCTGCCAAGAAGATTAAGCTGAAGGATGATTCAGATGAGTCAAATTTGTTTAATTTGTTTATAAACATCGAAGATAACAACAGCCTCTTGAATTTCCACAAGAAGTGAATGTGCTATTTCTCATGAAATTTTAGGCTTGGTCTTTAAAGCTGGATCCATATTGTTTAATTCAAAAGAAAGACACCCAGCATGAAAAATCACTTGTCCAAACTGAGCCGATGTCTAACACGAGTCAGCCACCTCGACTCTTGATACACAGTGAAGAGAATGGGCTCTTCACCTCATACGGCAAATGCCTTAAAAAATTCAAATGGATCATGCTAGAAACACTCATTTTCTTCCATTGACTATAAAGGTGTCCTGGTTTCAGCTGGGATAGGGTTAATTTTCTTTCTAGTAGCTGGTATAGTGCTGCGGTTTGGATTTAGGATGAGAATAATGTTGATAACACGCTGTTTTAGTTACTGCTGAGCAGTGCTTACACAGAGTCAGGGCCTTTTCTGCTTCTCACCCCACCCCACCAGTGAGCAGGCTGGGGGTGCACAAGAAGTTGGGAGGGGACACGGCTGAGACAGCTGACCCCAGCTGACCAAAAGGATATTCCACACCATATGGCGTCATGCTCAGCATATAAAGCTGGGGGAAGAAGAAGGAAGGAGAGGACATTCGGAGTGATGGCGTTTCTCTTCCCAAGTAACCGATATGCATGATGGAGCCCTGCTTTCCTGGAGATGGCTGAACACCTGCCTGCCGATGGGAAGCAGCAAATGAATTCCTTGTTTTGCTTTGCTTGCATGCGTGGCTTTTGCTTTCCCTATTAAACTCAGCCCATGAGTTTTCTCACTTTTACCCTTCCGATTCTCTCCCCCATCCCACTGGGGGGGAGTGAGTGAGCGGCTGTGTGGGGCTTAGTTGCCGGCTGGGGCTAAACCACGACAAAAGGGAATGTAGATGACTAGGTCAGATGTTGATATCTACACTGGAGATGAATCCCATCGTCATTGACTTGAATGGAGTCTGGACTAGAGCTTAACAGAGAGAAGATCATGAGGCCAAGGGACATAAGCACTTAATTTTAAAAACAGGAATTTGAAATTTATAGCCCCAAAAACTAAGACTCTTGGTTGAGTGGGCATTTTTGCTGGAAACACTGAAATTCAGAAGCTGCTGCATACTGAAGTAAAAGAAAAATATGACAAGGAAAAAAATCCTGGTGAAATTTTACCTTTCAAAGAAACTAAAATCAGAAGACTTTGGAAGTGCTCTGAGTAATCAGACTATAGAGAATAATGAAGAGGAGGGAGTTTAAGGCAAGCTAGTACAGCTGAAGCTGAACTTCAGAGACAGATCGCCTACTTGAGATTACAGCACACAGCATGTTCCAGTGACTTTCTGACACTTCATCTATCTTACTGTATGAACTGCTTCCAGCAGCAGATCTGTCCTAAAACTCCCACTTCTGTCTCTACTTGTCTTTCACTTTCCTCCCCATTTGATGCATTCAAAACTCTCAAGAGATTTCAGGAGACAAAAGCCACCTGAGCAACTAACAGACATTCTGGTTATCTGGATTTTAATATCAAAATACAGCATTATTGTGGCTCAGTGCATATCTGATCAGATTTTTTTGTCTCAGTTCCACTTGCATATGGCAAACTTTCCTGGTAGCATCCTGAAAAAAATAGATGTTTTATTTTGATGAAAATAATATGGTGATGAAAATAATATTTGATGAAAATAATGCGGTGAAACGCATTATTACCGCAAAGTCTTATGTAAACTGCTTTTAAGAACAATGCAACTGCATTAAGAAAAATGTGAACAGGACTACAGTTATTAGGTGATATTCATTATCAGTATGCCCACTTCCTGGAATATGGAGGTTTCCTCTCACAATATACACCCTAAATATGCTATGATAAACTATTTTTTACTTTAGACTACAGGAAAAGGCAAAAAGGAGATTATTATGGCTGCCTATCAAAAGAGATATCAAATACTTCTGCTGATATGTAGTTTTGTTTGTTGACGGGAAGTAAAGAGAGGGGCTTTTCAACATTTGCAACCCCTCTGTCTTCATCCTGGACGCTGGTACAATTCACTAGACTTGGCTGCTATCAGCCCTTGGTCTTAGACCGCTGAAACCAACACAACCCATCACTATTGAGTGATCTGCTCCCTTTGGTATCTATCTAAAACACGGTAGGCTACTACTATTTTTTTCATGAAAGGTATGATACATGAAATCCTACACAAAATCTTTTTTACTTGTACGTGTTGATACCCATAGTAAGTTTTGTGAAAGATGCTTTTCAGTGTCTTATATTTCCTAGGAAATGTATTAAACTGTTTCAGTTTTCCGAGTGCATTAATTATGGTCCTATAGATTTTGTCATAGCCTCTGTCTCTCAGTATATTTCAGTATATAACATATTGTTTCTAATTTCAAAGGCTACCTTTAGGTATAAAGAGCTGTTTCCCCAAGGACTGACAGAATGTTTCTTTAAAAGACAGTTAAAAAACATACTTAGAACTAGGATTTTTCCATTGCACTCATTTCTACTATTTGAACTCCAGATAGGTTCTTCCACTATAATCTGCATCCACCGAAGCTGGAACAGACCATCGTAAATTTAGATTTAACTGAAAAAACAGACAATACAAGAAATTCAGAGCCTCCTCTGGCTTCTGCTGGCATAGAGGAGACTTGATGACTACATTTCCACTAAAATCCCTCAGCTTCTTCACTCAAATTTTCCTAGACAGATAATAAGAATGAGCTAAGAGCAGCAGTTTTTATCATAAAATGCTATCAGTAAAGTGAATATTTGTACAATGCTTCTGTTCAAGCACAGCCAATCATATAACAAAATGCAATATATTTATATAACTTTCTTCCTACAAAGTATCATTAGGATAGAATACAGAAATAATTTCTCTTATTTTCTAACTAGCACACAACTTGTGCTATGCCCTAATTCAGTTCTCAAATTGGTCTCCGTCATTTTTAAAACTGGAGCATTTTTAAACTGCTAAAACATTTTCCTTCTCTTATGAATTCTCAGACATGCCTGAGCAGTGGGTTAAGAAGTGGGGGGGGAAATTTCTGAACATCAGAGATATGATTAATTGAACAAATGGTACCAATTATGTTATGTCTGTCTTTAATCTAACCTAACACATGAGACACTTTTAAACAGCAGTATCTTGAATACCTGCATCAGCCAAGAGAATTTGGATATATCTGAAGAATGAGGTCTTCCTTTCTGTAGACAAAATGAATATGCTTGTTTAGGCTACAAAGGTGAGAAGGAACAGAAAGATGAAATAGGGCATGCATTCCTGGTGCCTGAGAAAAGAAAGTTTGCCATAGCACTGTGCTGCATAACCTGGCAAATGGAGTTTTACTTGATAAAAATAGGAATGTATTTAATGTCTTAAAGGAATCCATGAGTTTGTTCAATTCATGTTTCTTTAAATCTTTTCCAAAGTTAGTCTATATTTTAATAGCTTCAGTATGAAATAAAAACAAGGTATCATAAAATTCAAACATTCTTCATAGATTATCATCATTATAATAATATGGATAATGAGACACTCTAAACAAGATTAAACCCTCAGTGTGCTATGTACAATTATATAGTCAAGATATAGCATCTTATCCAGAGATCTTACTGTCTGGATAAGAGAGAAGAGTATGAGAAAAGTGAGATTAAAGACCAGATTAATTCTAGGAAGTAGTGTGAGGAACTAAACTGTGTCACCAGTGTCTGAGGAAATGCAGCAAAACCGAGCCTGAACAAGGTATTTTTGCGTAGACTCATGTCATAGCGCCTCAGACATTCCACATTTTTTCAAGAATCCAGAAACAAGTAACCTGGGGAAACTAAATGCAGTTTAGGAAATGCCCCAAGTTGAGAACAGTTAGACACTAGGAGAGCGCGCAGGGGAAACACCACACGTGCTTGCCCTGCTCTTACTTCTTTCTAGGGCAGAAGGAAAAATGGCCTAGACCAACCTAATTCTGAAGTTCAAAATAATGAAGAAAAACCACGCAGGTTAATGGCATTTGAAGTGATCCATTGGTTTCCCTGTAGCCAGTGTAAATCATGCAGGTTGGGTGTTAAAGACACCCTCAGTGCTTTTCCAGAAAACAAAATGGTGATCCTGCAAACTGTTGAACTTGCAAATGGGAACTCTTGTGTGATGCCTGCTGCTCTGTATCTGTGAAGGACACTAGTAAAGGAAAGTTATAAATATCTTTGTGTAAGGAAAGTTATAAATACCTTTTCAAATTTACAGCACAGGGGCAAAAGATAATACTCTTTAAATGAAACTGATTAAATAAATATTGTCCTCTGCTTCAGAGCTAAGTGTTTATGAAATGCCTGGTAAAAGTGTACTAACAACAGACCCGCCACAATGCTGTCTCCAACTATAAAGAGCTACCAGCATAGCAAGGGCAATGAAATGGGCTGCCCGCCCCACGTGCCTCACGAAGCGGGCTTAATCCTGCCCAGGCGCCCAGCTCACACCCTCCTGCCTGCTGTCACCACCGCTGCTGCCCTCGGGCCAGAGGGTGGCAGGGACCCTGAGGGTCTGTAATCGAGTGAAGGTATATAGGGGTAAGCTACCCCTTATAGCAAGGTCTTTGGGAACTCAAGGTTTGCCAGGATTACATCTAGGCATTGATGTCGTGCCCCACAGCTAGGAAAACAATTTAAAACAATGTAAGTAGTAGGCCACTGCACAGTAACCAACATATTAATTCCATCAAAAAGAAATGAGAGTTTTCATATTTGAGTAACACAAATAAACTGATGCGTGCAGAGGAACTGAAGTTAAATCAGAGTGAAATAATATGTTGCTTAAAACAAAATGAATTTGTTTCTCAAACGTCTAGTAAAACCTGAACTGTTCTAGCTGCAGTCAAAGGAAATTTTATTTATCCTCTAACATTTTCAAAACCAGAACATTTTCTTAAATGACAAAATTTTAAGTAAAATATTGTAGCATCATTGGAATGATAAATACACATTTACAACTAAAAATATATTTGAACTGAAAGCAATGCACCTGACTACAAATAACTAGGCAGGCCGCTGAAGATATTATGGTAAAATACACCCAGGCATATTTAAATAATTCATCCCAATAGCTTGCATGATATGAAACATTTATTCTCTTACCACTATAAAATGATCAAAGGTATCTTGAATACAACTATTTAGTGATTTAGTATTTTTCTTAACATACCTGCATCCCATATAGAAACAATCAAAGCAGAATGATTTTTGCCTCAAAAATTAAGGACTACACTCTACTTTCTAGAATAATCCTTTCAGAGAATATTTTCCTGTAAGTCAGGTACAATTGTGCATATATACTTAATTTAATAATACATTTAATCTAATTTTATATGCAGCCATGTAAAAACCACTGTATGTTTGACTAGACTGCTACAAAGTTTGCTGCAGTTTGAGCTGCAGCATATACTTCATACATAAACAGCTTTGACCTATGCCCTAAGAGCAAAAGCAGCTATAAGCTCACCTGACTCCAAATCAAAGGTTTTAAAAAGTAGTATTTCTTCCCCTTTCAAAATGTTCTTACCTCTTCCTTTGTCTTTTTTGATATGACTCTTAGCCAGTCTCCAATCATGCTGAGGACAGCTGCAAAGTAAGCAAGCCCAACAAGGATCCAAAACCACACCACTGGCTTATAAAAATCTAGGTACTCAATATCTGATCCCCCTGAAAAACAATACAGTTAAAAATAAAGCAGACTTAATAGTTATAGGTGCAAAACTGTTTTTAAATTAATTCTTTTCCTAAAAAAAACCAGTTATATTTCTTACAACTTCTTCTATTTTCTTACCCATGCAAAAATTCATAGCAAAACATTTTGTTGAATTTGAATAAAGGATAATCTAAATTCTACTCTTGAAAACACAGTTTGGAGTATGCAAATTTTAGACAATGATTGCTAATCATTCATAATAATTAAAAAATGAACACAGACAAACTGATTCAACTTCTGATAAATCATTGTTTAAGGTAGAGGTCATTGAGGACAGGTTGAATGAAAGGACTTCCCATCTGCTCCAAATAACAATGCTGTACCAAAATTTAAATATTGCTCTGGAATACATAATGTGTTCATAGCCTGAGAAATCTAATTTTGTAAGGACCGTGAAACACATCTCAATACTTACATGAATCCTTTAGACCTAGTAAAGAATAATAGCACCTGCATTAACAAGTATCCCTGTTGGGTAGGCAAACATTATCATCTCCATTTTGCACAGGAGGAAACCAGGGTGCAGGGACTTGAGCTGAACTGATCATACTCAAAAAAAGGTGGATAAAATAGATGTCAGCTGAAGGCAGCTTTTTGGAACCTCACTGCTGTAAGCACCAGTCACTTCCTTCCTTCCAGTGTTAAAGTAAAAAAGGATAAATTCCAGAGATGCCTGTAAGGGAGATTTCAGGTACAATACAGCTATAGAGAACAGATGCCTTATTTCCACACAAAAAAATTATGTTCATCCAGAGCTCTTGACAACACAAGATAACTCACATTTCACATCTTGCAGTACAATAAAACAGAAGCCTGAAACGTGCAATTCAGCTGTGTTACGACAAATAAAATCAGGCTCTTAGTTTGGGTTGCTGTAAGTAGTTGTTTGATGTGCATATCTGCCCACAAGTGAAGAGACTCTACAGTAAAACCTTTTCAGGCACATTAAAGTAGTCTATAAGGGTACATTACATGTTGCTTTATGTATCTGCGTTCTGTACTGAAACAGTCAAAGGAAAATTGGCCCCAGAAGATCAAGCACCTTGTTACAGTAACAAGATTAACTCTCATTAAGAGTAATGTTTTTTCCTAGCTGTTATTATCTAATCATCAGAGATTACATGCAAATAACAAAGAATTTTACTAATGGTTATCTTTGTATGGAAGCCCTCATAGACAGAAATTTTGTTATTCTCATGTCAATAAGCCTTTTCATCAATAAAATCTGTTGAGCTGTAGTGGTTTACTCAACTATCCAAGAGATGAATCCACATTAAAAAAATGGATATACTTTGACACCTGCACAGTCACAAGTCAGGTAGAAGACAGGGCTCTGTCTAGAACATAAGACAGCCAACCAAAGGGTTGAGTTTGTCACAGCCCAAGACAAACAAAATACCAGAAATTAAGCGATTTGTTAACATCATCTAGCTCATGTCAATCCAGTAAAACAGGATTTTAGGTATGATTCACCCAAAATTTGTTGTCATTCGAAAAATGGTTGATTACCACCATGCCTTTGCTCTATCAGGACCTAGTAATGAACCACACTCGGTGGTTCACCTTCTTCTCCAGCTGTTCATACAATGCACAAGAAAGTATCATATAAAGCATCCACTCAGCTGGTTTCTAATTTTTGGTGTGTTAAGTTTATAAACTGAAGCTGGAACCTAACTCTGCCAGTCTGCAGGGAGCATTTCCTTCACAGTTTATACCTAATTTATTTACAGCAAGGTTAATTACCAGGGCAGGAGTTAGGACACATTCACATTCAACCAAGAGTTTTCTTTACTGTCTGGCCAGGAGATGGCTCCATCTAGCCATGCCCAAAGGAGTTCAGCTTTCCTAATGTTAGAAAGGGACAGTCAGCAACCCTCTAGGAAAAGGCTTAACAGCTAAAAACTTTATTAGCTGTTGAGTTTCTGAATTTCAAGGACTCCTCGGGTGAGGTCTCAATTTAATGGAATACCAGGGAGAGAGAGACATACCTAAGGATGTTTGTCCTGAGATAACTATTGTCTCCTGTGATGCTTAAACAGAGTGCTATAATGCAGTTACCCGGGAACATCATTAAATAGGATTTCACTGGAAATCACATAGGAAAACATGATCAAAAGTCAACTGTACTGAATTTAAAGTAAGTGGAATTCTGATTTACAAGTTACATAAATGGGTATGAATGTATTTGGGTATGAGTACGTATAGGTAAATGTATTTTTATTGAAGTATATGAGATAATTCATTTAATGATTTTACTGGTAACATTGTAAAAAGCATATCAACATGACACATTTGCATGGATTTTTCATAGCATAATTTTACTTAATAATGCTATCAATTATCTTTCTTTTGCAAAGCAGATTAATTTATATAGCCCTTTAGATAGCAAAATGCTGAGAAGGTAGAAGGTGAACTTTGTTGTTTGTTTGGCAAAAGCAATTTTGCGGGCCAAGGGACGAAACTTTTTTTCCAACTTTGTTTGACCTCTACCTGAAATAGGTTACAACCACAATAAAGAAGAAATATATCTCCCAACTGGAGTGCACTTACTCTTTAACTAGAAGCCTCACTGACATAATCTTTTACCAAGAGCAGCCAGTTTATTGCAGAAATRTTTTGTGGTAAAGATTTTATCTAAAGTCCCTTGAAATCTATGAGAAATCAAAGAGTTTCTCCACCTGTCTTCATCACAGGCTATTGTATTGCTGCTGCCACCATTCTTACATCTGTCAAACAATTTTTAAATTATTTGCGATTTTCAACACTTTGGAAGGCATAGGTTGTTTTATGGCCCAAACATATTCCTCACTGAGGCAAAAAGCTCTGTGTTTTAGTGAAGGATGGCATTAGAGAAGATTTCAGAGGTGCATTAGGACAGATTCTGGTTCTCAGGTAAAGGATCAGGCGTTCAAATATATGTATTTTTTATTTATTTATTCACATAAAATAAGTACATTTTAAGTAAATAATTTTCTTTATTGTTGCCACTCTTTTCCCCATTCTTTCTACAGCTAACTGACTCAAAATAGAAACATGCAATTATTTCTGTAAAGTTGTCTGGTTTCGTTTGCATTTTTGCTTCAAAAGTAGAAGCAGAGAATAGAAAGTGCTATTGGCAGTGTGTATCTTAATCCCATACCAGCACAAATTTCTGGGTTATTCCAAAGTTGGCCCTTCAAACCAGGAAATGTCTTTATTATTTTTTATCAGCAGTACAATTTTTTCTGGGTATGGAAATGTGATTAAATCCAAACACAGTTTTAATTGCAGACTAACGAGTAGCTGTCCATCATCCCTGTTGTGACAAACCTGGCCAACAGGCTTAATCCAGAAACATCATTTGTCCCACTCCAAAGAAATACAAGGGTTCAGCCCTGCAGCTTGAAAGGAATTACCTCCGAGGACTGCAAAAAGGGACAGAGAAAGGCAAGCTTATGCGGAGACATGGAAAAGCAGCATGCTTGGGACAAGATGACATTGCACTGTCTGCGAGGGAGAATGTAAGTAAGTAGGCCATACGAGTTACTTGATGCCACTCAGTGGAAAATGGAGAGCTACTTCAGAACACAAAGCACAGCTATAAAACACTCCATACACGATCTCCTATACAGAAATCAACACAGCACGCTGACTTAAGCTTAAAGCAGGCTGCATGGTTCACAGCCTCTATTACAGACGTGAAGTCCTGAGGTGGCAAAAAGCACTTCCAAATGCCAAAAAAAGACACAAAGCCTGCGGGAGAGCGCACATCTCTCTTACGGGGTGCTCAACACACGCCTTTTGCTCAGCATGACAGCGATTCCTTTCTGTCGAGGTCTTTCTGCCGGGTAAGTAATATTACACAGTGAGAGCAGATCACCTGGGCTGCTATGACCACCAGGCGAAGCGTTCCAGTTCAGTGACATTAAATGAGACTAAAATATCTCAGTACTCTACAAACTGGGTCTCAGGCCAAGCAATACAGTGCAGACCCAGATATCTGTGTTACAGTGGCAATACACCGAATTCAATTACAGACCAAAACAGTAAAGAAGCAATAAGCTAAAAATCAGAGCTCAAACAAGGGAAAAAAACAACAGAAAAGAGTTCGAATACATTCTTAAAGTGAGACTTGCAAAATTCTGTGATCTGTTGAATTGGACTGATTGCAGTGTAACTTATACGATCATTATGCCCCACTGTGAAACAGACTACTAACGTGCTATTTATATTTCTGACCTCTACTTAATTCAGTCAAATTTTGGACATCTCATCTAATTTAGATTTGAAACCTGTTATATTAACTCCCTTAGAAATATTTGACTATACCTTCCAATCTGCACTGCAGTTAAAGGATTTATCTGCACATATGAACAATATATTGTCTTGTTATACATATATACACGTACCTCAGGGCTAACTTTAGTACCCAATAATATCTTTCATTATACTAAAAAAATGACACATTTGACATGAAAAGATCTTTCTTTTCTCTCTCACAGAATATTCATAATATTGGCTGGATTTTCTTCTGTCATATTGAAGTCAGTGGTTTCTCTTGAAAACAAGAAAAGGGATGTTTGACTATGTCCTGATTTTCATAAGACAGTGCAGGCTGTAGTACAGTTTCTTACTTCCTTTTTTTGTGAAAAGCTACAACAATAAACTTTCTTCAGTTACAAAAAATTACTTCTTTCCCTACAAAAATTAAAAAAAAAAATCAACCCCTCCAAAAATTAGAAAAATCAAACCATTTCATAAGACAGAGAAACATTGTTTTTTGGAATACTGTTCATGTATTTTCTTGAACACGCACTACAAGGGCTCTTCATCTTTTCCCTCCTTGCACGCAGCTTGAGTGATCAGTTTTTTATGTTTGCCTTAAGGCTTCTCTTGCTGGTGGAAACCGCAGCTGAAATTTCCATAGGCTCCAGATAGCAGCCTAGATTCTGAGTACAAAAGGGGATGTTTTGGCATTCTAGTTTTGGGAGCAGAGTACTTGGTCTCCAGTTCAAATGAGAATAAACTTGTAGAAAAACTCTGGAGAACTCTACTCATATCTAATATGACAACCCGCACTACAGCCTTTAACACTATTACGTTCCTGAATCCCAAGTTCTTCTGTTGGCTSCCTTTTGGTACAACTATTCAGAAACACTCCCTCCTTTACCTCCTAAAAGTTCTTCAGGGCTTCTCTTCAGCTCTTACCTGCAGTGGTGCCAGAAAGCAGCGAGTTCCATGTTAGTGAAAAATGACAGATATCGTAAGAAATGTTTCTTTTAACCCCAATACACGTTATCACAACCATGACATTTGTATGTAGGGCTTGAAAACTTACGTTTTTTCCTCTGGGATGACAGTTCCCAGAAAAAAAATTACCGGAATATTTGGAAGTTTTCAAATATTTAGGAATTTTGGGGTTTTGAGGGAACTTTATGAGCCAAAACTGACACATAATCATGGAATATCCCATAGACCTCCAGCATGCTACAAGAATTGCAAATTTTATTTTTATTGCTAAAAGTTCACTCCACTATAATTGCAAGTCGCAGTATCATTGCCCACCGCTCTGCTTTAGATTTGACTATAATTCTGAGTGGAAGAAGGTAATTTTCACTCTAAGAATTATTTAAGAAACATGCCTTTCTGGCCAGGAAAAAAACAGAAGAAGGAATAAATTAATGCCAGTGTGAGTTTTTTTCCAAATGCATTGCCATCGAGGCACTGAAGTGGACTGAAGCATCATTCTGTTGCATGCCTCACCGTGACAAACCAGTACCAAGAACACCATGCTCTAGAGCCACAATTTCAGACACAATACCCATATTCTATCATGACAACCTCCCCTACAGCCTTCTGCAGCATTACATGCCTTAACTCTACATGCTTGTTTCGCCTCTGTTTATGGCACTCAGCTTTCCTAAACTTCAAGGACAGAGTGTTCTAGATGAAGCCTACCACAAAAATATCAATATGGCCCTTAGCATCTGCATGGTAGTTATGACTTACCTAAAGGAAAAACAAGCAAACCAAAAAATCATAAAGACTACTTCCTAATTTGTTAGCGTGCAAAAGATTCTGCATAATTCCTCAAAATTAATAAGGAAGCCTACCCCTTAAGATAAATTTTATCAGCTCTATTGAGCACTTGCAATGTCAATTTTCTTCAAATAGCTTAGTATTTGTGCACACCAATGACTGTAAGCTTCCACAATGCAAGCACAGTCAATGAATACCTTACCTAATTTTCAGAATTTGTATTTAACTAGACAATTATGTACTGGAATGACAAGAAAACAAATGGACCTTTTTGAAAAATCCTTCAAATCATCTGCCATAAACTGAGTATGTTAGTCCACTCAAAAATTATAATATTGTCCACTTCATCTCTGACAGAATACAGTCCAGTGGCAATGTTAACCTCCCAGTTTTAATGGAGATAGTCATCTAACCCTGTTCTCTTGAGCATCATCTCTGCATGTACAATTCCCACACACTGAAACTTTAAGTCAATAACATATTACAGTACAAATACAAGCCTTGTACATGTTACTCTAAAAGAAAATAGAAAACATTCATGACATTTTGACATGATGCATTTACAGTGGAACTTTAAAATAAAAAAATATATATGAAGTGAACCATAAAAGGCCATAAGCTATAGAACAATGTAATTCAAGGACATTCTGTAGAAAGAGAAAGTGTTTCCTGGTAAAATTAAAAAACAGACATGCTGTAGGAACACATTATGATATCAAGTGGTCTACAAATAGAAAAATCCATGGAAATTTATAATGAGAGAAATGATGAATGTACTCCATGTTCTAGTTAGAGCCAAGTGGGCCATTTCACATAATGCTTTACAGTAAATATAACCAGGCCTTTATACACTATTATTTTTATTCCCTGACATACACGTACCCCTCAGGAACGCAAGTCTAAAACACCCAGACACTTGGCTTGGAAACAGCATAAATTTTTTATTTGGAGCTACTTAGAATCTGACCAGAATCACAAATTCCTGAAGACAAAATGGAAATAAGAAAAACAGCATGGGAAAGGGAAAGGGAAAGAAAGAAACCAGTGAGACACATTCAAAAGAAATATAGAAACATCACGAAAAACTATGTAAAAGTCCAAATAAATTTCATTTGCCATTTTACAGCCCAGTTCTATAACTTATAAGAATCTTTGGCAACTTCTCATGTGGCCTTCATTTTTTAAACAGCTTGCATAACTTAGTATCTTCAACACTCACTAAATTTCCCCCCATTTTACCCAGATCATTTATGAATATGCCAAACAGTTCAGATACTTCAGAGGTCTCTGTGGGACTTCACCAACCTGAAAAACTTTTGCCAGCGACAAGATCAGTCACATTCCTGCCATCAAGGCAAACTTCAGGCAGGCCTGCAAGCCTCTAGGAGGAGCTACTCAACCTGAGACCCTCACCTTGGTGCACTTGGACTCACCCAACAGCTGTGGCTACAGAGGGGACACGGGAGGAGCCCATACCATGTGGATGTCTGCTAGACAGACTTCCCTCCAGCAGGGTAGCTGACTGACAGCAGCCCAGCAGTTGTCCTTCTCGACGACCTTTCTCAGCTACCTCTGCCTTGCATAGAGTTCAGGGGTGGGAGAGAGGCATCTCATGAAAGAGGGAGATGGTGGTGCTGCATCAGGAGAAGCATGAGATCAGGCTGAAGAAAGCAAGTCTCAGACTCAGAGCACAGAGCTCTGAATTTCTAATCCTCACCTCAACACATCACTGACTTGGACCAACAAGTGGACTCAACCAGACAACATGTACTCACTCAATCCTATTCTGAGAAGTGGTATAACACTTTTAACACCTTTTCAAGAAAGAAGTTGACACAGAGAACTGGCCCAAGCTTTTTTTAGCTCAGTTTGTCAGTTATTTGCAATCAATCCAATCTGGGTTAATAGAACCATAAAAGTTGGACACGTTATCTATGGGTTTTGTTAAACCTTCTCCTTACATTACAAAACACACATGGAAAATGCATACATAGCAAACAAAAGAAAGAAAGCACAGAAGCAGGATCCAACAGCAATAGAGGCATCTCAATGGCAGAAACAGTGCTCTGGAACAACACTCTGAAAGTAAGAGATGCACACAAAAACTATGTCGTATAACTTCACAGAGTGAGGCATTTTGAGCGACTCCAGCTGAAAAAAATATGTTCAGCAGACTAAAATACTGTATTAATTCTTGGACTTCACTCAATCTGTAAGAAAAAAAATCTACCTAAAAATTTATTAAAGCATCTTTTAACAGTACAGGAGAAGAAAAAACGGAGTATGCAGAGACAAGCACCATGCATTTCACTGTCCTAYCTCCTGTCTCTAGCCTGCCACATAATCCAAGATGAGGGCAGGCCCCCTCACGTGCACTGACACGAGAATGATAAAAGGTAAAACTGGGAGAGAGGCACCACAATAGAGATGCGTGTCTCCCAAAATAACACAAAAATGCAGAACGTATATCACTGTGCAACATATTATACGATACAGAGTTATGAGAAAATCTTACCTGCAACATAGTCACCAAATCCAATGGTTGTTAAAGTGATAACCACAAAGTAAATTGCATCTAGTGTGTTCCAGCCTTCTATGTGCTTGAATATAACTGCAGGAAGAGCAACAAACAGCACGCAGCCAAACAGTATGAATATTATTGTTGAAATTATGCGAATCTTTGTCTGACTCACATTCCATTTCTGGAAAGGGAAGGGAAAAGAGAGGAAACCCATCGTTAATAAAACTGCACCGCTGTACGTAAGCACCTATCACCCACTGTGAGCACTACGCCGCTCAAGAGGACAGTGCATTATAATCCTCAAACAAACAGGAAAATCAAAGCAGGGTTTTATTTTGAGAAGGTTTTCAAAGGAAACATAACTACCCTAGGAAACTTTTTTGCTAGCAGGAAATGCAGAGCAGGACTGTACACTTCATTGCAGCCAGGTTTATGATCTGGGTGAGTGGCATGTGTAGCATTCATTAACAGCTGATCATGCTGAAGTTTTGAGTGGGGGCCAGATATTGGAGTGAGCTTCAAGTAGTGCTTGCACCTGAAATGTCTCTATTTTTGTGCATCCACAAATAACTGAATAAAAAAGGTGAATTTTAATAGTTCTCTCTAATCAAGTAACTGGCTAAACAGAACCACAGAAAATAGAGCTGGAAGGGAGACACCACCTTTTCCAAATCTGCCCCAAGACAAAAACCACCCAACTAAGCCACTGCAGATACATTACTGGCCAGGCAATATGTGATCATGCTTAACTGTTCTTGTCATCAGAAAGTTTTCCTAATGCTTAACTTGCATCTCATCTCCTTCAGTTTAAGGCTATTATTTATGGTCTTATACAAGGCAAACAAAGAAATTGCTACTTTGCTCTTTCCAGCAAACTTTTACAGGTGTTTTCTTTCAGTCATATATTCTTTAGACCAAATAAATTCATTTCTTTCAATCTTTCTTCACCTGCCCATTCTCGTTGCTATCCCTTGGCTCCAACCAACTAATCCATGTTTTTGTTAGGTGTTGTACTCAAAACTAGATATAAAAATATATCACAAAATAGAATGGAAGGATCCTTTTTTATGCTTTATCTATTTATTTATTTACACTCCTATTTATAATTCTAACTATGATGTATGACTTTTCACAGCAGTATGACATTAACCCATGTTATCTTATGAGCCCCGGCGTCCTCGGAACATTTCTACAAAATTGCACCTAGACAACTATTTCCTGACATGTAATTGCATATTTTATAATTCCTTCAAAGAGTACTTTGAATTTGTCCTTCCTGAATTGAATCCTATACATTYTGACTGCTTCTCAAAATTGTCAGGATCATTTTGAATCCTAATTCTGTCCTCCAACTTTTAGTTCTTCCCACCTTGACATAATTTGTAGATTTAATGAACAAAGTCCTTTATCTGCTGTGTAAACTATTAATGAAATTTAACAGTACCAAACTAGAACAGACCAGTGCAAACTCCCATTTGACATGCCCTGACAGTTTGACAATTTTCCTCTCAGTACAGTTTTCCATACATCCTACGCATGTTGGTTCAGCTTAAAGTAAGCAATGGATTGCACAAAACTGAAAACTTTTACAAAAGGAAACCAAAAATGAAATCAGACACTTCATGATACCTGTTTTCTTGTATCTAAGTTTAGTGTCAATGGAAACTATGTTTTACAGTCAGCATGACCAAAGTCCAGCTTTTGTAACCCAAATCACAGTAGTAGTTTCGGTTATGGCAACATGAAATTCCCTGCTCTGACCCATCAGTGTCTCCCAGTTATTCTTTTGGAGAACTAGTAAGCAGAACAAGGGAGTGTTCCAGACTGCAACATATAGATCAGTGTTTTCGTTCAGAGATTGACAAAGGGCGGCAAGATGCTGCTTTTTATGTGGGGCATTCTTGTTGCAGGGATACATCCATTACGAAAAAAGGAAAACCATTATCGCTATGAGCAACAGGCTAAGAGACACACAAATTAGTCTCAAATCTTTTGTACATTTAAGCAAAAAACTAAAATTCAGTAATAAAAAAACAGAAAGGATAAAACCCAAATGTTCTTATGGAATGTTCTTGCCTTTTTTAGGCAAATCTCAAAAGAAATGGATGTCATTCACCAGTAACTTGTCTGGACTTGAACTAATGTTTCAAAGTCAAAAATACCTGCCTTTTCTTAAAAAGCTTTCAAACTTGTATTTACCTATTGCATAAAACTACTCAGCACATCCACAGTTTGCTTTGTGTCAAAAATAAAGCCATGGCAGACCCTTCCTATACAGAAAAGATTAGGGCTTGTTGCAGAAAAACTATCTTTCTAACACCTGCAGTGCTAATGTGAACAGCTACAAAGTCAGGCTGCTTACTAAGTATTCACTGGATATGACATATTCTACACATCAAAAAAACAAATAGTATTTCATACGTGTTTTGAATGTTAGGTAATAGTTAAACCTACAACATTTTATTAAAGGTTAGTTAAACACTTAATTAATTTTATTAAGTTTCATTATGCCATTTATTATATGCTTCAAAAATCTCAGTAAATACATTTTTAATAACTGCATTAGTAAAATACAACCTCAATAAACTTTTCTGTGTGAGAAACAGAGACTAAGTTAAGTAAATTAAGTTCCTCTGCTAGAATTCAAAGCATTTGGTTGTTAAGGACTGGCTATGACAACTTTATCAATATCTGCACAAGATTCTAGTCCGTTTGACAGGTCTCTTCCTCTCCTGAAGCTGTGCTAATTTGCATGAATAATTAAAGATGGGTAGCCAAACAAAATGAAGGGCATGAACCTCTAGGTCGTGCTAAGCAGTTCAGCAGAAGAGGCTGAAAATACCTTAAGCGGTAGAACATCCTACAGCCTAGTGAGGAGACCACAAAGAGGAGTCCAATGTCAGGGAAGCACCAAGAGGCTCTGTACCATTTAGGCTGTCCTGCTTCTGTGAACGCCCAAAGCTATAGTCACCTACAGACCCGTAAATCTGGAAATGTAGATGCCTACAGACTGTAAGCATTTCCTCTGGTATGAGGGCATCTGAGTAGAGATTTTAAGACATGATTTTAGGCTCAGACACCAAAGGTCTTCTGTGAATCAACTCAAAGCAGCAGCAATAATTTCCACACGTTACCCCTACAGCTCCACTCTTCCATCTCTCTGAGTCAGTGATTTCCTACCACAATCTATATGACAACCTATCTATATACAACAAGGTAAACATCACAGCAAGCTTAGGAGTATAAGGGCAAAGCAAAAATAAAATATTTTGGATCTTGTTCCTCTTCCCAACCATAATTATTGTAGAAAATGTTTGGCTTCATCCAATTCTCAATTAACAATGTTCAGTAACATATTCAGACTTTGCAAAGTTCTTCCTACCTTTTGCCAGACATCTGGTTACAATGATGAGCTATACCCTGTTTTTCAGACTTTTCATTTCACTTGTTAACTTCAGAAAAACGAGCAGCATGAAGAACAAACAAGGCAGTCAGCATACTCACAACAAAGGTATCTTCTACTTTGGCAATTCCTTTTCCAAAGATCGTCCCTAGTTGATCTCCAACACCAGCCAACAGAAAACCAAACAGAGGAATTCCCAATAAGGCATAGATGATACAGAATATCTTTCCACCTTGTGTGCGTGGGGAGATGTTTCCAAAGCCTAAATTACAAACAACTTGAGATGTTTAAGAAGTTACATATATTACATTACACATTTTAAAAGGACAGTTTGCGAACAGGTCCTACTAGGTTAACCATATGACACAGCAAACATAGTGAAAAATCAAATGGAAGTGTAGGTCATATAATCCTCTTTGAGCTAAAATTAAACTGCTGCACAAGTCACCAATTTTTTTATATATTGCATATATACTGTGGAGAAGAAAAACTCTCCCATTAAAAATATTTTTTTTATTATTTAAATAAATGACAGCTTTTCTCATCTAATATAGATAGTTAATACCAATTGGTTAAGATATGCCTCAGCCTCTGCTACCTGGAAAAGTCTATTTCTGGACTTGTAATTGGCAGGCTGCAGTACTTGTAAACAAGATACAATTTTCTTTCAGATGTGCTGTGTTTCAAAGTGAAGCAGCCTGAAAAAAAGCCACTTGGATGAACAAAACAGGGATTTCTAGAATAAATGGGACTGCTTAGAGTCTTCATTATTAAAGGCTTTTGTTCTTTCAGTATTGCAAACAAAGCTTAGAGAAACAGTTTACAGTTCACGGCTCTGTCCATTCGAAAGTGGAAATCATTTAGTCTTCACTGGCTTGTGTAAAAGAGCACCTTGATATGCCTGTGATGGTTCGACTGCTGCTGGTCCACTTAAAATGGAGAAAATGGAATACAAAGAGCACAGGCCCCAGTATCTGCGAAATGCCCTCAGATGCATGTCCCAGGACTGGTCTTTTAATGATTTGCCCAAGGTCAGCAGAACCCTACAGACAAGTTTCATGAGCATCAGTCCTCAGTTTTAATTCAAAAGTTTTTCTCCTCCAAAAGATCACTCAATGTTTTGAGGGAGCAGTGGGGCAGTTGTAGTAACACCGCAGCATTTTTGACATTGTTTCACTTTTCAGCACAATGTGCACTTTGAAGGAAAAAGACTTATTTTGTCTGGAAAAAAAAAAAGGCCTTTTGTCAAAACAAATCTTATTTTCCATGGAAAAATTAAACAAAAGCCTTATAAAAAAGTTACCTTTTTTGTAGGAAAAAACTTGTAAATAAAAAGCGAAATCTTTTAGCAAATAATCGAGAAACTTGCTTCTCAGTGTCTTAAATATTAAGAGATACTTTTCATATACACAAAAATCATTCAATGAAAATCCAATTTTCATGTGAAAAAGCTGATAGACAAATTTTATCAGCTCTATTGAGAACTTGCAATGTCAGTTTTCTTTTTAAAATAGCTTAGTATTTATGCACAATGACTGTAAGCTTCCACAATGCAAAGCACATTTAATGAATAGCTTACCTATTTATCAAAATTTTTATTTAACTATTTTAGGCATGTTATTTTAACATAAATATAGATTTTCTTTGTGAAACCTATTATTTTAATTTTTGGTTCTGCTCTTATGTAGGTAAGCTACACCAAAGCTGTGTCATAACTACTTTTTCCTTTCAGTACACAGGAGACAAAGCTGCCCCTCATTCAACTTCATTAAAGAAAAACTAAATCATACTGGGACTGTATTTACTCCTAGATATTTTGCCCTAGTATCTGTTACCAGACAGTAATTGTGCAAACAATAAATGCAATGTTGATAGAGTTCACTTAGATGATACAAAAAAAAAAAAGTTAAAATTTCATATTTTCCCCAAATCATGACTAATAAGCCCTGTCAACAACAAAATTACAGGAAACATCAACAATTACAGGTCATGGAGTCCTCCAACTTCATAAGTTTTCCCTGCACTAATATAATAAAAAAAGTCTGTCTCAGGCAAGTGGAATAAAGTCACGGCGCCTTTAGTCCAACCTAGTATCCTTCCCTAACCCAGAGCCAGGGCTAAAATTACTGATTATTATAATTCCGGAAATTTCAGCTCCACTGAGTTCACTCTGTCCCTTCATGCACCAAGCAGAAAAGACCCTTGAGTTTTAAAATAAAATTATCTCATCACCAACCAAAAAGGGACAAACAGATCCAAGCTACTCTGTTTTCCTAAGTGTGCCTGTTTATGCATCAACAGGAGCTTGAATAATTGCCAGGGTGTAATTCCTGAGGGGTCTTAATGCGATTCAGAATCAGGGGTCTGGATACACCAGATGATACACAAAACTTGTACGAAGGGTTTGGAAATCGTTCTCCCTTTTGTGGTTTAAGAACTGTATTCACTTGCTCTACAGAAGTGGTGTCTCGTAATGGTGACAAAATACCAGCCCAGTGAAGCACATGCCAAGCAGGCAGTTTTACTCTGTTAGCTTCATAAAGCAAACTGGCGTTTTCCATGCATCCCACAGCTATTATAGAGACAATTGCTGCTGCAGCATACTTCTCATCTGCTGCTAATCTGCATGAGAACAAGTTCACCTTCACTATTCTCCTCCCTAAATCAGAGTCATGTCTTGCTCAAGAAAAAGGTGGTACCTCAATTCTACACTCACAAATTCTTGCTTTTCATCTTGAAAAATGAGAAATGCTTTTCCTCCATAAACGACAAAGAAGGTCTTGTATTATTAATTATACTTAAAAAAAAATCTCAGCCATTACTGGATAAAATAATACTCCAACAGGTAGTAGTTTATCTCTGTCCAGACACTCACTGCACATAATACAAACCAGGGCGCTCTCATGATGGGACATGTACTTTAATGAACTGATCTACCAAGGGGTGTCCATCACACATTAATCATATTTCCTACAGTGTCATGTTTCATAACAGTCTGCTGCTGTACACCACAGCCTACTTCGCGGTTACACAAATTGTCCTTACATCCTACTCTCAGCTTCTCCGGTGAAAAGCTAATCCATCATTTATGCAATGGGAGAGAAAATGTATTTATATCTCATATGGTTGATCTAATTCCTGAGGGTTTTGTCTCAGAAAAGTATTATTCCTTTCTTTTTAAAAAAAAAAAAAAAAATCTGAAGAATCCTGCTGCTAGGTAAAACCAAGGGAAAACTTCACTTCAGGCAATGTGGTTGGAGAGGAGCACACAGCCCCGGGAATGCCACCACATATCCCTGGATACCACACAGCTGTTCTCCACACGCAGGGCAGGAATGCCCGGCACCGCTGCAGCAGCTCCCTGGCACGGGGTTGTCGCTTCAGAGTTTCCACTTCTGCTCCAGAGGCCGGCATAAAGTCTGTCTACAACTGCCTCGCTCACTGAGAATCGGCAGGGAATCAGCCGCATCACAGCACGCTCTCTGCTGCCTCCTCCCTCCCTCTGAGCTGCTCGCCGAGAGGAGGTGGGGGGGGCACACCTGTAATCACACAGGCAGCCTCACTACCTCAGTTACCCTTCGCATCTTCAGTCCCACGCAGGTTTTCCTCTTCCTCTGGTTATACTAAATGGATTGTTCCTAGAACCAGTTGGTTCCCCGTTACAACCAATACGCGTCTTTTTGAACATGGAAAATAGCTAAGCRCTTGATTTAAACTTGCTAAATTTATCCAAAAGTTTCCCTCAAAGAGCTTTTAAGCAACACTGTCTGCAATGAAGAGTACAGAGTACAAAATTTAACTTGCGGAATGGGATCAGTTTCACCCAAGATAATTTTCAGACTGTCCTTCCCCAATGCACCTCCTCACTTCACTTTCATAACCAGGAGCACGGTTTTCCTCCTAGTTTCACCAAATCCCCTTCATGCTCTACTAAATGCTTAGCATGCCTTTAATGCCCAAAGAACTTCGTGTATTTAGAATATGTTGTCTCTGACAAGCAGCTGTGGACAAGAAATGCATTTTAGAAGGAGCTTCCAGTAACCCGAGTGAATTCAGAATAAAAGGCCATTGTAAATAGATTGTAACTAATTGCTCCATTCAACAAAATAACATATTCCATGGTTTCAGCTCCAAAGCCCTTACAGCCTCCAAGATTCCAATCAAATTCAGGGGGAACCTCACTCCCTTTGGTCAGCTATAGAGACGGAAGCAAGGGTACACTAAATGAAAAGAAAAAACCCAAGAGACTTTATAGGAATTATTTTTAATTTTTATGCCCCCTTTTTTGGCCATGTTTGAGGATGAAAGTGTCTAACTTTTCCATCTGAAACAGATTTGCTATCGAGTAGAAATTAGTAACTTTGGTAACTACAAATATATTACTGCTTTTGAGCAAAACAACGCTGGAAGTTGGGTTTTTTTTCGCCCCATGACAAACAATAGGTTATATTGCAAACATGGAAAAGTTTGAAATGCTAGAAATTCTTATACAATTGACAATTCTTATACAATTGTATAAGAAATTCTTATACAATTGACAATTCTTATACAATGAGACATGAGACTGTCTTTGCATTCAAACCTTCATAAAAAGGAAGATTGGCAACTAATTTTAAAAAAATAATCTAATTTCTGGTTTAAGTAGAGAAAAAGATCACTTTGCTTTCTAGTTAACCAGTATCTCAGTCTTTCAGAAAGCTCTTTTAGATCCACATTTTCAAAGCAGAGTTAGAAGAATAGGGACTCCAAATGAATATATTTTCACAGAAAATTCCTAGACAAAGCAGGGCATCTGCTGAAACTAGCTGGCTGCAATTAAGTATTTCTCATGTGAGAGATTATAGGTGCTTTTGAGAGTTCCAGGACTAGATTTTACTTGCAAAATTGACTGGAAAAGAGTGTCACCACTTATGATTCATTTATATCAAATAGCTCAAGTGGGATTGAAAGGTCTGGGGAAGGTTTGAAACATTTTCTTTCCAAACAAGAATATGTAAATTCAAATACCAGTAAATGTTTTCTCACTGTTTTTGACATACCTCAGATTACASAAGACATCATTCATCAGGTAGCAAACAAAGTGAAAATTATACTGAAATAATGTCATAGACTTTGAGATATGAGAAACTACTCTCAGCTGTAGGTTTGGATATGTGGGCAATTGATGAAACAGTTCAATACTGAAAGAAATTACTTGGTAAACACGCACACCCTTAATTACACAAAAATGGATTACAGAAACTTGATACTGAGAAGATTGCGTAGACTCAGAGAGGAGGCTGAGCTCCTTGCTGCTGAATCCCACGGGGCCGGAGCCAGGTGAACCGGCTGCCGTGCCCTCGCCTTCAGCCACCGAACACGGTGTGCAGCTGTGGGCGGTATTGCCATAGGTTCACATCCACCCTGGCTATGCAGCTCAATTACAGCGATTACCTTTTTCAAAGGGCATATGTGTGTTTTGATACTGAATGTCAAATTGATTTTAAGAGATCAAAAGATGCTTTCTTGAGGCCCCGAGCAGCTATCTGATGAAATCTTTATGAAAGGTACCCCACTGAATTTCTAGTAGCTAAGATGCTTTTTCCCTTTGGATTACCATTTGGGCTCAGGAGATTAGCACTTAAAATACATGCCTGCCCATCAGTGCCAAGGCAAAGATAGGCACTTATTCACAGATAAATAAGATGTCCCTTTTAGCATAAATAATGGTCTGGACATAATCATTAAACAAAAAGGCAGTATATGTACCCATACTGGCTATGTGGAAATCTCTGCATACACTGCAGAAATACTAAAACTTGCACGTTCATGTTCGCTGTGTGGAAACATCTGCATTTTTACACCGATCCTCTTTCCTTTCCTCTTCTTAACTCTGTTTTACACTCCAAAGTTTGATATACTTGCGTATACTTGTGTCACATACATACATATTAACAAATAAATACTTCATGGGGGTTTATGGCTTTGGTTAGTAACAGTATAAGGGCATTTTCAGTCTTCCATGTGACTCTCCTCCCAACATTTTTAAGTAGCTAGAAAATTCCTATTCCCTCTGAAGCACAGAGGGAAGGACAGTCCAAAATTCTGTATATCATTTAGGTCTGTAAATCACAGCAAATCTGTGGCTGAGGACTATGCAATCACATTACATTGACCCTTAACTAGGAAAAGTTTGGCATCTAAAGTCCTCAAAGAACCTCAGTCAAGCTTGTTTGAGGTCACACAGAAATCTGTTGTGAATACTTACAAAATCTATGGACTCCCCTTCTGTCAGGGCACACACACATGCACATGCGCACTCACATATATTCCTGAACACAGTGCAAGAGAATTTGAAGGCTGAATAAGGACAAAGACTATTTGCAAATCTGAATACTTGGGTGAATTGAATATGAATACCCTTGAAGTAAAAGCACAATATTTCTGTGTTACATATATACATGAATTCTTTCACACATGCACATACTATATCTTGCAGCCATTGCTCACAAGCTGTTGCCTGTGGATCCTGTTATGCTCCGTTATGGAGCAGCTAATGCTCCTCCTCCAAGTTAATTCTTCAATTTAAAAGTTAAATACTTCTCTGTATATGCARTTGATGAAATTGCCGCATGAATCTTGCTGAAGGAAGTGCCCTGTGCAACAACAAAGAGATGAAGGTACCTCTGTTTTAAACCGTGCTCTGCTATGAAACTGAAAATCTCTGCTKTACAGAAGTTAGGCGTAATCTCTCTGCTAGTCACTATAGAAGCCAATTCTCCCACTAGTTTTAGTCAGTGATTTGGGAATGATGTTGTCACAAAGCACTGCTATCTACTTTATATCATTGCTCAGCACAGCACTCCCTTTGGTATTATCTGGATTCCAACCTACAAAATTCTGATTTTTAGCACTAATCCATAATTCTGTGCCACAGAAATGTCAATATATTATTTTGAAGGTTATAATATTCTGGCTCAAGCCTGAAAAAAGACATTTTATTAAAAAAATCCTCTCCATTACCATAAGGTATAACTTCTCTTTTTTCAACTATGAATAATAACAGGAGACCCTGGACTGACATTAATAAAATGCGTAATATTCAAGAATTGACAAACAGGGCCTGATCTCCTTTCAGTGGTTTCTTTTCATTTGTGTTCTGTGGGAGCAGTAATCAAATCAATAAAACTTCTTTTAAAAGAACAGGCTATAAATATTCATAGAAATAAGTTTCCTTCAAGTCAAAGTGCTGTGCTGGAGAGGTGAAGGAGCATTGTAAGGRATCTGTACCCATTCTGTATGGATACAGAAGCTGTTGCAGTACTCAGTAACTCACATTCAGTTGCTAAGGCAATTTCTCAAGGAACTGGGTAATAATTGTTAAAAGGCTTTTAAAAGCTTAAACATCAATTTACATAGCTCTGCCTCCCAGTACAGGTTCTTCATTTCATTCAGCTGTCACTTTGCTCAGTGAAGAGTATCTACTTCTCATCAGTAGTAGAACTTCTGTCCCTTTTTCAGTTATTTGTTTTGTTGTTATTGCTTGCATACATTTTACCTCTAATTCTTATTCTAGCAAAATTGAATCAGCTCCAAAACCCAAAAACTCCCACTTGCTTTTCTCCTTTAAGTGAGATTGCTCCATGGGAGCAAGATGCCTGGCTAACACAGCTAGCAAAAACATGTAGTTTAAAGTAAGAAGTTAATAGTTCAGAATATCATGAAACTTTTACTACCCACATATTCTTATCAAGTGTAAACATGTATCAAATGTGACAAAGTGACACTCATTCTGCACCAAAGTCATGACCAATATCAATGTGCAGATAAAATACATTGATACAGGTGATCCACAGAAAAACAAGAATTGTGAATTTTAGACGTACTGACAAAAACAATCTATGAACAATTTTTCTGATACTGTGACTTTAATGGAGATCTGAAATAATTTTTTTCTAGAGTTTGGGGGCTTTCTTTTAATCCCTTTTCTTTTTGTTCCCTATAAGTAATTGAAGAAACGGGTTTGGTTTTTTCTTTTACAAATAAAGCAATTCTTGGTGCTGGGTAAAGCAAGCTCTTGCTGGCCTCTCCATCCCAAGTATAAAGCAATCCACATGCTTTCCAGCGAAATTAAACCATACCCTGCCTGTACATGTTTCTGTCTTCCCTACAAATAATAAAATGTAGAAAAGTGTTAGCAAATTAAGGACTATGGCAGACTTGCAGCAACAAATGAGACGTGAACAACTAAAATACGTCAAGTCTCCAGCACTTGCCCTTTCTCTCTAGGAGCACTGCTATTCCCAGAGGTGAGGACATCCAGTTTCTCTTGTGAAACATGTTCTGTGCCAGCACAGGTATTCTGTAAATGCACCCTGGTTTCATTGAAGTCACAGATTTAAAACCAGAACTAAGAATCCCATCATCCTACAATCAGCAGACTTGGACCTCAGATCCTGTTAAGCAGATACAACTGGCCAAAATGAATGCGGGTACCTTAACCTATTAGGTAAGCTACAATTTTCTTTGTGGCTTTAAGCTTTTCTTCATGCACCCTATTTCACCTTAAGACACCTTTCACCRGGTCGGTGTTCAAAAATGCAAATATTTTGCCTCACCAGTTTTTTCTGTGTGATGTCCTGCATCTATTCTTGCTTATAAGCTATACATACACAGCCCGTATATCCAGCTCATTCACCCTGAATCAGAGATAAACACAGAAGTTCTGGGGAAGAGACAGCAGTGCAGGGGAGATGGGAGGCAAGGAGACTGCCAGGGAAGGGAACCTCCTCCTTTGCACATATTTATCTAACTACACAATTGCTTAATCTTAGTAAGGCAGGTAGGAAGGAGGGCTCTTCGAGATAATATATATACACATATACATATGTGTACACATACACATTATTTTGCACATGTCAAATAGCTGAGTATTTTATTATTAAAAAAATGTCTCTTGACGCAGTTAGTCCTAACATATACCAGCATATCAAAGAAACACAATTTCCTCAGAAGAGTTAAGGTTAAAAAAAGAAAGAACAGTACCAAGTTTCTAAAAGAAAAAGCTCTAAATATTTTTATTCATAGTATCAGCCTCTTTTAAAATGAGATGAGAAAATTTTTTGTCAGTGAGGCTCACCAACAAGTATCTGAAAGTGTGAGGTCATTCTCCTATTTCTCATTTTTCCCTTTTTTCCTGAAGCAATCTTTACAATTGGGACTAACATGGAGACTTAAAAACAGAAAAAAAGAACCACCATGCATAAATAACTTCTACTGACTTCACATTTTGGCTTCTAGCTACTTATATGTTATATTCCTGATTCAGCAAAGCAAGTAACATGCTTAACTTTAAAAATTAAATTTATCTCTATTCAGGTAACATTTAAATATCTGAAAGCATACTCATTCTGTCAGCATGTACACCTGAAAAGATGAACAAACATATATACTTTGCCAAATTAAATTCTTAACAGATTTTCAATTGATTTTCAACACTGTCGTTATGTGGCAGAAATCAATCCTGGAAATCACGCTGTCACCAGCTCTTTAATTTCCCAGAAATTCACACTATATATCAAAAATCTTTTGTTATAATGTCATTACCCAAGCAATTGAAGAAAGCGCAATTACAAGACTGCAAAAATATTTAAAATCCTTCAAAGGAGCAAGAATTAATTTCTGCTTCCACAGGTTTCAATTTTCAGTGACTTAAAACTATGCAGGTGTGTGGGTATTTCCTCTGCAGTGAGAGTGCTTCAGCAGAAGGCAGTGGAAAACGAGCACTCTGTGGCTCACCAGCATCCTAGCAACCCTCAGTACAACCCCATGTCTTCACCCAAGGCACTTAGTGAGCTATCACACTGGAGATTCTCACTTGACTCTTTGGCAAAGAGAGCAGTCTCAAGATGGGGATCTACAGAAAAGAATAAAGATRAGTTTCTCATAAGAGTTTGTGATTCTAACCAGAAGTTCCTAACAGAGCAGTAATTGAAGATAAAATTGTCTCTGTGCATGCTGTAAAGCCATTAAAAATATTATTGTCAGGCAGTGCAAAATAAATTCCAAAGTTTGTGCTTTAAGTACACTGAAATGTTTTGGGTTTACACTCCCAGCTTGCTTTTGAAAGAAGCCAATGTGATTCACAGTGGACAGGAATTTCAGCAAGTAGCAAAATCATGAGCAATCATTTCCTTCACACCTTACTTTTAAATACATAGGCTGTGCTTTTTCTTTTACAGAAAGGAATATTTCAGAAATCTGTAATCACTTCACCTGCACGTAGGAAAATAATTCAAATTAGGACAGAACACTTCATGAGACAGAGAATAAGGCTTTCAGCTAAAGGTCTTAAATTTATGTAATCTTGCATTTCAGTTCACAGGGGAAAAGAAACACTAAAATAAATACATATAAAAATTAATGACGTGTAAAGATATTTCTCAAACATTATTCTACTTCTTCCCCTACCCTCCAAAGTCCTGAGCTGGAATATGAATAGCTAAGTTAGTGTAGACTAAGCCATCTGAMTACAAACACAGCTCTGAGTCTTGCTTGGACTATGGGATATGTACAGTCGCCTGAAATCAGGTGTGAAACACAGTCTCAGTTAGACCAAGCACACCAACTAAGAGTAAAAAATTATTTCTTTATTAAGCAAAGGGAAAATCAAAAGGAAAATAACTTGAAAATTTGACATCTAAAAGCTCAGATCATTAGCTCAAACATTTAGTGCTCCTCTCCATCATGGCTGTGAGGCACAAGGCACGACCTGCCTCTTCCCTGGCCTTCCCAAAAGGCCTCCGGGTATTCCCCAACCTTGGATCCTTGTGGAGGCTATCAGTCTGCTGTCCCATTTAAATCTAAACTACTTGAGGGCATTTCACATCCTGCAGAGTCAAGCGCTTTGGTTTCTCCATCCTTTGGTGTCTGACAGCCCACRTTAAAAAAATGATGACTCAGGAAAGATACCAGAAGCAAACAAAGTCCTGGGTTGCATTACCACTGCCAAACAGTAAAATGGAGTCAGAAAAGGAAAGAGCATCATCTTTGGGGAGCGCATATTCGTGTCTTTCAACATAAATAAAAGTTTTAGGTTTAATGGATTCAGGTTTGATCTAGTTCCTACTTTGAACAAACATCTTCACCCGTATGCCAGTTTTAAAACACAGAAGCATCAATTTACTTTTTTCTCTGTATCCCCTTTAAGTGTCAGTACATCTTGTAAAAGCAACAGCTCCCTTTTCATCAAAAGCATATCTCTTTGAACTGAAAGACAGGGAAAACCTTTTCCTGAATAAAATAATATTGTTTCTCTTCCCATATAATGTGAAAGCATATAGAGATAGGGACAGCACAGCAGTTATGCAAGCTAAGGACAGTAAATCTTAACAACTTTTAAATAGGACTATTCCTGGTATGAGAAGAGGACAGTTACACTAATTAAAGTATACCCCGTGCCCTTATTCAACCTTAAAAACTAAAGGAATAAGATGGAGGTAAGAAGACTAATATTCTTAATAGTATTTTAGCAGATAGCATATATTGATATTAATTTTTCTGTTGTTATTATAGCATTCTGAAATGCATTGCAGAAGAGAACATGTGTTAATTAGCCTCACTAAAGGTCACTACTACTCCATTACTACCAGAAATAAGCAAATAGTAGCTCAGACTCATCGTTAATTACAAGGAAATTTTCATCAATGTTTTAGCTGCTGTCAATTCCATCTTAGTCACTCCAGTTTGACATAGTAAATATACATGGAATTTAAAATTCCCTAGGCTACATTTCAGGAAAAAAATCCTGTATAGAGAAATAAATCTGCACTCATTTTCTTAAAATGCATTTTGCCCTTTCACACAGAAAATAGTATTTGCCAGAAAGTATTTAGAACTTTTTTTACAAATATTCTGCAGCAGTGTTCATAAACTGTCTTTGAAGATCTGAACTGATGTTAAGTTTAAGCACGTTTCTATTCCTTTGGGCTTTTAAGACACTTGTGACATTTACATATATAGCTTTTGTTCACAGATATATTTACTAAATTGTTGTTTGTAAGCATTTCCATCCTGAACGGGTATTTGTGCTTATTTCACACACCATCCTGACGGAACAACGTGAAAACCCAGACATTAAGAGTCTAGGTTAATACAAGAGTATTACTCATCGTACTTTTGTCTACCCCCTCCAAAGGTTTCCATTTTTATTTAGGAATATATGATCCTGAAAATCACACAAACATGACCAAGATTGTCTATGATGAAGGGTTTATAAGAAGCCAAATGCAGCAAATTAGTTTCTACAAATTTTTTGGCAAATAATAACAGCTAATTTTGCAGAAGCCTGCATAACAATCACAAACAGAGAAAATAAAGAAAGTAAAATGTATACTTTCCCCAACCTATATATTACTTTCTTTATATTTAACTTGAACAAGGAAATTAGAATAGCTAGTTTGTGTCCAAGTATGTAAACAAAATACATTGTTTCCTATTTAATTTATATAGAATTATCACAGAAAGATTACTACTCAAAGCATTTTGTAACTCCAGCTGCTTTTGCTTACAGGATCTCATTTTCCTCAAGCAACCAGAATGGAACCTAACTGGGACGATAACTCGGAAAACAGTTAATATTTTTTAAAAAATGCCACTCATAAAGCCTACATTAATTTGTTTACACTACAAATGTCTGATTCTACTGGACACTCTTCATTCAAGAGAACACCATAATCCTCTGACTATAACAATTAATTTTGCAGCAAGTCATTAAGCTATCATAAACTGAAGCCTAACGATTTTTATCTTACTTTAACCAGGACTTCTTTTCTGGGACCAGAAATATTTGTAAGAGCAATCTGTGTCAGTTTGGTATCTCACAGATTCATCTGTCGACACAAAAATGGGGAACAAATTGTTTGTTGCTATTTTGTTTTTTCAGCATAGCTCTGACTCTTGGTAGAAAAAGAACCATTGAATGAATTCTGTATGTTTACACACGAACAGACCATGAATAGATGAAAGCTAAATTATCATATGTCTTGTCATATGCCTAAAGACTCAGTGGGATTCATTACTGTAAGTCTTTTGATTCCCTTCTTTAAGTGATCATGTAAAAATGTTATGATATTTATCATCTGGCATTTTAAATTTTTCCACACCAAAAGAAATATCTTTAGGCTCTCAAGTGGTGACTAAGACACTAATGAAATCCTTACTGCATCCCAGGTGTTAAAGTTGAAGTCAAAAGAATTTACACACCACATATATTTTCCACCCACAAATAACACCACAAAATTAACTGCGTGYGTTTCTGTGGTCCAACATACACTAGCTCCAATCAAAAGGATGAAACTCTGGGACCTAAGAGTTTTCCATACTATAGTTACTGAAATCAATTTAAAGTAGTACTTTAGTATTCAGAGCATAACAAAAGTGTATTGCCACCATGCAAAAAAGGGGAACATCCCATACAGCAAGAATTACAAGTGGATGAATGGCAATAACACTTCTTCCAGATGGAACCGTTGGCAATTTAGGTTAATTGGTAGTTAAATACTACAGCACTACACACATTAAAATACGTTAAAATTATGAATAATCAGACTAGAAATATTTTTTCTAAACAATTTATGTAAATTAAATTTACATTAGTTCTACAGGTCAGAAGGGTGAAAATGGATAAAAAAGTCTTGAACAGAAATAAATGCTTAATGAAATGCCTACAGATGAAACTTATTACCAAAAGAAATACTGTTCCCAAATGCATTTTTCTACTAGAATAAAATGGTTCTATATGCCTTCTAGAGGAAGCCACAGAAGTAGAGCTGAATGATCCAAAGCTGTCTCTAATTGGAATAGCCATTATGAAAATAAGTAGACATAGGACTCACATGCAGCCACACTCAGAAAACGCAGAGAATATACAAAGAGTCTACATAATAGTATCCTATTCCTTCCGTGTCTTCAATTATATTCATGTAGCATACACACACAAAACAATTAATTAGGTGCAACAGATGTGCCTTTCTTTGTTCCTCACTTCAAGAAAATTGCTCCAGACACTAGCTGATACTAAATCAAAGGGCTCCAAAAATACAGTGACCGTTATTTTTATGAATGCATATTGGTGTATTATTTAAGTAAAGAAGAAATACCCTTTCAAAAAGATATTAAGACTAAGCTTTGAATACTTCTGCCTTCAGGATCCACACATACAGATTAGAAATACATGCAGACAATAGTGAAAATAGACCAAATCATGAGTTTGCATACAAAGAGCCAGTTTCATATCTCTTGAAGTGAAAAAGAGGAATCAAATTTTGAAAATCAGAATCCTCAACGTGGGTACATAACAACTTTCAAAAAACCATGTACCGGACACAGAGTTTTGGAAGTGAAATTTCAAGTTATCTATTATGATGAGATGCTTAAGTACTTGGACATCATAAGATGTTGATCATGAAACACATGAATCACCTTCCTCATCTTGAGAAGATTTTTGCCATTTAAAAATGCAAATCAACTACGAGAATAGTATAACAATTTTCCACCGATATCGCTAGAAAAATAATCTACCTTTAAGTATATTTTCAGATGTGTATTGACAAAAAAAAGAAAGTTAGAACCATTTTAACTATACATTTAACCATCTCAGAATAGGTCATGCCCCTCCCAACTCTCCTCCAGGGAAAGAACATACTGTGAACTGGAAATAAGTTTATTCAATACTACAGAGAGAGTAACTGGCTCTATATACCACAATTTTTTCCCTGCACATCTGAAAAAAATGTACTGCATATGACTAAGCCACTTGATGCTACCTCTTCTGTCCTGAACAACAGCCTCCAGATGCTCATTTTCATATATCAGTAGAATTGGAAAAAAAATTTATAAATCTGATGTCTGCAGTGGAGAAGTACAATCTGCGTTTAAACAGAAGCTGGCATAGAGCTTTTCAGTGCAGCCCTTTTCAGCTGAAAACTACATTGTGTGCCTCAGCTGTGTCGTACAACCCTGTACTCATAAACTCTTGGTAAACATTACGGAGTCCTAATAAACATGTAGTGCACAACTAGTCTTTCCTACAGCACTTATCATAATTTGGATGAACTGAGAATCTAGAAACTACCACACAAACTGAACACTCAATTAAACAATTTAGGCTAGGAAATACAGGATTCCACATAAAAATATCCTCAGAACGAGAGGTTTTCTCCAGTCAGTATATCATCTTTGCACATGGCAGCATTTAGCCAACAAAAAAATTAATTTMTTTTCTTATATGACATCAGTATTTTAGGATGCAGGCCTGCCTGTAACAATGGTGCAAGACTGAGAGAAACTGGGCAAGCGATATAAGAGTGAAGGAAGTTCAAATCAAATCTTTAGGATTGGACAAAAAAAGTTGCACATTTCTCAAAGTGGCTAATGTTTCCCTTTTACTATCATCTCACTCACTTTAACGCCTACCACTCTCAAGCTGATTTGAGAACAAAAGACCTCCTTGCAAAATTATTGTCATACATATGAAAAATTCAGAGCTCAAAACTGGATATATACCCTGTCCTTTGGACAGTCGTGTAATAAAATTAATTAAGAATATAAATTATAACACAGCTCTTCCAGTAAGAGCTCCCTGATGAACAAAATTCACTATTTAAAATTCCTCCATGTTGTTCATGCACAAAAAGAAAACCAGACACACTCCTAACTCCATTCCTTTTCTTCAGGGAAGCCACATGAGTTTGTCCTTTTTTCCCCACTGTATTTCTAAGCAGGCACAAAGGATCGGCCTGGTCACTCGCCATCCCCTGATTTTACTATCCACATAACTGTTTCTGGCTTCAGCTACCACTATCCCTTGTTGTTTATTATCTTCTAACATGGAGGAAACTGCATCTTTTAGCCAAGTGACATGAGATGTCCTGGCTGTGGAGCCTCAAAACAAGGGAGAACATGAACAGCAGAAAGAAAAAAGGGAGAAGTTTTTTTCCACCCACTGTTACTGGATTAGCTTGCTTTTTTTGCTCCCACACTCCTTTCACAACACCCCCTTCAGAGAAGGTTGACAAACTCTTGCGTCCCACAGAATTTAGCTCCATTAAAACCTCTCTGACCAGAAATGAGACCAGGATCCAGAGCTCAGCTGGAGGCTCTGACCACTGTACCAATCCTCTGCAAAGTTCCTAAGACAGTATCTTATAAAAGCTGGATATATTTAGTTTTTCTACCAGTGATTAGACCTGCATAAGCTAGAACCCTACTCAGGGCTCCAAAAATTCGTGAGAAATCCCTTAGAGGTGTTACATAAAACTGCACTATTCTCAAAGGGACTGATAATATGCATCCAAGATCACTCCTGCTATCGCTTAAACCAAAAGTCTCCCTAGACAGCCAAGCTTACCTGTCAGTCAAGAGCTTCATAAAGAACAAAACTGCAGAGCATAAAGTGCCGCAGACCCCCTCCTACCAGGCGGGGAAGTATCAGGGCAAAGAGGAGCGGACCAAAGGTGCCACCACATCAACACCACAAGCTACTGGGTCACACAGCTTTGGTGCAGCCATTTGGCTGCGAAACCATCTGTTAACCCAGTTCAGACTGGAACTGCAGACACCAGAGGTTTTAAAATCAGTGTCTACTTGTATACTGGTTGAGGGGATCATTTGTATCTTTGCATCCCAGAGACAAATACATTCAATGGACATTACACAGCAATTACCAAGATAGACATGTGAAGTAATACCCAAAACAACACAGAGAAGGAGATTTTAGGTACACAACTTATATACGAGAGATCTGATTTCTCACAGCTGGTCAGCCTCTCTCCTCTTTGCATTAATTTGAAGAGAAATCTCTGCATGAACAAAAAGTTATTAACATACACTTACTTGTCTGGAGGTGGGAACAATAGGTTACKATTAAAAGGTAAAGCCATATACTGCTTGTAGAGATGCCAACATATATATATATACACACACACACATACAGATACACATTTAAAAGACCTTGATGCAAATACATATGTGTAAACTTATGTTCATACCTTTAAACATACATTATTTGTGCAGTTAGAAAATAAAGACGTTTATTGTACACAGATTGTGTTATAATGTTCTTCCTACCGCATGGCTGAGCCATGGTATTGTAGCCAAATACCGGGAAATCTTCATATTCTTACATACAACAAGACATATCCTTCTGGAGGTCTTTCGCTGTTCCAGCTAAGTTATTTTAACCCCCATTAGCTCTGAGCAAGCTGAGGTAAGTTATGGGAACAGCTGTGGCTGCCCTACAACACAGCTACCAGGAACTAAATTGGTCCACTGATAGAACAGGTAAGAGAAAATCTCTGAAACCTCCCAGTGCAGAAGTACCTTACTAGATTGGACTTGAAACCTTTCTGCAGTGTCAGCTGGGACAGTATATGCAGCGCTCAAAGCAGCACAAAGGTCTGAACTCAGCATCTGCGCACCAAGTCATCAGTTCTGAGTGGGACTTCAGTGGAAAGTGTCCAAAATACAGTAAGCATGGGTAGCAACTGAGCCATTGGTGAAGACACAATAGCTGATTGCTGAACTTACATGCTTTAAGGGAACTGAAAGCCAGTGAGTCTATAGAAACATACAATTGCTATGAAAAATAGAATTTTGATACGTATATGAAAGGACAAGGATTGGCAGAGAGGACTTTAGCAGTATCAAAATAAACTCATCAGAATCTAATGTGTAAAAGAGAGAAAACTAGAATGGCATTGATTTGAAGAAATATTAAAGAATGTATAGCCAAGTAACCTAGAGGTAGTTTCAGCAAAACTACCTTTACACTGGACCCTAATGGTATTCTCCAGATTGAAGGAAATTTTTTTTAATACTATTTTTTCCAGTGTATTTAAACTACTTTGTATTAATTTACCAAAGAGTGCCTCACAGGAAGCACAAAATGTCATGACTACAGAAGGACTTCAGAAGCATATGCCTCTACCACAGATTGAAAACAGAAGAGTGGAAAATTCTGGGGTTAGACATCACTGAACTCGCAAATACTAAATCCAGCTGTAACACCAGGCCCATCTTGCCTTCTCCTAGCCTCAAAACTATCCCTTTTCTACAAGAGTTCTCCAAGGTCCTGACCCACAGAGAACCTCCTCATGCTCCTCAAGTCAGGCATACATGCAGGTCCTAGCGTTTTAACTACACCACATGTCATACATGCACTATTTTTAAATGTTCATGGTTGGATATGGTTCCATCTGACTCATGTATAGATTTACTAGCTGTATGCATCAATACTGTTAAGTGCTGTCAAATCTGCTTTTCTCTCTGGAATCTTCAGATTTTAATTTCCCTAGAAATTTCTTTGTAATTTAGTACTTTGTAATCTAGTATTTAGCTATAGTGTTATAAATCTTTGTAATTTAGTATTTAGCTATAGTGTTAATGATAGTGCCATATGTAATATATTATGTGACAGATTGTCACAACTGGACTAGCCCAAAAGCTAAGTTTTTAAAATGCTTCGTGATAAAAAGAAGCAGCTCCAAATGGTGTCACTTACTGTCTCAAAACCCCTTCCTCATTCACATGCAGGCTAGAGCCTTCCCTGGCGAGGTGTTCTATTAGTTCTGCACTTATTTTTCCAGGTGAGTTCAGAGGGAGGAGAGATGGAAAAGGAGACAAGAAACGTGGGTGTAGATGAACCTGAGATTAAAAGGATGTTAGAAAAAGATGGGGAGAGAAGGAGAGAGTGCTGGAGAAAGCAGCCAGCACAGGATGAAGGACGCCCACTTGGGCTTCCAGACAACTCAGAGGAACAGTCCAGCTTTGATGCTTATGGTAGGTGTCTCCTCTTCACAATTTCTCCAAAGGCCATATGCCAGGGAGAGGCATAACATTCCCAGAGCCAGAACACACTTCGCACTATTCTGTGTCCAGTGGTCCCTCATCAATAAAGCATTCACCATCCCAACTGCTTTTTCAGCTTCTCCTGCTATGAATTTTTGGTGTTAGTTAATAAGCAGATATCTGTAGGAGCATTTTCACAGAGGACTGCAGTTGAAGTTTCCATCCTCTCTCTGCATGACTACTTAGCAACATGCTGTTCTAACAAGCATCTGGTAATCTTTCATGTCTTCCAACAGCTTTCAATACTTCATTTCTCTATCCCATCATGAGAGATAGGTGCTTTAAGTAGAACACAAAAATTTATCTTTTGAAAAATCCTGAACCTTCTGGATGAGGATGAGCGTGAAGTAATTCTATCTTTATATCCAGCACATGAACCATCTTACAATTGCAGGAGTGCATGGCCAGCCAGTGGCAAGCTGCCATGACATATTTATTGCCCTTCTGAAACACATGACAGCATATGTTCTTCAGCAAAGGCACACTGCTTACTGTTGTATGCATCCTGGCTGGCAGGGAACTCACACATGCCCAAGACTGGCAGACTACTTTCATGATGGATAACATTATATATTCATATATATGCACATGCATTCACACATCTGTCAAACACAGGGTTCACAAAGCACCACAGTGTAAAGCTACCCACTCAAACATGATGGATTAGTTTCTCTCAAAGTCAAATACAAAACTTCTTGATGCTAATGAGAGCTGAATATGGGTCCCATCCTATCGTCAATCTGTTTTATTGCTAGTTCCCAGGGAAAGTCCTCATGTTTCTTTCTTTGATTCCCACCTCTATTGCCCTATCATGGCTGCAGAGCACAGGACAGGACTTGTTCAGCCAGCCAGAACCTGGAGAAGGGATGTCTCTAATGTGGAAGTCAATGTATTACAAATTATTTTATTGATTGACAAATAATTTTGACTGCTTCATTACGTTTTATGAATCATGTCTCTGAATTCATTTATTCTAAATCTGATCTCTTATTTTCAGCATATTATGGAAAGAATGATTATTTCTAATTAGTCCCCATAAGTTACCACTCACAGAGAAATATTAGACAACCACTAAGGTTAAGGTGCTCTAACTATCAAACATAAAACATGGCGGGGAAAAAAAAATAATAAATGAGTAGCACAGATGGGTCTTTACACTTCCACTGTCAGTGCTGTACTTGATATTTGTATGATGATCCAGCAGCATATCATTACGGAAATCTCAGTTTAAAAATTAAGTGAGAACAATAAACATTTTTAAATGTTTTACTATGGGAGTGGAAACACAAGTCTCTCAATATCTGCAAGATGGTTCAAACATTTCATAGTTCTTTTATAATCAGGATGGTAGAAGCACATAAGTGGGATAAAATGACAGAAAATCAAAATGTCTGAGTAGAGTATCTGATACAATTAGAAAAACAACACTATTTTGGGTAAATGAGGCCGCCCTCAGCTATGCTCAAAAAGCTCATCTGTTCTTCCAGCTGTTTTGAGTGGCTCTAGTAACAGATAGTGCCTTTCCCTACAAATCACACCTCTTCTTACAAAGAAGTAATCGACCATTATTGAATTCTAGTCATGTTATAGTCATTTTTCTCCATGATCAAATGCTGTGGTTTTATCAATATGTAGTTATGACTTGCTCATAAAAGAAGAAATCCCTACAAAACACATTCTTCCAAACTCTTAATAGATCACCAAGAAATAGTGATCATACCCTACTACAATCTACTCCTTCATACAACCATTCCCAGGTTTATGAACTGCCTTCACTAGACTCATCTGAGAATTATTTTAAAGATAATTTAAAATTTAATTTAATCTCTAAAATTCCCAATTTCTTTCCTGTCTATCTCTTCTTCCCTATTGTTGTTATTGATCACCAAGGGTGTTTTTTAACTCTGTAAATCTCTCTAGTCTACAGGATAGAATATTTGCCATAATACATTTTCATGTAGGTTCATCAAGCTCACTACCACTGGGGGCAATTGCCAGCACTGGTTACTTCAAAGTATGGCAGAACATGGCATAACATAACACACCTCTCCTATTGTGCTTGAAGAAACTATATTCCTGCCTTCTCTATACAACAGTATTTCAATGAAACAAAAAAGCTGAACTTAAGATATCAAATTATTATTTCTGTTATAAGCTCTAATACATCAAGCCCCAAGACTAGGTATCTGCCGTCTGCAGTTCCTGCAACTCCACCCTTTAAAATGGAGCATGATCCTTGGTCTCTGCAACACACTCACGTTCCTTCATTCCAAAAAAAGCTACTGCACAAAGTCCCAGACAAATTGATACTGTACACTTGGACATGCAATTCTCCATGCAAACATTTGTCTCTCCTGCAAATAAGTTAATAAATAAAAATAAAAAGAAAGAAGGAAATATTACCCTGTACACTAACCCAAAGTCAACTGATTTAGTAGAAGGATACAATTTTTTTTTGCCTTTTTATGCCAGACCTACCAAAACCACTCTATTGGTAATACTGCAGCTTCAGAGGCACCTATGAATCTATATATTTAACAAGACATCTAGCAATGAAATCTTGCATTTCAGTATCTTCACTCTTATTTAACACTATTTTGAGAGTAATATTCTATTAGTAGCAATTGCTCATTTATAACGCGTGTGCATTTTTTCTCTAATTATTTCTGCAGAACCACACTGGTTACCACTCCTTTAACCCAATCATAAGAGAAGTATAGCTTAAAGATTGCAAGATAAAAACACAGAGCAAAGAGTATAGAATAATGACTTCTCCAAGTCTTCACTGACCTATAGTGGACAAAAGAGACTATCAGTTTAATTGAACAATCAAATCCATATTTCATATTTGTCTGTAGACATGAAAATTCTGAACAATTTAACAGCAATGACTAATTAGCAATCAAAAGTTCAGACAAGAGCGTGCGATGCTTGCAAGTACAGATTTAAAAGCTAAGGATGAAAAATATATTAATAATCTGTCATAAGTCATTACAAATTTATAGATGTCTCTTCACACAGATGATCTATAAACCATCTCACCGCAAAATAAGGTATTTCAGGCAAATGCAAACCTAAATTACATTTTTATGTAGCCTAAGAAAATACCACTTCAGGGCTCAGCTGAAGCTCAATAAATCCCATAATGAGACATACAAAAATTAAAAATTTCTCAATCTTGATGATCTGTAATGGAGCAGTGAATCAGATAATGGATTCTTGTTCTGGTAAGCACATTTTCTCTGGCCAGTTCTTAACCAGACAGTAGACAGACATATGGTCAGAGAAGTTCTCCTTTCTCAGGCTGCTGAGTTACACTTTCCAATTACACTGTCCAAAATGTGGAGCAAGGTTGACAGCCCCTAATATATCTCCTTTCACATCCACCATCCTTTCTTATATCAGAGAAAGAATACAGCAAGCCAGAGAGCAAAAGTTTCTTTGCCTTCGCCAGGAGCACTGCCATGGCTCTCAGTGCACTAACACTTCCCGAATTCTAGCAAATGTATTTTCCTGCACCCATCTCTCCAAGCAGCAATCGTAGTTGTTTATCAAAAGCCCAAACGCTGGTTTTTTTGCCAATAATCTGTGCATTTCTGATCAGAGTGAAGTTTATCAATCTGTGGTGTAATAAAACCATGAATTGGTATCTCCAGGTCAGTCTGAAGAGGAGAAAAGGTTTAACCCAGCAACAACGCTGGCAGATTTCTAAAAGCATTTGGTGACATCAAATGTGTTTCAGCATATTTATGTCCAAATCTAAGACTACCTTCAAACTGCCAACATGACTTTAGAGCAGGTGCCAACAATATATAATCAAAGACCTTTTTAAGACATTAAAATTACCAAAGTTATTTCCTACAGAGAATGTTACCTACTTAAAAGCCAAAGTTAGAGGCTCTAATGCCTCTGACATTATCTTATTGAACTAAAAGGTTATAGAGTAAGAGTAAAAGATTCACCACTACATTGAAAAAAGTTTCAGTCTTTTTCAGTTAGTCGGTTGTGGGTTTTTTTTTTTAAATAGTATTCAAATATCGCATAAARTTAGATTATGTAAATTAAAAGTAGTACAGTTCCTTAATCTGAGAGAACTCTGATGCAGGAATTTTTCTTGACTGCAGAGCTAGGAAATAAAAGTTAGCAACTTTAACTGTATATTGTAAGATATCTCCCTAACATGTCATCAGTTAAACTGAGCAATACAGACACTTGGGATACTCAATCATATTGTTACCGTTGTGACCCAAAATACTTGCTTCAAAGAGTTTGTGATCTAAATAAACAAGACAGACAAAACAACATAACAGCAAAGAGATCAGAACAGTGGATGGCAAGCACCATGCTGGTTCCATAATCATTTGTTTGCTGTGATGCATCACACCGCAAAAAGCCTCAAAGACCTGTGAACCAAGGTCATCCATCCATCCATGTTTTCCCCAATAATTGTTTTGTGCCACACTACCCAAAGAATGCAGGTAAACTGAGCAAGTCATTACTAATATATAACTCAATGATATAATTTCAGAATGAAAGTCTGCAAAAATTAGAGGTGAACAAATAATCTTCACTATGGCTAATCCTGGGGATTGAAGAGGAAAAAAGACAACTAAGATATTCTGAATTTGGACAAGAAGAAACAGTAACTGTAGACAAGAGGAGGGAATTTCCCTCCTATGCAGTCTCTTCAGATGGTAAAAGTTCTCACAGATTAACAAAATGCTAACATGTAATAAAAGCAAGCTAATCCTTCAAATATTTATCTTTACCAGAAAGAAAATTTTCCTGAACTAAAATAAGTTGCACAACTAACCCCAGTGACAGCAAAAAGTTTATTTGTTAGCCCCACAAGTACCGAGCATCATCAATCCATTCTTGAGAAGTATTTAATTCAGATTATACGCCTGAAGAAGGGAAGTGAGGTGAAAAATCTATACAGCAAAAGGTGATGACAGCAAGGAAGCAATTATTCAGAAGTTACAGCTGGAGCCTGGCTATTCAAAACAAGAGGGGACCCAAGAGTGATGTACCCAATTCTTCCATTTGGTTACAATTTCAGGCACTCTCATGACACTCTGGCAGATAAGAAACACCACCAACATTTTCAAATAATGTCATCCTTAACCATATATAGTCTTAACACTGGATACCAGAACTTAAACATATGTTTTATAGAAAAGAATAACAAGTTCTGTGGAATGAAAAAAAATGTAGTTACATTCAAAGCATTAAAAAAAACCACCTTCGCCTTGATGGATTTTGTAAAGTATTTGAATTCTCAAGATTCAAATTCTTTTTCCTACTCAGACTGCTTGAYACTTAACACCTATTCATCTAAATATTAAATTAATACTTCCATACCCACAGTACCTGAACATACTGAATTACTGATTTCAGATGGACAACTGGTTTTGAGTAAGGATCCCTGCAAGTAAGGGAGACTAACAGGTACTACGATTACCATGAAATTCCTGTCCAACAAGGATTGAATTTACACAGTTTGCATCGTTGCTATGAAACATCCACAGTAAAGATGTCCAAATGAAGTAATGTCTTTTCTTTATTTATACTTGGCTTTCTCTAGGCTCTGGTTACTGGTCCAGCAAAACACATCAGAATCCTACACAAGTGCAGAAAAGGGAGAAAAGCACATCTCTAGTAAAGCCACAACAGTAAAACTATCTGCAGATTTGTCCCCACAGAACCAAAAAGCCAAAAACTTAGATACTAATCTCTTATTAACATCACAGAGTATTTCTAACTGCTTCTCTTAACAAACAAAACAAAACAAAACAAACAAAAAAAAAATCTGGGACTGCCTTAGATAGAATAGGATGACTTTCAGAAAGTAAATTAACTAGAAGGAAAAAGGTGTTGTTATTCTTGATCCTGCTGAGCAAGTCCAGACTAAAATTTTAACGATCAGTACTCAATATAAGAACACCTTGAGAAAGAGAGCAACTCATCGTATGTTTTACAGGCTAATAGTTGTACTACCACACACATTTATTTGCRTTTAGCTAGTATGTAGCAGACAATTGTCCTTCCTTCAGCTTACATCCCATTTTTTCCACACCTGGAAAAGCATCTAACTATTCATTGGTGAAGCCCAGCATGACCACGAAAGGGTAGGTAATGCATATATAGGGCTTTTCTGCACTGTCACGTAGAATTTGCATCCTGTGGGTCCTTTTTACCACCTATCTTACTATTAACTTGCAAGTAACAGGTGTCTTTTGTAAATGTCTGCTCCTCCAAACTCAAAAACTGAAGTCATCAGACTATAACTTTTGTACTCAATGATTACCCTTGCATTAGCAGTTCAAATCAGTTTTTATCAATTTTTATCCGCTTTATGCTTAGCACTGCATATGCAAATTATACATTACTGTAGAAATAAACTTGTACTCCTGAAAAATATGGATTTCTAAGCCACATTGAGATGTGAGCTAGAACTTTGCTTGCAGTCATACCAACTGATGCAGATCTTGCAAAAAAGGATGACACCAGAGGGTGAGATTTTCCAAAGCAAAAGACTCACTGAAAAAAGTTAATGGATTTTGTTAATTTCCCCTTCGCCTGTATTTCTACCCAGATTCCCTTTTGGTTTTCCAGTTTTTTTAATGGAACCAAGCTGCTGGCAATAATGAGAAATCTATAAAATACAGAGAGCTCTCAGTGTATAAATGCCCCCCCCCCCCTTTTATAAAATGCTAACCGATATTCTCATGTGCTGTAGTGATACTTTAATGCTATTTTATTCCATAATGCTGGTGGCACAACACATCAGATTTTATACTACTGACACTTCACTTTTTCAAGAAATCTTTAAGCCCTTCTAGGCTATCAGTATAGCTTCCTTTTCATATTCTTTGGGGGAAAAAAAAAAAAATAGTTACCTTTCAAATGTCATTGAAATAGAATCCATCAGTTTTTTTAATTCCAGCTCTCAGGGATGGTACAGCCCAGTTTGCATGCAAACATTTGAGTGAATAGGGGGTTAGGAGTCTGTCCTGGCCAACCAAGCCTTTCCTTCAGGAGATCTAGGATCTCCAATTCTGTCCACCACTGGAATATCCAGGCCCAGCAGTTCCCCATGAGCACTAGCCACTGTCCTGCTCCAACAAGCCAAGGTGCCAAGGGGCACTCCTGGGACTTGTGAGCAGATGTACAATTGATGTGTATATTGAGCAAGACCTCAATACAACACAATCTCCTTCAGATCTTAGTTTCCAGGAATAAAAAACACCTCATCCTACATTCACATCAATGTGACAGGCAAACAGAGTGGGGCTTAAATTAGGCAGGTTCTCACCTGGTATAAAGCAATATGCTATTTGGCCACATTTGTCAAACTGCTCAAAAAGAGACCTTCAAGTCTTTAGAACCCAGAACTTGTGCTAAAGGTACCTAAAAAGTGCCTTATTTTCTAAAGTGACCAGTAGGCAGGAACTCCAGCTGAGATAGTCAGCTTCGCTTTCAAAGGAGGTTATGGCGCCCAACACACTACTCTCATGTTGTTAGTCTCAAAAAAAACAAAACAAAACAAAACAAAACAAACAAAAAAACACCACCACAAAAAAAAAAAAAAATGGCATTGTTTATGGCTGCTATTCCCTTTCAAAAAGCTGGTCCTGTTTAGCAGCTCAACTAAACAGCAAGTGCAAACAGCTGTGAATAAAGCAGCACATAATGGTAAACAGCTTAATATGGTCAAAGGGGAACTTACCACCAGATCATCCTGATAGGATATAAAGACTACATACAGATGCTTTTATTTTGACGTCTAAACCCTATGCACTCAATGGCTCCAATTTTGTTACTTCCTGTTTAGTAGAAACAAAGCACAAAACATTCACTTTCTTCTGTATTTTCCAAAATCCTGTGCCTCTGTTTGCTTATAGGATTTGAGGTTCTCATGGTTGGTTGCACCACTCCTGATGCAATTACGAAAATAAACAAAAAGGGAAGCAGGAAATCATTTCATTCATCCTAGCATTCTGCAAACAGGGTAACCATATTCAGCAGTTCCTCCAGGCAGCCTTTCCTTTATTGATAACAACAAGCTTTCGTAACCTGGAAATTAAAATGGACATGATTGGGAGGCTCAGAAACCCTATACTGATCAGCTGGTGATGAGAAATCTGAAYAAAGAAAACAAAATCCAGTTCCATTAGCACACTAGCATTAACAGAGTAAGCTGTGAAAATTTCAGTACTCATTTGCAGTGTAAATTGGGGACTGTGTCACAACTGACGAACTGACATTTTCACTCCACAGCAAGACTTCAGGAGAACTGCGTTAAGTGTAGTTTGTCGTTTAGGAAATTACAGAAGGTACAAAAGAGTGATGGAAAGCTGCATACCTGGCAATTTGTTTTAACACAACTTTTTGCTGGTTTTGAGAAGGAAGATTAAAAGGTAAGAATGTACAAGCACATCAAACTGCAAAAATGGTACGTCTTCCTCCTTGCCTTGCAAAATACAACAATAAATAGACACCACACCAAAATAAAACCATCAGTGCTGYCTAGTAGGAAGCTTATCAATGAAACTAAAAAGGCTTTTTTGACAAAACCAATTTTTAATGAAATCACATCAATGTTGAAAAATATTCCAGGTGGTCGGAAAAAATATGCCAGAATATATACATAGTTGGAAACTCAGTGTTACAAGAAAAGTAAGTAGTTGGCAGTGCTCTGAATCAGGATTAAAAGACCAAAAATGTGTGAAAAAAAGATCAGTGCAAAAAAGATATGAAAAGTGATCTGAAATGTCATTGATACCACCACCTTCCCTAGAGAGACAGCATCCCTTTATACCATCCATTGACAAGTTTCTTGTCCAGAATGCAGAATTTACTAGGTCAACAAAAACTCCCCTGTACATTCACACTACTAAGAGGCTACATCCAGTATAGCTTTTCCAGTATAGCTAACAATTTAAAGTAACAATATCACCAGAAGTATCAGGTCCTTTCTGTTATGAATATGGCCCACAGAACAGGCAAGTGCTTGCAGTTTACCACATACCTGCATGTCAGATACCTGTGTATCAAAACAGGGCTGGTAGAAAAAATAGCACTTCTCTGTGTAGTTAAAGCTGTGTATCATCCCATAAACTTGCACTTCTTCAATTTCAGAGGCACCCTTAGCATTGCTGAGTATTCTAGCACGTGCAGGGAAAAAAGTGGTCCTCTCCTCTTAGTCTCAGTTGTTTTGGTCAGTGAGACTCAATTTCTTTTCTCTGATTTGCTCATTCAATTTAATTCAATTTTTCAGATATACAAGCCCTCGCTGTTTCTAACTGAGCTCTTCATCTAATATAATTCCCTTTCAGCTCTTCATCATGGTCCTTGCTCCACCACTGTTCCAGGTCCCCTAGCTCCCAGCAGTCTTATCCTAATTGTTGCTTCTGAACCTTGTACAGTCCAAGTGTTATTTCCTCAGCATTCGAGTCAGATCAGCCCTCTGTCTCGCTGCCTGAACAAATGCAGGAGAAAATTGAGGGCACAGTGGTAATACACTCTCCACTCACTGTTCCTGGGAGAAATAATTACAGAGGAAATCTTGTTTAGTCGCTACTATCCTGGGAGAGAGTATGCTCAGTTCAGATGAAATATTTGGAGAATTTTGTTGCCAAATCCTAACAGGTCTCTCCAGAGCACAAGTGAACCACTATTTGTCAAGAGCCAATAACTGGGTCAAATTCAGACACTTTTTCACAGGAGCAACAAAAGAAGCAAAGGAGATAAATTAGAATGGAACAAATAGAGACTAAAAGGCTATTTTAGCTCTAACATCTTCTATTAAGAACAGTAGCACAGGGATGGGAAGGTAAGCACAATGCTAACCTAGAGGAAAGATTGAATTCTGAAGAGATCTCAGGGGGATTTTTTTTAAACAAAATAGTTCTTTCTGTCGACATTTTATCAGATGAGATATACATATTTAACACACTTTGAGAGTCGATATGAAATCACAGTAAGACAGCAGGAGTTTTCGGTGGAGTCCTCTGCAGAGTAAGAGTAATTCCCCAGCGACCTCTTTAGCATGTCTCTCACTACCACATTTTCACAGACCATAAATCTTAACCACTTTTTTTCTGCATTGCTCTGCAGCTGGTCTTATCAACTGGTTATGCTCAGCTGTGCCACACACATACCCCTGCTAGAAGCTATATGAAATCTGGACACATCCAACCAGGCTACTAGTGGAGGATAAGATCCATGGCATTGCCTTAATGAAACTTTACCTGTTACTTTGGAAAGGGAACCAAAGAAGATTATTTCAAGTGGAGGAGCCTTGAAAGAAAAAGGTCATCAGAAGACATATACTCCAATGTCCACCATGTAGTCAAGTCATTGAAGTCATAGTCCCAAATGCAGATTTGAATACTGATACGATGGAGAAAATCACATATCAGAATATTTTTCAGGCAAATGTATTTTATGTTTTCTACTTTTAGGAGTTTTTCACCAACCCCCTCCTCAATCACCTCAGCATTTGTACTTCACTCTTTTGCTTGCTTCTTCTCTCTTGCCTTTCAAATGCACAAACAGAAATCCCAGCATTTCTATTCTGATAAGCGAATTGGAGTAATCTTTTCAAATGAAATTTTTATGCTCATCCTCGATAGCTGTTTCTTCTTTGGTGGCACAAACAAAAAAAAAAAAGACAACCATTCTAACATAAGTATGTGGTGCTTCTTACTTTTCTGAACTAAGTGAACAAATTTTTCAACAACATTTGCAATTTTTTATCTTTATGATTATCTGATAATAGGTAACACATTTGATTATCAACAATATTAGTCCTTTTATAATGTCAAACATATTTTGTATATTTTAGTTATCAACACATTATTTTCTTACTTTGTATTTAAAAATGCAGTGAAATGGTGCCAGAAGGGACAGATTTAGCAGCAGGATTTCATTACTGTTTCAAATCAATAAGCAATGTAATAAGGCTTTTTAAAATACCCTGCCTTCACAAGAAAAGCTTGTGTCTAGGCAGTGGGAAAATGGCAGAAAGAAGTATTCCTTACAGTGAAATTGCATTTGAAGCTACATAACTAATTGAAACTCTAAAAGTGACAAATCAAGTTCAGATTTCTCGTCAAAAATATTAATCTTTTTTCAGAATCTTAGCTGCTTGCTATTCACAACTGTTCCCTAAAACATACATATTTACAATTTGTTTCTTTTTCTTTTTTCAAAAATATTCACATTCCTTTGCATTCTTTAATAATGGTCACTAGGCTTCTGGACTCAAAAAACATAACCGTATTACTATACCTAGCTGCATGAAGCTAAGTTAAAGACTTTAGTCATGAGTGAACTTCTCAAGGGGTTCASTTTCCAGTGCATATGAGACGTTTGGGTTCAGAAATCAAGGGCTGTTGAAAAAAAGTGGAAAAGGACAAAAAGAAATGATGTGTTCTTCCTTTTTTGATTTGTAGACAGTTATTAGCAACTATTGGATTTGGACATCAATATGGCTGCAAAGTATCTTCGAGTGCTAAGGTATTAATGGAGCTCTGCGAGCTCACCCCCATGTAGACATGGCTCTGTAGACATGCGCTCTGGCAAACCACAGCTACCAGTGAGGCTGCTGGCACTCCCGACATGCTCACAACTGCTATTCAAGATACTCCATCTTCCAGGAGTCGGAATAAGTGCCCTTTCCACTATATGTCTACTTGCAGTGCTTGAAAAAGTCATTATAGGCTGGCTGGAATAACAGCAGAAATAATACAGCTATTTTAGACGAAGATCTGTAGGAGTCTAGTAGAGGTTTTCATGATATAGTTTCTGATATTAAAGTGACACTACATTTTTTATGTGCTGAGACAGCAGTCATTTGGGAAAACATCTGCTAAGCTCAAGACCTTGATGTGTCTACTTTGTTTTTTCATTTTTCTAGATACAAGTCTCAAGCTTGCAGTAAGAGAGGTCTCCTTTCCTATCCTGCTGCCAATGTAAAACTTTCTTGGGCCCCAAAATATAAGTTCTTTGGGGGGAAGCGGGGTGTGCACACGTTGTGTCTGTATGCCCATTTCTGAGTTAAGCTACCTATTGAAGGATAAAAAAACATAGAGGATAAAAAAACACGCGCAGCGCCAACAATGAGCTCTCAGAATAAAAAGAGGTGACGTAAAGATTATTTTCCCCTCTTCCTCAGCACTATCTCCAGCTTTATGATTGAGTTACCATTTTTTCTTGCTTTTCTTCTCAACTGTCTCTTTCCTTTTCTTTGGACATGTGGTCTTAGAACAGGACTGACTGGATAATAACATCTTCAGGTAGAAAAATATTTTTTGTGCTTTGTAGCATGCACAGTATCCCAGGGAACAATGCAACAATATTTTTCATAGACAATTTTTGCATTCCCATTTCCACCTGTTACCCTTTTCCCTCTTAGGGACTGTCTGAAACTGCTCCAGACGCACAGAGTAATCACGTAGTTTCACATTTCTTTGTTGAGATGACGCGTATTTGTTCTAGAAACATATCCACAAGCGAGAACACCTAACTAAGCAAGCCAAACCTATAACCAGTGAGGTCCTTTCTGTGGTGTTGCATTTCCCCTCCCTTCCTCTCCTGGGCCGCTCTATGATCTCAGGAACTCCCATTAAGCCTTGGCCTCTGTGCAATGAGTTGGGCGGTGAAGCGGCCCTTGACTGTACCAGGAACTCTTGCACGGCTGAAGTGGGGGAACAGCACTGACCGTACCAGGAACTGCTGCTGCCTGGCCAAGGTGGGGAACAAGAGTATGGATAATTCGTCATGCCCCGACACCCTTATCTGAGTCATAACTCAAGTGGAATGGTACTGAAATCTTGAGAATTTTAGTAACTACCACCTTGGGCTATGACCAGGACGCAAGTTTACAGATGACTAAAGCCAGTCATCTTGTGAACCTATAAACAGCAGTCCTAAGTGAGACCCTTTGAGCTCTCCTGGACCACAATGGGCTGTGCCCAGTATCTCCCTCTGAGTGGGACGTCACTCAGAGCTCACGAACTCTCAAGTTTGCGATATTCGGAGGACCATCGCCGACCAACAACGGGACCTGGCCTGAAACACTCCTCAAGGCTCAACCCCTCACCTGTTGAGAAATGCCGAGACATTTGACATGAACATTTCACTGGACTCGAGGGGAATTTTTAACAGGTATACCTTTGTACATTTATATATATTTGTGTCTGTGTGTGTGCATGTGTGAATTGATTTAGGTACCTCATAGCAAGTATAGTATAAATATTGCCATCTCGAATCTGTAATTAAATCACTGTTGTGATTGTAGTAAATTCTATTGACTCACTTTGTAAATGTTAAATTAGTCACTGACTAAGTGCTGCTAAAATCTTGTGATCCACCTTAAAACTGTGAATGAACCTTAGACTGCTGCTAAATACATATAATACCTTAGACATAAACCATTGACCAAGTCTGGGACTAGGAGTGGATCCAGCCACACCTAAGCTCAATCAGGAGTTTAGAAAGCAAGGGGGTGTACTCTGAATCTCGTGACTCAACGGAGGATTTCCTTACTCTTTTTATTTCTTCCATTAGACATAAACCGTTGTCCAAGTCTGAGACTAAGATTGGATTTAGCCATACCTAAGCTCCATCAGGAGCTCAGAAAGCAAGGGGGTCCACTCTGAACCTTGTGACTCAATGGGAGGGTCTCCTTACTCTTTGTATTAGACATAAACCATTGTCCAAGTCTGAGACTAAGACTGGACCTGGCCGCACCTAAGCTCCATCAGGAGTTTAGAAAGCAAGGGAGTCTTCTCTGAACCTCATGACTCAATGAGAGGGTCTCCCTTCCCTTTTTCATCCTTGGTCTCTGTATAAATCATTCCAGCTCAATTCTAACTTGATTTTCCTTTGTATACTTCATCCATGTAGTAAGAGGCAGAGTGAACCTTGCCATTGAACTCTGTTAAGTCGCACTTTTATAAATTCCTATTAAAATCACTTTTTGCTAATACCTTTGATGGTGATTCTTTAAGCGGCCTCAAACCACTCATTCGTGACACCTTCCTGAAACAAGTTTTATGCTATTGCACAATAGTAAATGCAAAGCCAAAACCAACCCACTCAGACATGGAAAAAAAAGTTACAAAGGATCTTTTCTAAATAAAGTCTTGTGAAATTGTTCGACACTGACCTCTCAACTAAATCCACTTCTTAGGAAAGATCTAGTAGCAGTATGACAGATTATGTTCTATTAAAGCTGAGTTTATTAATTTTATAAGATGCACTGTAACATTTATTGGGTGACATGAAGGATTATAAGAGAATAAAAAAAMCTGTTAAATAAACATCAAGCCATGTTTTCTCTAGTGTTACCGCTGCTTTTGTTAGCTGGCTTTGAAGCTCAATAGATTTACATGTGCCCATCACAGAACCTTTCAGCAGCCTACAGGAGACCCAGAAGAGTAAGAAACTACAGATGGTTCTGGACTGCTGTCAATAGCCACCAAAATACACGGTCAATATTTTTCACTTAAATGCTCATCACTACTGTGATACAATAATAACAGTAACTGTAAACCAGTAAGTTATTGCTTATGGAAATGCTAAAGGCTTTATTTATTATATCCTCTCCCCAGGAACCGAATACTTGTGGGATGCAAGTGCTACTGTCAATAAAGAAAAGTTTGGGAAACATTATCCATAAATAAACTCTTGGTTCCATTTGAATTTCTTAGATTCTGAGATAAAACCAGGAGGAGTGTCGGCTAAATGAGAAGGTAAAATTATAGTAATAAGAGGTTTGGAAAGCTAGAGAATCTGCTGCAACACTGGAAAGCTATCATTTTCTCGAAATGGTAGTAATCCTTTTTTCTTCTATTCAATTATTTCTTAAGGTATGCAGTCTAAAGGACATAATATTTATAAATTTTATTCATATTTATAAAATCACTTTTACAAATTATTTCTGTAAAGTTGTTTTATGAATTTATAAGGTCCTGTCTTTGTCCATAGAGAATATCTGTAGTGTTTGGCTGAAACCTATGGCAAATCTCTGGAGATGCTCATAAACTGCATTTTTAGTCTCTTGAGAAATTAAAATATCAAGTTACATGATAACCATATGYCCCCTAATTGGAAGGAATGCCTTCATTTTCAAAAGGTTACTCATATATGAAAAGATACTGCTCGGAACTCAAAATCACTTGATGGCACATAATAATATAAAAAATAAGGGAAAGCACATCCAACTTTCACACTTGTCACCATTTTCCCAGGAAAGTCACAATTCCAAGGGCTTTTCATGACAGTTCCGCCTGCTGTCACACTGCAAGCCCTGTGAACCATCGGAAAGATGGTTCATAGCAGTAAGACAACACCAACCACACTACAGCTTTCATGTAAGCATGCTGTCCTCAGGTCCTGAGAAACAAAGCTCAAAACTGCAACTGACTGGGAGCTTCCCATCTGAAAGGGTCATTGATGAAAAACACAGTTACTCCAAAGCCAAAATATTTTATGGAAGATTTTCTTTCCCTAGATTTTCTCAGTGTTCTATCACAAAACCTGAAATAAATATTTACAGTTGCCTAGTCTGACCTGATTCTGACGACTCTGGTTTGCAGAAATGACCTGAAATATTAATTTTCAAATGTATTTCCTATTGGCTTATCTTGCCTCTTGGGGACAGCAGATCTGTGGTCTGGATGCCTTTGCAGATCCCTCTTTCTCCTCTCAGCAGGACTCACGCATGTTTCGGTTGAATCAGGTCAATAAATTAAATCAGGAAACATTTTTATTTAGAAAAGCCTTAGCTTTACTTAGAAACAAAATAGTGAAACAAAATGTTTCACTGTTTTAAAATAATTTTTGCATCATTTAATTCCTTGAACACTTTTCATACATTAACTTTTATCCTTATTCAGAACTGAAGCAAATATTAAGAACTTTCTACAGGACCATGGATACTTACTTAAGACAAAAGTGTTGAGGATAACATAAGACTGATCATAAAGTTATCCTTTCAAGGTTCTTGCTTTTCTTGGTTATAATCTGTTAAAGTTACATTTTTCAATACTTGTAGTTTTTATTACCTTGTGGACCTACTACTACAAAATCACTAAGTTTGTTACTAACCTCGGGGAGGTAAAAGTTTCACTCTGTTTTCACTAAACCTGTGTTTCAGTTATTCTAGATGTGAAAAAATATTGCACAGACATAATATTTATACATATATATATAGACATGTATGTACACAAAACATATACTATTCATGCACTTCCACATAAAGAAAAAACCAAGGTACATACAACACTTGAAAAGAATATCCCCTTCCATCACAATATGCATATAAATATTACGTAGAGATAATTATTGTAACAGTGCTACAATTCCATACACATTACTCTCATAGTGTAGGTCTTCAATGTTTCTCCTTTGATTTCCTCCTCAAATTTCCAGCCACCCTTGTGGATGCCCCTCCTATGATCTGTGAGCTACACTACATCTTTGAACTGTATACCATGTGCACTATATTGTAGTCAAAGGGAAGAAACTGAAAGATCAGACGCYGTTCCTATTCACACCTGCTCAAAGGGATAGTGGCTCTCAAATACAGGAAGGATCCAGAAAATTCCCTGGGCTTGTAAGCATGGATAAATCACCCTACAGCTTTGGACTCCTCCGAATGCAACAGAAGCCTCAAAGCAAGCCTCTGAATGTAAATCTGCCTATCAATACAACACTCATAACTGATTAAATTAAGCTGAACTGAATCTTTACCATGTTGTCATCTTTTTCAGAAGTTAGAGAAAACAAAAATACAGAATGCGATTATGCAGACTTGAAATTCTATACATCTCAGTCAAGGTTTAATGCATATGTGCTTTAAATCATGCCCTATTTAACACTTGTGATTACACAGTTGACCAAATTCCCCCCCGAAAATGTTTCCACAACCTCTTCTAGTCACCTCGCAGAAATATACAGCAACATTTTTCTTCCACAGAAGAATCATTTACTTAGCTAGGGATCCTTACAGACAGTTATAATTTCTGCCCCTGCAGCTAAAAAGTAACTCTCTACTTTAAACCAGAAGATTTGGAAGATTTACCATTAACAAATATATGTACACACTGGAAATCAAAAGAGTTTCAGCTCATTTACTATGAAAAGATAATAAGCTGTGTCCTACCTATGGTGGTAATAACAGTGCCAGCAAAGAAGAAGGAACTTCCCAAGTCCCAGTGACTGATCTGAGTAGATGTGTTTCCTAAAGGTATGATTCCTGCATTTATTGCTGCCACTACTTGCTGCAAGTTTAAAAAGATTTTTGTCAATATTCATGAAACAATGATATTAATATACATTACACAGTAAATTGATTAAATCACTTATGTAATCCAAGCAATAAACCAGAAAAGGATCAGTGTTGCTCTGCTCGAGTTTTATCATTCAGTCAGGCTACCATTTAATCTTCAGCAGACACCCCAAGCACTTCAGCACGCCGCAGAGCTGTAAACTCCAGACCATTGAGGAGAATGCAAAATCCACAGTATCAGGAACAGCATCACCTTAGCTAGATGGCAAACACAATTATTTTTACTGTTGCAACTATTTGGTGAAGAAAAATATGCATTAGACAAAGATTTACAATGAGAGTTTCCCAAAATATTCCTCTATTAAGTTAGGCAAGAAAATGTACTTCTTAAAACACAGTCTTTTTAAAACTCCAAGAAAAAATGCCCATGCATTGTTTTGGATCAAAGGAACTCCAATTAATTAAAACACTTGTGTAGAACAGATAATTCAATAATTAAAGATTAACAATTACACTTATGGTTATAAAAATTTCACTATATTAATAAAAAATTCGGAGTTAAATATCAAACGTGTATCTCAAAGTTTATACAACTATATATTTCATAAATATCGTTCTTGAAAAATTCAGTTCTAGCAGCTAAATGAACAAGCTTGCCACAAGTGACATTTTCATAGTCTCGAGAAATGTGAAACATTTCCTATTTCAGCAGTGTCACCTACTGTAAACTCTTATCACAAAAAGTACTCCTGTTTAGTTATATCTCTATTGCAGATATATACCAGTATTTGAGGTAAACAGTACACATCAAGAAAAGTATTTTTAAACTTGCAATAAATATTTTAAGAAATGTAAGTTATCATTTCGTTCTGAAACTTTAAAACAGGACTTATTTCATAATCATGACCCTTACTATAATCATTGGTATTTAACAAAAGAACAACAGAGGAAGCAATACTGCAAAGCTAAAATGAACATTTTAACTAACTAATAGTTTCTGTCTAGCCAGTTATCCAACAATGACTATGCACATAAAAATATTCAGCAATAGGGCAGACAGAATGGTTTTCCGTGTGGGCAGTCTGTTGCAGAGGAACAGTGTTGTACAGTAGCAATAATTTTTTCAATCCCAAAATACATTGATAATTTGCAAATGAAAACATTTTTGTTTCTAAACAGTGCCCATGGAAGTCAGCTGACCTGGACAGAGATGACAAAATACCAACGCTGGATTAACCAGGCCGTTGATTTTTCATGACAGAATCTCAACTTAAATCCACCATTTCCAGTTTGCCATTTTCAAAGCTCAGATGCACAAAGTAGCCATTTTAAAGTCCACAGCTGCATCTCCGCAGCCACAGGGACCTTGCTACCACCCCCAAGCCATTTTCAACATCCAGGGTTGTCAACAGTAAAGCCACCTGGGGTATCTTTACATGGACTTTACACTGTTTTATCTTCTCTACCTTCAACTGTTTTCATTTTAACTTCTTTTTAAAACACCAGAAAGACAGACTTCAAAGATGTGGAATTTTCAATCCTACTGAGGAAGGAGAAAGGATGGGGAAAAGGAAGCAGAAGAGAGTTTAGCTTTCCTTTGGGTTGGAAGAATAAAGCTTCTTCTAYGTTTGTACATCACATACAATTTGGCAACAGGAAATACAGCAGCACTGATACTGACTGGTGTGTACATTACTGTAGGAAGGGACACATCAGACTAAGCAACATGTGAAAACCATCACTCGTACTGATTTCATATTTTACCAATACAGATATTCCTTTGACTTATAAACCTCAGTGTGCTGCATTATAAAGCTTACTGAAATCATTTTGAGTACTGTTTCATTTCAGTGGACTAAGAACTTTCATCACAAGTCCTTGTACCTGCAAATGGAAACATGCTCTGCAGTGAGCACTGGATCAATATAATTTTATGGGACCGTTCATGTTTTATTACAGTTTATTGTACTGGATGAATGCACTACCCAGAGCAACGCACCTGTTTAGGCAGTCTAGCAAGACTAAGTTTTATACAGATCCAGATGTAAAATGTTTTCAAAGCTTTATATCATCACTACACATTTTTGAAGCCATACTACCTCAACATATTTTATATGAAAGTTGTGCCTATCCAAACTGCTCAAAGATCCATTACAGCTATGCATTTCCTAACTGCACTATACTGTACCTACAGACATCCAGGAAAAAAGATACAACTTAACCCAAAACTACTCTGTTGGGTCAGACTTAACAAAACACAACAGATGGCTACAAAAGACAATTAGCCGCTGTTCTTATGTCTCCGATTTTAGCCAACTGCTAATTAGGAAAAGAATCAGGGCAAGTAGGCAAGTGATGCTTTCTCTTCACACATCCTCCTAGCTTCTGACGAAGCACAGCTTTAGGGACTTTCCGAGTGAGAGGCTGCATCTGCATCGTGGTGTTCAGATTGGTTTGGGTGGATCATTTTACCATGCATTTATCTAACTACTTTTGGAGCTCACTTGTATTTTGGGAGCCAAGTAATTCTGTGGCAGTAAGTTCTGCAATTTACTTGTGGATCATTTAAAAAGCATTTCCCTTTTGAGATTTTTATGTGCTTCGAAGTAATTTTATAAGTTCTTATGTTATGAGAAACACCTGAATAGCAATTTCTTATTTGTCTCCTTCAAGAAATTAATGACCTTATAGACCCATCACCTGCCTCTTTTTTCCAAATTAAAGACTTTCTTATTAAATATTTACCTATTTAAATAAATCTGTTGAATATTGTATAGAAGTAACTTTTTTATTGCCAGTATTTCTCATTGACTTTCTTTGTACCTTTACTGATTTACCTTATCGATTATTTTAAACATAGTTTTAGTCACAAAGGACCAGATGATACCTTCTTCGTCACCGGGTTATTAAGTTTCCAAACACATACTATTATGCTTTCTCCTGCACTGTTCCCATGTTTGGGAGGAGCCAGCCTTAAATACTAACAAAGCTGCTGCATTATATTCCTCCAGTCTTCTGTAAGAGTCTACCTTACTACAAGGATGACAGTTAGATAAAGTTGCTGGTTTACTGAGATCAATACTACTATCTCATAAAATCTTTGAATGTTGCCTGCAGATTTTTTGGGAGGGGCAATTGCATTTTCAGTTCTTTGGATCAGAGGATATTTTTTCTTCTTAGTCAGTGCCTATGAGCAGATCCTCATTTAAGACTATTCCCAAGCATAATTTTAAAAGAAAATAATATATAACATAACTCTTAATATACATACATTTCAGGGCACTAACTTCAGGGTAGCATCTTCTTTCTGACTACGTCCAGTGCACTGCACTTACCTGCAATATTGGATATTAACATTTCCTTAGCCCGGAATAAAAACCCAGGCTCATGCAGCTGGTTTCCACTAACTTCACCAGGGGCCAGGATCTCACCCTCAGTGTTCAAATAGTGTGCTATTCATCGTCAGTCCTGTTAGACTCAATTTTGTCTGCCACTTYATTCTTGGTCTTCAGCCTTTTTTCAGTAAGACTGATGCCTTACTACTAGAACAAACACATTGTTTGTCACTTCCTTTGTCAAAAGTTTGGCCTGTCATTCTTTCCTTCCTTCATAACTTCTTTCTGTCACCTGAGCCCTTCAGCTTATCCTAACATATATAACAGCAATAGTAACTCTGTGGATTTTGAATCTTGAAACAGAATCACGAAAACTCTATATAATCTGTACATTTATCTTATGTTGCAGCCTGTAAACACTTCATGTGATCTTAACATGGGAATGTCTTGAGTTTTAAAAAATTACAATATTAAAGTTTACTGACCGCCTCAGTGGCAATTTTTCTAGTTTTTCTTATTTTTATTCCACATACAAACTAAAGTCTGACTTAAAAACCAGTTTCACTTCAGTACTACAAAACCAGTCAGCATTAGAATAGGGATGTGGGCAGTTTCAATTCTTAAACTATGTAGATTATTTCACTTGCCTTACCTTCTTCCAGAGCATTTGTCTACTAGTTGTTTCATATGAGATAACTGAGGACTGAGCAAAGGAGGGGTCACCCAGCACATGGCACCCAATCAAGGCCCCTATGTGCAATGATTTTAAGAATAATATTATATGGTTACAGTAGAAGTAATAGGTTTTTCACTATTTGCTCTTCTTTAGTTGTCTTTATAATGGTGAAAATGCGGGCTTTTTTTGACAGTAAAAAGAGCTTAGATAAAATTTTCAAATGTCTAAAAATTTTAGGAACTTAATTCCCATTTTTGAAGTTACATGGATTCTTAGGCTAGATCTGTACTGTATCTTAGGATAGGCATGAGTTGTGTCTGAGTACAAGTCCTAACTTGTACTACATCCAAACTACCTGGCTTTACACCCGTATTCGGGAAAAAGCTTTAGTAGAGCATCAGAGAAAAGAGGCAGAGACACTTGAGCCCAGAGTAGACAGGCCAGGCATGACCTGCCTTGCTTTCAAAAACAGGACCTGAGCTCCATAGACACATAAGCATTGCATTCAGGCTGTACTTCTTTGCTTAAAATCAGAATCGCTGGGAAAAGGAGAGTGACAATATAAAATCTCATTTTAATTGAATGTCAGCTTTTCATTGCCTATATAATTTAGAAACACTTTCTGGTAAATGCATTGTGCAGTTTTGTATTATCACATCCCTGCGTTCACGCAGATACCTGTCAGTAGAGGCCATGCTGAGCTACCCTTTCAGATTAAGACACAGAATTTTGTGACTTTTTTCTGTCAAAACGAGAGATGAAACCGCCTTTCAAACGGCACAGTCATTTTGTGAAAACAGAAGACAATTTCCTTAGGTCAGGAATTTCAACCTCTGGTCCTCTGACCCTGCAAGAAGTCAATGGAGATGACTGACGAAACCCTGCCTGTTGGCAGTAGAGCTACATTCACTAAGCAGGGGTCCGCAGAACCACAGGAGCAATACAGAGAGGTTATAAACTGCGAAGGCTAACCCCTGGTAGTCTACCACTGTCTCATACAGGGATTGGGCACAAATGAGTATTTGTCAAGCCAGTCGCCCTAATAGTCACCTCCTTGTTCCACACCAGGCTCTTAATATGTGCTTTTGTACCATCTTCCAGTCACCTCACTTTTATGAAATGATGTAACACAACACTTCATTACTCTCAGCTTTTCTATCCAAAGATTAAAACAGAAGCACCTTAAATTGTGCTTCTGATAAAATACAGAGCATGCAGTCTTTCGTTAGCCAGCTTGTCAGGAGTTAGCTTGTGCTTCCTGGCAATCATTTAACAAGCGATGTCAGAAAGTCAGGTATGCCTCAAAGTTTCTGGAAACTCATTTCTCAGCCTGGATTTCCTCCTTCACTGTCCTGCTGCCGTTTGACAAGAGCACTCTCTCACGCTCCAGTATAACGATAAATCTCAAATGGCGCAGCTACCGCATGAGTCCTGTGTTTTTATTTCAGCTTTGGTTTACAAAGAATGGAAATCCGAGTTCTTTGTTCAGAGGCACACTAAGATGCTCTTAACACTTAGCAAACAACTCTCCAGCCTCCAAAAGCACATGCTTTTGAGCCTTGCTGTTGAAAGAGATTGCAATGATGTTTGTATTATAATTCTGTGACTCCATGTTTTTCCTTTTAGTTTATATAACATATGACTGTAATCTGTACTGGAGACCAGTACCCAACACGTTGAAGAATTGAAGAACTCTTTTTCACCCTATGTTCACAATCTACTTGAACTAAAAATGTGTAGAAACATATTGAAATACAATTCTATTTCTAAATATGCATTACAAACAGACTATGTATATAAATTTTGTGTGTGTGCATACATATAAATATGTATGTATACATACGCGTTCAGGGAGGAGAGCTTTTCTTTGCTTCTTGAGATTAAAGACTGGAAGAATTATGCAGACAGCTGTTCAGCAAAACTGACTTACTAATGAGTCATATCTGCCACCCTTTCTAAGACAAAACCTGTCATTCAGATGCATTCAAGCTAGCTAGGTTCTAGGTCCTATAAAACTGTTCATCTGAAGTAAATGTATCCTTTAAGAGCCCCAACACCAGAAGCAGCAAAAAAGGTTAGAAACGAACCTGCTTGAACAAAGAAGTGACAAAGGCAGTTAGAATTTATTTATTATTCTCTCAAAAATCTGTCTTGCTCTTATGCTCATGAAGGATAAATACTGTGTGCTTAAAAAAATTCCTTTTGGTTTAACTGCCGTGTAGCAAATAACTACAGAGAAGGGAGCTGTCCTGTCCCTGAAGGGAACGCTCCCAGGCAACAGAAAGTTTGGCAAAAAATTCCCTCCCTCCAGGAGCGAAGTGCAGAGCCAGAAGAGGGGATCTGGCTGTAAGAGGACAGCAGGAACCGGAGCAACCCTACGAGGAGTGCACACAAGCCACGGGCTGCCACAGCCCAGCCGGACTTGACCACAGCAGGTGGGTATCTGCGTGGAGGACAGGTCTGGGTAAGGTTATGAGCAAAGGTCGTTCACAGAGATCTTTTATTTAATGAATATTCCTCTGATCTGGGGATACAGGTGGAATCTGGGGGGGCTTTACTGTGGAAGGAGACAACAGCATCGGAACGTTTATTTCTGACAAGAGTGAAGCAGAAAGCAAATACTGGGGTGAAAACTAGACTTACGGACTCAGCAAGAGGAAAAGAGAAACAGGACCTTACTGTACCAGTTAGGACTACCTGTATACTTAAAGTTAAGAATACATAAGCTCAAGTGCTTTGACGGGCAGACACCTTACTAAGGACAGACATGTGTAGAAGGTAACACCACAAACTACAGTTCCTGCGCTTCATGTTTTAACTACTTTAAAAGTCATTCATTTCATGTTGCTTTGAAAACATGAACAGGCAGCTCTGTTACTGGTATTTGCAATTTGTCACAAGCTTCATGTCTGACATGTAGACAGTACATTAAAAACTGATGCAATGGTATTTTCGATCCCCAGATAAATAAATAAAATATGCTGCAACATCAATTTCTTTTATGCTGGTCTATCAATCTTTTCAAGGCTTTAAGGTTTACAAAGCATAAACACCTGCTGCTTCCAGGTTAGGATCCAGACATGGGATAGTTCCTGCTTCCTTTTGATGAGGCTGGAAGGAACTGCAAAAGGGAGAGACTAAGAATATTTAGGGTTTAAACTGGTACATTCAAACTCCCTCAAAAAGTTCCTGCTTAGAGGACCCGTGAGCTATAGCTCACAGAATTGAGAATGTCTATAAATGTTGTGATTCAAAGAATGAAAAAAAAATTGATTCAAGCTTAATAGGCTTAGCTAATACATTTTAAAGTTGTCTAAATAAATTTCAGATTTGTCTGAAAACAAGATCTTTGCAACTCTGTGATTTATTATCTCCAAAAATTATACAGCAAGCTCAAATACCTTCTAATCGGTGGGAGAGAAAGAAGGAAAGGATTTACACTTCTCTATGTTAACAGTTTTCTACATAATCAGAGAGGTTGCGGCTCAAGGAGCTTATCTGGCTGAAATAAAACAACATATTCCTGAGGATGCCGCAAAATTAGTTTCTTGGGGCTACAATGCAAGTTGTAAAAAACCCTATGAAAAAGACACAAAATCAGCTACTGGTGGAGGTGCAACTTAATATAGCTAGCTACCTTGAACAATAAAAATGAAGTGACAGAAAACACATATTTTAAAGTAAAATATTTTTACAAGAAATTAATCACTTAAGAAGCCATGATGACATTCTGGTGATGCCAGTTTGATGAAAGAAACACTGCTCCCATGTCATTCATAACTGTGTCAGGCTTTCCTCAAGAGAGACAAAGAAAAAAACCACATTTTTCGTCAAGGGAGATAAAAAGAAAACACATTTTGGTCTCATTCACAGTCTAAGAGATGAATGGAAAGAAAAGAGAGAATGCAGCTGACGCAAATGTAAGATTAAAACAGGCATGGGGCATGACTGTGGACCCCAGCACGGAGAGCTGTTCTCCTCATGTTAACCACAAGCCCACACAGAACCCAAGGAGATCAACTTGTGGGATCAAGGTCAATTCAGCTAATCCTGGTGGTTCATTAATTCTTTTTTTTGTTTTAAATGCAAGCACATTTTTGTGGGCATTCAGTTTTCAGAAGAATCCACATGCCCTGAAAGGGGCTGGACTTAAAACTCTACAAGAGTCCTTTATTGCTGAGACAGCTTGGTGCGGCACCCTGAAAACTTGTTCAGATTTTGAAATGAAGGCTTTATATGACAAAAATTACCACTTGGAACACATTAAAAGATTGTGCTGTTTAGTGTAATATTATTTTTTCCACTTATTAGGGTTTTCAGAATAAATATATTTGAAGGGTGTTTCTGCTAAAGGAACCAGAAATGCAGTATGTTCTGTTATTAACTTTTCAGTGTACCTTTACTTGAAAACTCTTTATTAAGTTTCAGAATTAACTCACTAAGATAACTAAAATAATTCACACCAGCTTGCTGGGACACTCCAGATATTTAAAATAACATAATTGAAATTTCTCTTATTTCCAATTTTTGTATGCAAAAATTATAAACTTTTGTAAGCGAAAATAATACATTAAACAACATGATGCTTGGGGATTAAAAGGAATTTTTTTTCCATTTTGGTTTATAAAAGTCAACACTAAAGCAAATAACTGCTGAGCAATACATAATTAGGTGATATTTACACAAAAAGCTCTTCTCTTTTTTTTAATCAGCTTTCTCTTTGGCAGGGGGACAAATATTTGTCTCCCATTGCCAAGACATTCCACAATGCGCAATACTGGTCACATCCTTACCTCCTAGGAACAACATGAGTTCTGGGAGGTGGAAAGCAAATTCATTCCCCCCTACAGAGGAATGAGGTGTATGAAACCACAATAATAATTTTGAAAAGTTGTTGGATATTGTATTCAGGCTTACCTGTCCCAGAGACAAACTCTTAACCCCAAGGGATGTCATGAAGGTATATGAATGTATTTGATGGCTGCGCAGCACTGCAGGAGGACATGCATGCAACCTGGACATCAGCAATGTAACCTAAGGTCTCCTTACAATTGCTACTATGCATAGGCACATAAATACAGCAGGAGATTTTTCTAGGTACTTGGCAATACACTTTGTGCATCTGAGTTTGGAAACTGTCTCCAACATTTTCAAATGTTTAGCAGCAAGCTTACTATAGGGAACAGTCAACACACTAAAAGAGAACTAGAACTAGACTGAAATAATTAGAGATACAAGCTCTCTAATTAGATAATTTTTTTTTCATTCTTTAATGCTTACTGTTATTTGCATGCGTATAGCTGGATTACTCCCAGGTTTCTATCAGCTTCTGCCCATAAAAAGCTCAGTGGTGGAGAAAAAAACCTGTTCCATGCAAGATGTTAAAAATCCCTAGTGTAAATGAAGATCAGGTTTATATATTTTTTCACATATACATAAAATCCACACAGTCTGAACTACATTTACTCTTTTATTCTGTCACCGGGCAGTTACTTTGCATTGCATGGCAGGGCCAAGTTGAGAGCAGGCATGGACAGAGAAACCAAAACACCATCCATGATGAATTGTCAAGAATTCTTCTTCTTCCAAAAGAAGGAATAGTAGCGAAGTGTCTGGACCCATCCCTTTCTACAGCTTTATGATGTATTGGATATTATACATAACCTTCACCAAACCAATGCTTTCTCATCTGTTAATAACCAAGATCCTTTCAAGACCTTCCAACTGAAACTTTAAAAACAAAAGTTTAACATCAGACCATGCACAGCTTGCTGGTCTGTTGTATCCTGATTAGACTCACCAAGGTAGTGCTTGTATGTTCACAAGCTTCCCGCCTGGGATATTTCTTTAGTTGTAGATTTAGATATACCACCACCGATTGCTGTGCACTGCCCACCTCAGCACTGCTGTGTACAGCACACAGTAATCCACTTAATATTGTTAATACTGGCTTCAGGCTACAGCAAAAGGAGTTGAAATTGCCTGGGAAAAATGGTCTCTTGGGTGTACAGATATGCTCTGCGTGACTTTTGCACATTTTTAAGTACGGTACTAAATAGAAGTGCTCCCAAAATATCAAAAAAATTATGTACCTGGAAGCACATCTCAGGATCATACACTGTTGTTGTTCATTGCAGCTATATTTTATTATAGTGAGGCAACAGGTGACTGAAGTGGTTTAGACTRAAAGAGATTTGCAACACTGGACCATGGAAGTCAGGGACAAAGAAGGTCATGAAGACCACATCTGTCAACACACGAACAACGCTGCTGGACTGGGCTGAGAAGTTATGAGGAAAACCCAGGTCATTTTTCTGAGGCAGCTGAGGCTACTTGGCTGTCATCATCAGAGCGCTCTGTTTCATTAACTTTGCACATTTTCTGTACTGCATCGCAGCTCTCCATTGCCCCATGTTTCACGTGTATATAAAATATATAAAGTCTATAAAAGTATAATTCTCACTGAGTACACCTAGAGGAGCCACACGATCAATGYGAAAATACATAGTTTCAGGAATTCGAAACCCAGGGAATAAAGCTGTGTGCGTTGAAAAGTTGGCAACAGCATATATTGCTGTGCCAGGAAGGGTTTTGGTGATTGGTGAGATAAAATAAGGATGGAGAAGACAGGAAGGGAAAATGCCCTATCCTGTGCGCATTTATAGAAGCACACAACCCTGTGCTGTAATCAGCTCTGTGGCAAAGGGAAGATTTTAGCAAAGGTGATGGAAACTAAGATGGACCCTGGGTGCTAGCGAACTGGACTTCCATTCCACTTGTACAATTTTTTTTTAGCTGAATTTGTTCTCTCAAACTAGTCTCCCTAATTTGCTCACCTGACTAAGCCACTGCACACTGTACTGTCGGTTAGCAGTCCTGGAATAGTCAAGCCTGCTTCAGAGTAAGCATTAAATGGCAGATCAGCAGTTGTGAAGATTGGAAAAGCCTGGTATGATAAGCACCTTGAGCAATGGCTAGCACGAACCAGAGCCAAACCAGTTTCTGGAATCCCAGAACACTAAGTTCAAAAGGAAAAGTTTATAATGAATTTCATTATAGTTTGACTCAAGGTAAATACTTGATTAAAGAAGACATTACAGCCTGTAAGCTCTGTAATTTTCTTCACACACACTAATCATTCCAGCTTCCTACTATACTAGTACATATTAATTTTCAGTTTTATAGCTTTCAGTGAATTCTTAAATATCATTTACTTCTTCCTCACACGCACTATTTATTTTTATTCATAGACATCCAACAAAAACTGAAGAAACACTGCATTATATTGTAATAGAAGTCAGACATAAACCCAGAGAGGCAAAATGTATTCCAGTAATTTAGCTTCTGTGACAAAGTGGTAAGTAGGGAAGAAATATGACCCAATGGTTAGGGTAGCAGCCTAGACTTGGAAGAATGGATTTGAGACTCTGCCTTACCACTGATTTCCTATTTTACTTTGGGCAAGTCACTTAATTCCTGACCCTTAAACAACTTGATGTGATTTGTTATCACTTATTCTGTGTAAAGAAGGCATCCAAGTGCACTTGTAGGACCAGGCTCCCCCTACACCTCAGCTCTCCTCCTATAAAAGGAGCGCAACAGCACGTTCCTACCTCCACATCATGGTGTTCTTCGCAGAGAAGCAGAAGGGAACAAGGAGAAATTAAGTTTTCCATCTACCCCAACAACAAGCAGAGCACACTCTTCCTTCCCACAACCATCTCCCATCCACATGCTGTAGGAGGCTGTGTCACACACCCCCCCCCGTGCTTCACAAGCCCGTGTCTTTCTGGTCATGCCAAGATCGCTAGCGAAGATGGGAGCTAATGCTGATACAGGTATCTGTGCTCTGATAATTGTACTGAAATTGTAATTTATTTTACACAGAACATCAAATGGGCATTGAATGCTGATGAAGTGGTTTTTATTACCAATCTGTGCTTCTGGGTAAGGATTCATAAATGCTAAAATATCTAAGTACTCCAGAGCAAATTTCAACAGTTTTTGCCTTAAGGACCATCTCATAGATGATGTAAGATAACATTGCTTCAAAATTTCTGTTTTTATCTTCACAAGTACAGGATCTGACCTAAAAATTTCATATGGGGATATTTATACTACCTGCAAGAGATTGTTTTAATCAAAATGTGCGTGCATATTTCTGTGAAAAGTCATCTCACATTCTGCTGGTACAACCACTGAAACAGTTATTACACAGCACCGAAATTCATATTGACAGCACCTCCTCAGGCACACCTAGTCAGGACACATGGAGATAGGAACTACCTGACAGTCATTTAAAGGGTGGCAGGTTTGGAACACATTTTAGCAACAAGGCAGGGGAGAAATCACAAAATACAAGACATTTTCCCAGTTTGCCTTTAAAATTCAGAAGTAGTGTGCCATAAAAATAACTCAGTAYACCAGAGCTCTGCATTTAAAACTGCAAAAAAACCAGATGTCCATGCTGATGCTCAAGGCAAATTGGTCTAGAGAGGTAAAATCAACTTCTAAACTCCCAGCCAGATCCGCTGTCAAAAACCACCTCCAAAAAACCTCRCTGCCCATGCAACTGGCATGCTCCAGAGCTCATGCCAGCCAGGGTCTGGATGCCCACCACCCTYTCCTGCTCTCCCGTGTCCTATCTCAGGCTCTGCAGACCCAGACGGCCCCATGGCTACTGTTAATGAAGGGGTCAATCCTTGCCAACTCTTGGCTGTTCAGTCCAGCCTCACGTTTCATGGTCACATCCCCAGAACTGACATTATTTGGCAGTCCCTTGCTGTTCCCTGCAGTGCCACTGGATATTCATAAGAACATGGGAACATGGGATTTAAGTTGGAGAGGGCCTCATAAGGCTCTGGATCTAGTTCTGTGCTAGTGCAAATAAATATTTCCTATGATTCTGAGGCAGGTGACCTGCAAGGGTAAAGTCATGTTAGTAGGAACACAGCGATGTACATCAGTTGTGGATGTGCCTTTAGGAAGCGGAGAAAATTGAGATTTAAGATCAAAATAGCAAGTCCGTGGTACTTTCCTCTACTTAAAACAAAATCAATAAAGAGAAACATACAGCTGGAAGGAAAGCTAGCTTGATACAATCACGGTAAATTAGAAGTTCTTTAAGGCAGTGGATGGTGTATTTTCTTCCTCAGAATTAGGCATTTCAAATATTGACAGACCTAGTAAGGCACAATCAATATATCAATTCCTTTGTGAACTATTAATGATATATATTGCTGATGAATAATCATTTAATTAGCATAATGGGAGGCTTCAGTGAAAAGGCTGTCTACCAAGCGTACTGGACCTAAAAATAGCAATAGCTTTTCAACCATGAGGCTTTGCATGAAAACGCTATTGCTCAACTTCTGGTCTTAACACTTGTTACATCGCTCAGCCAATACAGAGCTTTGCTAATGAAGTTTTTCCCCTTTATCACAGCAGTGCTGCCATATATAATTTGTTCCTCTAAGGCAGAGTGACAAGGGTTTGGTATGGATTACCTGAATCAGTTCATCAAGCTCTGATGCATTCACACAGGAATGCTGAGATACAAACGTCTGCTTCTGAATCACAATGGTGGTTCTTTGGGAGGTCTCATGAGGCTGCTCCAGGGCTTTAAATACTGTTGCTCCAATTATTAAATACACGACTACCACCAGAAAAATTGTTGAGACTGTCTTCCATTTCATAACATTAATAGCCGAATCACTTTCCTCCCGTGAAGAGAGCACAGTAGGCTTGGTGGAAAATGATAATCTTGGTTTGGAGTTCTGAGTGGCCGATTTGGGATCCAGCAAGTCAGGTGCCGCCACTGGCAAAACAGAAAAAGAAAGTTAATTTTTACAGTGCCGCTCAGATTTCGTTAACTGAACTTCTTGCCAGGAGACTGCAGAAATTCTATTGCTTCCAACTGGAATTCTTAAACTGTTGAATCTTTCACATAAACTCCATGCCACACTACAACGAAGTTGCTCCGAGTAGTATTATCCACTTTACACACATTTGCAACATTTTTTATATGCGTCTGTCCCCTTCTGATATTCGATCATTTCATAAACGCAGATTTCCCCTATGCTCTTGCATTTAAATTAGTGTAAGGTGGTATTTTGCTGCAGTGATTCTTTACATCCACTGCTCTCTTAAGCACTGCTAAGCAGCTTTCCAGCTGTGTTTTACCTCAGCATTACAGAGGTAGCAGAAAAATACAAATCCCTCTTTCTCTCATCTATTTTGTCTTGCACTCCGACAAATGCTCTCTGAGAACAGTTGCATGATCACTTCCAAAACTCCCCAGACACAACCATAAAAACAATACATTGCTCATCATGCCAGTCTTAAAGCGTTAATTGCATATCGATTATACCTTTCAGTGAATACCAGTAAAACATTGTGTACTTACTGGAAAAGTCACCTATTTGTTAAGGCGTGTATTTTTATTTACAGCTACAAAAACCCACCGGGTTAGGAAAAGAGCAGCTGAGTGTGTTATCAAGTATCTCGGTAACTCATGTGACTACCAGCAACTACACGGGCACTAAAAAAAAATCCACCACATCAAGTGCAGGTAAAGGTCTCCTGTGGGAAGATGGCCACAGCAGGTGACTGCACAAGCTATATTTAAATTGTTTTGAATTACAAATACATTTTGAACGGCCACGACACCGCTTCCAGCTGCCGGTGGGAAAAGCCCAGATCTAAATCTAGAGGAAAGTCTCCCTCCGGACGGCGGAGGTGGGACAYGTCCCCAGCAGGGGTGGCGGTGGCGGTGGCACTTGGCAGGGTCACCTCCCGGGCACCCGCCGGGCTCGGGCACACACCTCGGCGCCGGGAGAAGGGGCAGGAGCGAGAGGCAGCCCCCAGCCCGGGCCGAGCGGGGACCCGGGGCACCCCGCACACCCCCCGTGCTGGGTGCCGCGCACCCCACGCGCGCCGCGGTCACGCCTCCCACGCCCACTCCCGCCGCCCTGGCCTCCGCCCCACGCCCCGTGGGCCCCCGGGGGCCGGCCACGCTCCCCCCGCGCCCCACATATCCCCCCCGGGGAGGGGGACCCCCCTCCCCGCCGCCTTCCCCTCTCCTGTCGCAGCCCCCGCGACCCTCCGAGCCCCCAAGGACGGTGCCGGGGGCCGCGGCATTCCCGGCCGGGGCCGCTCCCCTCCCGGCCGGCCCCGCCGAGCTCGCCGCCCGCCCGCCCGGGGCAGCGCCGACCCGCCGCGGCCGCCGGCGGCGAACAAAGGAGCGGGCACCGGGCACCGCCGCTCCGCCGCCGGCCCCGCCGCCCCCTCCCCGCGGCCGGTGCAATGCGCCGGGGGATGCCCGCCGCCCCCGAGGAGCGCAACCCCGGTGAGGCGGGCAGCGACGGACGAGCCCCGAGCCGCCGCCGGCGGGGATGCTCCGCGTCGGGGAGCGGCGCGGGGGCGAGGCGGCCGGCGGCGGGGCCGGGGCGCGGCGTGGAGCGGGGCCGGGAAGGGAAGGCAGCCAGGCAAGGTACAAAGGGGGCCCGGGCCGCCGCGGCGCGGGGGGCATCCCGGGGTCCCCCCCGCGCCCGGGTGCGGGGGAAGCAGGGGCGCATGCAGCATCCGCAGGGCTGGGAGCGGGGAGGCACGCCATTGTGCTCGTACTCACTTCTTATTTACCGACCCGGTGCCCTCTCCTCGCTCCACGGGCAGGCATTTTTTCAGGGCTTGGGTAGATACAGTTAGAGCAAATTAAAAAAATAAAAAATTTTTAAAAAAAAAAAAAAAGAAAGGAAGGAGCAGACCGAGAGGAAGAAGCTGATGGATGGGTCTGGAGGAGAGGGAGCGGCAGGGGCGGGCGGGCTGGCAGCGCGGATCCCGCCGGCTCCCCCCGGCCCCGGGGCGTGCGAGGTGCCTCACGTCGCGCATCGCGCATCGCACATCGCGGCGTGTGTGTGTGTGTGAGTGTGTCCGTGCGTGCCCGTGTGTGTGCGTGCGTGTGTGTGTCCGTGCGTGCTCCGGTGCGCGGGGCGTGCGGAGCAGCCCGAGCCCGCCGATGCCTTTTGTGGGGCGGCGGGCACCCGCGCCGCGGGTTGCCCCCCCCCCCCGCCCTCCGCGCCCCCTTCCGCGCCCCCCGCCGGCTGGGGGGGGCAGAGCCACGCCGCTCCCCGCCGCTCCCGGCCCGCCGGGGGGGTGCGCGCCCCTCCGCGCCCCGCCGCGCAGGCAGCCCGGCAGGGCGGCGGGCAGATGCTGCAGGGGCGCAGGGAAAAAATGGAGGGGGGAGGCGCGGGGAGGCAAAGCGGTACCTGTGGAGACCGAGGTCTCGCCTGGAAACGAGCGAGGAGAGAGGCGGGAGGGAGAAGGCACCGGCCACCCCCGCAGGCGAGGCAGGACCTGCCGGCCGTCCCCGCTCCAGCCCCAAACGCGACCGCCTCGCCAGAGCCTCCCGTGAACTTTTGAACTAGACGAAATGTCACCGCAGCAGGAGCGGGGGGACAAGCGGGGAGACGTCGGCCCCCGCCGGGGAGCGGCGCGGGGCTGCGGAGCGAGGCGGCTCCGTCCTTCCCGGCCTGGCCTGATTTTTAACCCGTGTGCTTTACAGCCCGGTGTTCTGCTGCAAGGAGTTAACTAGGTGGGATCTAGGAGTCAGGGATGGTAGCTGCTCTCCTATCGCACGCACTGCCGGCGTATTGCCTCCTTCCATTTTAGTCTGATAGATACATCAGAAATGCTGCTTCAACTGTGGTTTCTGCCACTAAAAAGCCTGAAATTATTCTTGTTATCTTTGCCGCGGGCTAACTCCCCGATTTGCCGGTCATCTATCACCTGTGACGTTATCCATGGGTCAGTTGTTCACAGTGAGGTGATGAACATCTACACTCGCCTAAAAGACAGAAGAGGATTTACCAAGAGAATCCAAAAACTGCTCCCACAACCACTCTCTAAAAAGTCTCTGCAAACACGTTAAAAAATTACTCACTGTAACAAATGGATATAGGTCACAAGCATGTAAAGCCAGAGGCTGTATCTGTAAAATGGCCAAAGTCAGACATACATCGGGTGTTTAATGGGCTATAATCCTGCTCAAATCAGCAGCACCATCAGCAAACACTTTACAAGTCACTTATTTTAACGCTTCTCCGTATCAATGTGACATAATACAAATGAGTGTAATATTGAGTTCCTTAGGACGCCAATTTCAGCAACATCAATCACACCAACCTTCCCTGGTGTGTTCGCACGTCTCCACGAGATGCAGCATAGGGCAGGAAGCTGCCTCTGCTATTTCAGGTTGAGCTGTAGCTMATCGCTCCCCATCGCCGTGAACCAGCAAAGCAGTCGTCGAGTAACGAGAGCCGTTGGGCCCAATCCAACCAACCCTTTTGCAAGTCGACCTTCAGTCATACGGCCGACTTCATTGCCGTAGTCCTAATCCTCAAACAGCAAAGAAAAGTGAAATGCCCGCTCCTGTCTACTGATACTGCCTTGCTCAAGGGATTCTTGAAGATGAAAGATTTTCACGCCTGGATCTTTTTTATACCAAAAAATATCATCATCTTTCACCCTTTCTCCCAAAAGGATTTCTTAACCATCAGCCTATGAGAACACTGTCTGTTCCTATCTCATGAAAAAGAATCATTTCACAGGATTTCTTCCAACATCCTATGGGAAAACAGGCATGAAAATTTTCCTCCATGCTGACCTGTGTCTCTATAAAATATTGTGGAAAACAGTACTACATGCCTTTCTTTAGCAATCTAAATATTTGGAATAAGATTTTGTTTTTCCTTGAGTGGAGGAATTATTATTAAAAGCTGAAAAAGGGTCAGACTTATTGCCTACAATTTGAAATCAGTGGGAAGCCTCCCAATAGCTTCAGGAGGGTTTGGATCAGGCCTTAAATTCAGGCATTCCATCCAGTGGGCAGAAACCATTTTGAGATCCACTCCAGGAATGACTGCATTGCTTTAATAGCTCAAGAGCTGTCTCTGTGAAAGTAATTATTTCCATTAATTACCCAGTAAATATCTCCAATATCTACTTCCAGTTGGCTGATATTTTCCACCTATTGTGATCCCAGATGTAATACTCAGCTGGGGCTTACCAGTTACTCAAAGCGGACTTGAGCTGTGTTTTCTCACTTCTACTACAGATATAAACAATCCACATACGGTAGGTACCTTTAATGACAGGCATCTTCAAATCCAGCAAGAAAACCCGTAATTCTTATTGTGGTGTACAACAAAAAAACATGGTGTATAGCAACTCCTATTTTCTGGAGGCCTTATATAGCACCAGCATTTATTCTGTGGAGTCATGCCCTCCAATATTTTTGTTGCAACGTATACCACACATTGTTTGAATATTGTGTGTGACCATTTTGCCCTCAAATTTGGAACTGACATTCAACCAGTTTGAAACATCAGGCCTGAGCTTTACTAAATAAACACACTCAAATGCAGCGTACCACTGACAAAACATACCACCAACCAACACGGACAAGATTAAGTAGTAAAAGGGGCTACAACATGGAGCTCCAACCTTGCAAGCAAATAGGCTTGCTACTGAGCCAAAGACATTTATCTATCTGAACAAAATTAAAAAAAAAAAAATGCTCGTATGATTAAGTATATGCAGGTTTGTGTATTTCATGCTAACATGAGAAAGACTCACAAAGTACAGGACTGTCAAATGCTGCCTAAAAATGTATTGGCATGAGTTTGGGATGGCCACATTACTCACAGACGGTGGCTGCTGGAAGCTGCTCAACTCTTTGAAATGTTAAAAGCAGGCTCAGCCGAGAGAGACAGGCATGCAGCATGCAGAGGAAGTCGAAGTTGCATGATAAACATAGCAATCACATATTCATACAAATAACAGCTGTAGTTGATCTAAACATAGCTTTGGTAGAACAGGAGCACACTTGTAAGGAAGTAGTTATACCAGAAAAATGTCACCCTAGAAAGACCAATTTAAAAAGTGTACATAAAAGTACCCTTACCCGTCACTAACGCTTTCTTTTCCTCTTTCCAATCACAGGAGCCATCCCCTCCCTGGAAGGCCATGAAGAGCACTTGCCTTGAGCCTGGAGCAAGGAGCTCCTGCTAACCCCCCACCTCCGGGTGCAGTAAATGCTCTTCTCCTTTAACCATCTGCGTAATAGGAGGTGCCGCAGGTTCCAGCCTTCTTCACTCGTATTTAGTTGCCAAAGATTTCTACATTCCCAAGGGACTGTTATGGTGAGGCTTCCCGTGAGGGCATTTCCCTCACTGACTTCAACAGTCTATTCATGTGGGCACCTATTTAATTTGCCGCAGGGGACCTGCGCCTTTGATCAAACAATGTACTGCTGTAGGCTTCAGGCCTTGCTGTGGACACAGCATCTTCCCCTCGAAAGGAAACGACACTTCCTCGTGACATGAGAGTAGGAAACCTCTGCCTCTCTTCAGAATGCGCCAAACCATACACCCAGTCAAAGTCAAGGATAAACCTTTGCTATTGCTAAGTTTTACTACAACAGAGCTCAGCAGGAATACTACTGGACTTATTTAGTAAGTTAATTTTAAGGCTCATTTTACTTATTCAGTGGGACTTACAAATGACTTGTCTGTTGACTTCTTTGGAGACATTAAAAGATCTCTGTCAGTTCTTCATGGATAATCATGACATTAAGGCCATGCCATGTTCTGCCATTAAACCATTAGTCATAGCCTGTGATGGGAATTTACACTAAACGAGAAACTAATGGCATACAGCCTGCTTCTCCTTTGAGCAAATGAGAAGACAGACCATGTGCTTCGCAGGCAGTAAGGGCACAGGGCTGCTCCCAGTGACCATGCTGAGATCCCACCCTCCCAGCCCACCACCAGCGTTAGGAGGCCAAAGGGAAGGCAGTAGGCAGGAAACGCTTGCAGCTAAGTGATACTCAGTCCTCATCTGCCTCTGAAAATGGTAAAGCCTTAAAGCAGTCCCGTTTAAAAATGTGATCACTTTTAATTCACATTTTTAAACGAGCTAAGCATATGTGGTGCAACCAGTATATGCATTAATGACTTTTACCTCACTAGCAAGCTATTACACCTACCCTGAGTGTCTGTCTTACAGTGTGACGAATTATTTGTTCAGCAGAAAAGCCATTGTTTCTCATCTCATCAATTAGTACAAAAAATGTTTACATGTGCCCATCTATTTTCATACAGCTCAGTTGTCAGTTTTAATTAGGTTCTAATTCTTTCCATCACTAGTAATTCTTATCTATTTATCCACATGCAGCAAGTGGGAAGTTGTTTTAGAACCCATAAAGTATTTGCTGTTGTAATTAATATTGTGAATGTGTATTTTTCTTTACTGGCTTGCAGATCTCCCGGTGGGTTTCCTCCCTGCCTGAGTCGTGTTACCAGACCTAGTGGGATTTATTTGTCACATGTTCTGCCACTGTTTTTTTGTATTTGCTTTCACAAATCTGTTATGCTTGGACAGCTTCAGAAGCAACAATTATAACTAACTTTTCAATGCCATTCTCATCAATGATAAATATGAATTGCCATATGTCACCTTTATTATGGATTATTTGTGCACAGGAAAAACTTACCACTACTTTGAATTACTGATCTCCTTGAGGGAAAGCTAGTGGTGCTTTGGGATGATTACAAAATGTTTTTCTGTAATCATCAAAATGTTCTACAAAATTGCCGGTTTGTAATTTGTTTTTCATTTTTGCTGGTTGTGGTCTCTTCAAAATAGGAGACTGACAATGGGAATATCTAGATTTTATGTGTGGCTGTCCACACCCATTAGTACCAATCACACAACTGTCGTCGTAGGTTTTCATGGGGCTACTGGATGACTTATGAGACAGAAACCTAATCTCTGTATTGTCTTTGCAGACTGGAAAAAAGCGTGGAGTATTTTGGAAGAAAAAGAACGTACATATAAGAATGCACACATCAGGCCTGACAGGAGAACGGCCAAAGTTCGTGCTGATTCTAAAGGTAGTTTTCCTTGAGTAAGTAAGCAGGTGCTTACTTTTAAACTATGTCTTGAGGACCTGAGGATTTGATTTTTATATTTGTAAAGTACATTTTAGGGAACTCTGGAAATAATGACACAGACCTATGGTACAACAATCTGTAAATAAAATAAAATACAGACAGAGGACACTGGAAATCACCTAAAATAGCATTAGTGCTTTTCTTGTAGAGTAATCCACAAATAAAATTTGGAAGAAACAAAACAAACCAGACAAAGACAAGAGAAGAGAAAATAGCCCAGGCAATACTAAATAAGTATCATAAATAAGTATCAGTAATACTAAATAAGTATCATGCAGGGATAATGAAAGAACTTGCTAGCAGAAATAAAGAATACAAATGAGGAGATGAAAAAGGAGAACATTAAGTATCATCTACATTTTAAAACCACCAGACTTACTCTACATGGCAGTAGCCATAAGAGAAAGTGCAATGAAATCAATGAATTATTTTCAAATGTGCACAAGAGACTCCGTTTTCTGGCAGTCTCTGCCTGTTCAGCTACATGAAGATACATCTGGAAAAGATGCTAGGGATTTTTTGTAGAAATACAGCATTTGGTAGTCTTTTTTTTTTTTTTAATTCGATAGCTTGTTCTAAGGATAGACTTCTTATTTTATCTCTTCGCAATTATTTTGTCATTTTCTGCCCTCCCCCTCCCCCCCCATGCCAGGCACAGAGCTCACAAATCACACTGTGAAACTAAGCTGTGCGCTAATGCTAATGTCAAAATATGGCAGTTCTAAGTAATGGTTAGTTAATTTAAAGAGGCATAGAGTTTCAGCTTTTAAAACTCTGAGCAAAAAAAGTATCTCCCAGATTCACACCTAAGCGCCTAAACAGAGGTGAAGAGGTAATTTCGTATCACATTAAAAGTCTGACTGAAAATCAGGGCATCACAACTTCATAGCTTTATCCGCGAAGGATCACCTGCCCTTTCAGAGACCAGATCTTTCTGCTGTGATAAAGATGCCACTAGCACCATGCAGGCAGAAAGCTGGGTGAACAGAGCCCAGTTTTCATGAGGTGCTTGGACAGCAAGAAGCATAAATAGCTGCCATTCAGATGCATGGTGCATTGGCATTGCTCAGTACCTTCCATCCTTGAACACTCTTCCTTCTCTTTTCTTTAAAGTGTAGACCTTGAAATTCTGGGCTTGGTGGTTTAACCTTGGGCAGGCAGCTATGGACTGTGTTGGCAGGACAACAAGCTAAAGGTTCATACTCATCCTTTCAGCTTTAAAGTATCTGCAAATCTATCTTTACATCTTTGCTAGAAATAAGATCTTTCGGTTGTGTCATGCCACTAATGTTAAGCATGCAAGGAAATTGATCCACTGTTTTGTACAGTTTCCCGTTTTATTTTCAGTTGTTAGAGGGAACATTAAAAGCTGGTCTCCAGCTCCAAGGAAAATGTAGGTACAAAATATAGGGGAAGATTTGCCCACATTTTCCTCTTTGCATAGCAAATATAAATATACCCCAGATGTAAATACCCCAGGCACCGAATAGAACCAGACACACTTAGGACTGTGACTGGTGAGAAAGTTACTTTATATGACCCCTTCACATAAAACAGCTAAAATTAATATTATGAAATTTCTATGACGTTTAGGAGCCTGGACATGAAGGCTGTTCTGTTTCTAAAATCCTCGACGTCTTATATCTCTGTAATCACTTACTCAAAAAGATCACTTGCCCTATCGCATAAATAGGCAAAGTAAGATTGTAAAAAATTCATTACGCTAGTGTAAAAGGTATTCTTCAATAAAAATATTATTTTTTTACATCATTTATAGTGGCAACAGATATAGCATAAGTGACCCCCTGTAACAATTTATGTAAACTTTCTGTGATTTTTTTTACTAAAAATGAGAGTATACCAATTTAAGAAGCATGATTGCCAAGAAAAGTTAATAGAAAAGCCATAAAGAAACCAATTCCTGAAATTATTGCTTTCGTAGCTTTTCATGTTCTCTCTCAGAACAACTTCAGATATTAAGGGGATTATTACTCAAAAAATTTACTTAAGGCATTATCCAGTAAGAATATCTCAATGGAAGAAATACAACAAAAGCAGCGAGTAAGGAAGCCTCAGGCTGAACATTTGTACCAGATTCTTGGGGACTTGTTGGCAATGTCTTTCTTTATTTTAGAGGGAGGATCTGATGATTTTTCTTGCTCATAAAAATTGCCTAGAATATTTTGGAAAGTCAGCTATGATGACAATATTGTAACTAGTAAAGTAGACTTGTGGGGAAAATATCCCATATTCCTAACTTACAGGGTTACAGGGAGTAGGTCCTGCATCCTGCTAGCAAATCTACAGAAATACGTGTAATCCAGATGTGAAGGATTTTGGATATACCTGTACATCACAGCAGAACCCCACACAAGGAGCTGTGTGGGAATTCGAAGCAAGCTGCTGCATGCATAAGATTGTGAAGCATAACACAAAAATATTGCCAGCTCCTGAAGGCAGGGCAGGTACAGTCTTCACAGCAGCACACTCAAACTAGTAGCTCTGACCTCTCAGCATGGCAAACTGGCTCAAATACAGTACTTCCATGGCATGTCTCTGTTGCCTCCAGTTCTGGAATTACCTCTATGTCAGCTACTTTGGGTTTTTCTATATCACTGTGCACGGGACAGACGTGGCATCTGACTTGGACAGAGGCGCCTATATGCAAAATTGTGATCCCGAAAAAGCTATATCTTTTAACTTCTGTGTGGCTCGGTTTTCACCACTGGTGTTCTTTAGCAAGCTTTCTGCTTCTGGACACAAATACACTTCCCACTATGCTGCTCAACACTAATGGCATTCTTATGCCCAATTGATCCAGAAAATAAGCCTTCCTTACTTACATCCTCAGGGGAGTTTATTTAGTAGGCTTTTCTGGAAGTCTAGCAGAACAAACTTTATGTAAAATGTAGGGATGTTTACCACTTTCTTTTAAAACATAAATAAAAGAAATGCCTCCACCAGATTTTATGCAGTAGTGCATTGATTGAAAGACTCTCTCAGGATATGGGGAAAAGGGACTCTAATTGTTTCTTCTGCATAAAGGAGTGTAAATCCACATCTTTCTCCTTCCTGGAGAGAGCCTACCACTGGGACTCCCCCAGTTCCGGCAAGCCATGCTTAGAGATCACTGATCCTAACACATCACTGTACTCAAGTGCACTGTCCTGTGATTGTGTCTGGTCTCTAGGAAATATTACTGAGCTGTATTTGTTGTTCTCACTTACATATTTGTGCAAAACAAGGTTTATACTTGAGTGTTATAAATAGAAATATACTTACATACATACTTACTTAAAAAGGAAAGTTTAACCTCCCTTGCCAACAGCAGAAAGAATTTTACTGAAAGCAGGTAAATGACCTGTTTACCCCCAGAGCAAGTACTGAGCTTGTCATGGTGTTTTGCCTTCCCATTGCATAAAGGGTTTCTTCAGAGTCAGCTGCTGCCTTCCAGCTGAGCCTACACTGTCGCAGAAGGGCACTCCAAAGGCATTTTTATAGAGCAAAGACTGACCCATGGCAGGCAAGATGCAAGAGAACTGGATCCCAGCACCTGAGGGCTGTGGCAATTATTTTGGAAATTATTTTGGCTTAAGTGCCTACTAGCTACACAGGAAAGACGAATCACCTTGAAGCCTAGCTACAACATGTTTTATTGTTTCATTTCTCATACCTCTCTCTGGAAATAGTCACTGATTTTTCTTTTTTTTTATCTTAACATTTTAGTATAATAAATTAATTTTCTTTTTGACTGAAAGCTAGTTAGAGCAAAAACAGATTTCAGGATGGCTGACAAACCTTAAGCAGCCACCTCCTCAGTATGTGGCAAATCCCTCAGTGTATGTCAGCCTATTCTTACAGTCCCAAGCACCCCAAGTGTCTCCTCTAGCTTGTAAAATTCAGTCTGCTTACTGTAAAAAAGAGACTTCAGGTAGGAGTTTAGTCCCCCACTATCAATGTTAATCAGAACCTACTCAGCAGGCGTCGGGGTAATAAGGAGATGGCATGAGATTCAAGGGAATTSCTTAGATTTACGACAATCCCATAATTCAGCAAGCATTAAAGAACTCTAATGTAATCCCAGTTCTTCCTGTAGAATTCAGGATCCATGAGGTGGGAAAAGGACAAAGGGAGAAAGAGAGAAAACACTCCTAGCTTAGTGATTATGTATTCACTTGGCAGAGGAAGGCATGAGTTCCTGCTCCAAGGACTGTTTATGCATTTTAACCGATGACAGTTTCAATGAAAAATCCAAGTACAGAAACAAATTACATCTGATCACTTCTACTGATATTTATCACTTATAGTCATAATCAATCTTAGTCAGCAAGCACTACACTGATACCACCTCTCTTCAAATTCTTTACCAAGTTTACTTGTTTGGCATGCAAGAAGAGAAACCATCAAGAATGCTGCAACACGCAGAAAATTCCTGCTAACTCAGTTCAAACAGAGTAATTAACAGAATTAATCAATTTCAACTGAATGAGATCAAAGAAATCTCCCATCAGTTGACTGTTTAGAATAACTCAAGGAAGATTAATTTCTATCCCAGTGTTCTCTTGATCCCAATAGGTTGTTGATGACAGGAGAGTAGAAAGAAAGCTTTTTATCATCAATCACTTTCATTATTACTTGAATACCCGCTGTGTACAAGGATCCACACATTGCTCTATTTTTAGACAAGAAAGCAACTTGTCAATAACTGCTGAACTACTAGCCATTCAAAATGACCACTTGGGAAAGAACATATGCACAATAGCTGCTGTGTAGAATATTTAACAGAAAGCTGTATGTGGAAAAACACAACTTATACTTCAAGTGTCACACCTAGCCATGTTTCTCTTAAAGTAAATAACATTAAAGCCATATATAACAATTACTGGTGAACTAACAGCAACGCATCCTTCAATATACTACTTGCACATTTTAGGTAGGTACGCATCTGTATTATCGACATATACTGCATTTATACACTAGCTATAAGCTCTAATTATTGCTATGATATTAAAAAAATATATTAGTATATTGCAAGCAGTTTATAATAATGAAATAAATACCAGTAGCTTAATGATCTTGTTTATACACTCCTATAATGGAATAAAGGTAGAGCTATCACTTAGCTGAACAGACTACTGGCATTCAAATGTGTGAATTTCTGACCTGCAGCATGGGGCTCCCTGTCTTACCACTAATGTTCCCTAAGGCCCCTTACTACAAACATACAGACATACAAGATGCTGCAGTGAAGTCTGCACCTTTATGTTCCTTAGACTCATATTCATTTAATGCTACAGAATTTATAATGTCGAGCTGGAGGGTCACCAGTTTGTGAAAGGAATTACATGGTCTAGCTGCCTGCCATAACAGAGGACAGGGGTAGGTGACCCAGTCTTTCTTCCAGTCCAGATTCACATCTCCTTAGTTACTGCATATTGGAGTGATCCCACTGTCTTAGATTAAATCACTGTAAATAAAATCAACCAGGCTTTGGTTATTATCTCTTGTGATTTCACCTTGGTTCTTATGGGCTTTGGGCTTAGTCAACACAGTGATTTAAAAGTCACCATGCTTTGCGCTGATGCATCTAGCTTTAGTCACCTTTCAAACACAGCTGATGAAGACCATAGAACCCGAGTTCCCTATATAACTTATGGGGAAAGTCAGTCACTCATGAGAGGAACTCACAACAGTCTTCCAGGTACTGCTATCAGCTAGCTACTGGGCAACGCTACAGAAGAAGAAGTGTACTAAACCCTGTCAAGCTCTGGGATTTAAATCTCTCAAGGGAGGATCTGTCCACAGTTCAGATGACAGATGTTGTTTTGGTGGGCTTTTTAAAGTACTTCACAAGGACACAGTAAAGAGTGGGAAGGGAGGAAGTAAAAGGGAGAGAACAAAGAGCTAAAAGACCCCACTCAATGAAGCTCAGTAGCTGAAGCATCCACCCAAGAGACAGGAGAGGAGATCTGGGCTCACATCTTCTACCTCCCTGTGAATGCTTTAACCAGCCAGCCATTGGGTGGAGTATTCTTAATCCCCAAATATTTAGCTGCTTATGATTTCGGCAATAAAGCATTTACTATTGGCACCCATGTCCTAACAGGCCAAAACTGAACACTTTTATTCCATTTTTACGAATACCTTATTCAGGCAAATTCCCATCGACTTCAAAGGAAGCCTAAAAACTTACAGGCATTCAGTTCTCACATTATCTATGGCTGTGCCTATATTTACATTCCCATGCATGTCTTGGCATGCCCCAGAGTCCTGCTCCACAGAGCGTTCAGACCAACGCCTGGCTACAACATGCCATGGCTCAGGCTCTGGGCTTGAGCTTTCCTTGGCATGGGAACTGGGTCTGAGAGGTGCTGGGACAAGGGAATGGTGCTTGCCTGGATCTTGCCCCAGTAGAGCAGTGGCATTCAGACCGCGTCTGCTTCTGAGCCCAGGGAAGTGAGAAGGACTCCCACGTACCATGACACAGAAGTAGCCTACCTGCTTAAGAAGTTTCCGTGGGTGTTCAGCAGAGCACAGCTCTCAGAAAATACTAACTGCAGGAAAGCACAAAAAGCAAATGCTAAAAAAAGTGTACCTGAAAAAAAGTGTGCGGAGCTTGGTTTTGGATGAAGTGGAACTATGATGGAAACCCACTACCCATCATATTCAAAATCAGCGTATGAACCAAGCCAAAACACAGGCATCCGTTAATTTAGAATGGAGGGCTCAGCGGAGAGGAGGTCAATCTTCCTGACCCCATAAGCCACATTCTCCAGTCTTCACAGAGCCACATAGACTTCAGAGA